>JAOWCC010000019.1:60450959-60768329 GCA_030867875.1 Actinernus sp. WN-2022
GATGGGGTAAGGGCCATGCCGCTGTTTGGTAGGATTTCCCGGCATGCTTTGCGGTCATTATGGATGAATTTAGCTTGTTGTGAAGTGCTTGTGGACAGAATGGCTTGGTGCTGGGCAAGTTTAGGTGTTGGGAGACAGAAAGTGAGGTTAGTGCAAACATGAAACTCTAAATTTTATGTAAAATATGTATTTTTGTGAGAAAATTTAGAATCTGAGGAGAAATATTTTTTTCTGTAACTGTCATTTTAGTCCCTTTTTCTGAAGTGAAATAATGTCAACTATAGTTAACTTATGCAAAGAAAGGGGGATTTAGATGAAATTATTCATTTTTAATATGCCTAATGCAGTTCAATAGGATCATTGGTCTATACATTAAGGTGTGTGGGAATCTCAGGGCATTGCTCTTTGAACTTAGTCAGATTTATACCCTCAAAGCAAGTAACCAGTAATAGTTCCATATGGCACTCTTGGGGCTTAAAGAGTTAAAGTGTTTATGAAACCAAATTTTACATCTTTATTTTATTGCAGAATAATAAAGTTCATTCTTTTCTGATTATCAAGAGTATATTTATTTTTCAGTTCCGCCTTCGGAAAGGTCTTTTTTTCACCATTCAAATTGACTACTTTACGCTAAAAACTGAGGAAATCACGTACATGTACAGTACAGCTCAAGAATAATGCACACACAAGAACTTCTTTTTGCAGATGCAAGAAGTTGACTTGTTGCGCTTCTTTTTGCGCTTATAATTAATTATCAAGCGCAAGAAGTTTGACCCGCAAGAACTTCTTAAATGCAAGAAGTTAGAACTGCAAGAACTTCAACCGCAAGAAGTTCAACTTAATTCAAACAGGTTGAACCTCTCTTACTTATAATTAACGTAAAGTCGTCCCTTCGACTGGAAAGAAAAAAATATGTTACATTTTGCAGACTGAGGTTCACATTCTGTTGGAAACATCAAATTAAAGTACTAAAGAAATATATCAGAACAACAAACACAAAACTATGTAGCAAAATAATTTATCGCATTTTGGAAGTGAAATTCCACATCTTACATTGGAATTCAAGTGCAACTTTTCGCTGACACTGCTGTTGAATAATAGCTAGGTTGATTATATGACAAATGGCCCTTATGAGTTAAGGACTTTATTGAATTCCACCGCCGTCCATGTGTTCAGCTGACTATTAAATAAGACAAACACTTCAGGAATATTAAAAGTAAAAACTCCAAGACAGCAGCCCAAATTAGTTGGAAAACGTGTATTTGCCTTTCACACTTTATAATATTTAGAAGGTTTGTTATGAAGATTTGAGAAAATGCTTTATCAATGAACCAAGTGGCAGGGTCCGGGGGGGTTCTCCCTATATTTACATGTAGCTGGTAGTGATGGTTGTTATATTTTTTAGGGGTTGAAATCGGTACATGTAGTTTAGTATTTTTAGGGGTTGCCCAAGCGAAATCCCTTTTAAAAAAAGAGCTTGTATTTTTTAGGGACAGGTATAAAAACTTGGAACAAAGAGATGTATTTGATGCTTGACAATAAATGGCAATTAATGTACTTAAAATAATGAATTATTATTTGGTATTTTTAGGGTGATTTTTAGACCATAATGTGTATTTTAGGGTGGGCAATTTTTCATGGCTTGGTATTTTTAGGGTCCCAGTACCCTTTTTACATAGTTGAAGAACCCCCCCGAATGGATGGATGATAACATTGGTCTGTAACTATATCATATATACATGTACATATAATGGGCTCCTGATACGTACATGTATATGTACAGTGTATGCTTGTATGCAATTAAAATGATGATAATGACAGTACATGTAACTGACTATTATTGCAATGGCGGACCATTATCAACAAATGGCTACTCAGAAATTGACCAAAATTGACCCATAGAGAAAATGAAATATGGGTCATTTCACCATGTACAATGATGATAGTGATAATGTAAATGATACTATACTGATGATGATATTAATGCAAAACAATATTGAGATTAATGAAAGTGCTAATAATGGCACTAAAAATTTAACAATGACTATATAAAAATATATAAAAAATCACTTAATTTAGTTGATATTGTTATCACAGGGCAGCCATCAGGTTTTGTATCACTATTAAGCAATTATTGGATGAGGTTGAGCATGACAGGGAAAATTATCAAGACAGAGGCCTGTGTTATCAGCCAAAGGCTGAGGCTGATAACACCGACCGAGGTATTGATAACTTTCGCTATCATGTGAAAACCGAATTCAATAATTTATACATTTTTAGCAGAAGTTTTAGCAAAACAAAAAGCTATCTAAAACAAAGCTAAATGAAATGCCTTATAAATTGGTTTGTTTACAATTCAATTTCTGATTCAGTATGTTTTCTTTCTTATTCAATTTTTTTTTATGAGTTTAGGAGAAAAGAATGACTAGAAACATACTGTAGCTGAGTGCTTAAAATAGCAAAATGGCTCAAAATAATGAAATAACTGCCCTGCTTTCTAGCATAAAATTGTTGTATTTGCTTATCATTAAGCACTATTAAGTATTAGTATAAACCAACTAGTGGACTATTACAAATCCTGCATTATGATTGGCTACGCTACTATAGGACTGGTCTATATGTGATAGCCCATGGTAGAGAAATACCATACGCATTTTCATGAAATAATAACATTTTTTAAACTTCAATTTGTTTCTTTCTATTATTTCTACTGTCCAACTAGTTAGTTTATACTAAAACAATTAGACCTCTCGCCCTCATGGGCTACGAGTTAAATAGCCCATTCGGCTGCGCCTCATGGGCTATTGACTCGTAGCCCATTCGGGCTGCGGGTCTAATTGTTAATTATCTGCTAGCATGTTTTCAGCCAATCAGAATCGAGATGTACAATGATAATATATAATTATCTTTCAATCATGTAAATCAGTTGAACTACATGTAGTTATATACATGAATTCAGGGTAGAAATTGATTGTAAAAATAATTTGTACTAATTTGTTAATAATTGTTAATAATTTGTTAATAAATACAGAGCTGCCAGACCCCAAAACTGTCTCAGTTGTCTGTTATGGAGTTTATATACTGGTATATTACAATATTATTACTACTTCATAATCAATGCAACTACGATATATGTTTTTCTCTGCCTAAAGATTACAGCAGTTATTTATTATATATTCTTGATTGAGTGCCCCTAATAAAATGTTAAGGGTACGTACAGGATTAACAGGCATTGCACCCTGCTAGGGTCTAATAACTTGCCATTACATGCATGGCCTTCTATTTTTCCTTTTTGCATGTCAATGAGGGATGGCCTTTTAAAGATTGACAACGTCCCTTCAATCACAAGTATGCACAGACATATTTGTATTATTTTATCAACTGGACCAGTAGCAACTAATTTCAGTTTTTTTTTTGCAGGTTTTATCCAACTTCCGTGTTGCTTTGGATAATATCTTAAAGTGAGTATAGAAGAGGAGTCGTGTCTGGCTCTATAGCTAGTTTCTATTTCATATTTTTGGTAAGGGGGGGGGGGGGGGTGGATTCTGGAAAGGGAGTCTAATAAATATTACTAACTAAAGGTTACAAGTGCATATACATGTACATGGCCCAAATATTTTATAATTGAATCCACATTAACTGATTACATGAAGGGTAAAATATTTCTTGATTAGAGTGTTGAATTTGAGTTATAATAATAATAATATTTATTTACGTATATAGTGCTATTTCCAAAGAATAGCGCTTAATATTACAACCATTAATGGGCACCTTACGACTAAGCGCTTACAAGATATGAATTAAACTAACTACTACAATGAATAGAAATGTAACGTAAAAATTATATAGCAACTATTAAAATATGGAAAACATGTATTACATAATATTATGTACATATTCGTACATGCATGTACATGTATGTCTCTGAAGCCATTTTTAATTAACAGTAGGCTTTTCTAAAAAGATAGGTTTTTATCTGCTGTTTAAAACTGGATGCTGAGGCTGCAAGCTAAGCCTTACTTCTTGTGGAAGCGAATTCCACACAGGAAAATGCCCTAAAACCGCAAGTACATAAGTTATATGGTTAGCTCAGTTGGTAGAGCACGGTCTAGAGTGCGGGAGGTCGGGGGTTCGAATCCCGGCCGTGTCCTTGGGCAAGGACTTTTATAAGCCGTTGGCCTTGTCTCCTACTTCTAATCAGTATTTGAAGGGGACATGAAAGAACCTGTTTACTACTCGAAAAAGAGCAGGGGATTGTCACCCGGTACAGCAGCCTGGCCATTGCACTAACCACACACTCAACATTGTAAACTGCGTGGCTGCTATTATATAGCGCCGTAAAGCAGTCCGAAATAATTCACTGACGGGATACTGTATGTCAGAAATATGTAAAGCGGCATGAACCTGTGGTGATATGGCACTATATAAATATGGCCATTATTATTAAATTATATGATGGTAAACTAGTCATTTACTAGATGCAGATCGAAGATTCTGTCTAGGGACATGAAAATCAATTAGATCTCTAATATATTGTTGAGCTAGACCGTTTAGTGCTTTATGTGTCAGAAGCAATAGTTTGTAAACAATCCGCTCTTCCACCGGCAGCCAGTGCAAATTAATCAGTACAGGTGAGATATGATCATGCTTCCGAGTAAGTGACACTACTCGAGCTGCCGGGGGCGCGTTCTGAACCTTCTGTAGGCATTCAATAAGATACAGGTACCGCCTGAAATTATTGACGCATTTACCGCGGCTTTACCGCGTGCAAGACCGCGGTCATACCACGGTAAAACCTCAGTGTGGCCGCAGTTTTACCGCGGTAAGCCGTGGTCAAATGATTCCGCGTCCATGGCTGGACGCGGCCACAACCGCGGCCACAACCGCGGCCACTAACATGTACAGTACTGTTCGAAATTATTACAACGCCAATTGGGGAAATATCCCAGGGATATTTCCTTTAAAATGGCACTTCATAGCTATTTGTGTGTTAAAACTGTCTAGAACAAGAAACGCTTCGGAATAAGCTTCTCAAGTCTCGCTTCGCTAGCACGGCCATTTGTGTGTTAAAACTGAATAGAACAAGAAACGCTTCGGAATAAGCTTCTCAAATCTCGCTTCGCTGGCACGGCCATTTGTGTGTTAAAACTGAATAGAACAAGAAACGCTTCGGAATAAACTTTTCAAGTCGCGTTCACTAACACGGCAATAATCTTCATCTGATAAACTTTAGCTACTGTAGTTTCAACTCAGATCTGTCAATCCTTCAGAATTTTTGTTGAAGTAATTGCGTATGTTTTCAATTGAGGAAGCCAGCTTTTTGGGGTGCTTCTTGGTGCGGTCAGTATACTCTGCAGACTGCAGATTGCAGACTGGGTATAAAATGCAGACTGGGTATAAAATGCAGACTGCAGACTGCAGACTCGGTATAAAATGCAGACTGGGAAAAAATATAAAAACACTTACCTGAAGACTTTATCTGTTCTTCATTGGGCTCTGTATGCAATTTCAGCGAGTTCTGTTGAAATTTTACCCCTCGACCTCGATCTCCACCTAAGCCGGTCTAGAACTGACCACGCTCGAATTTTCATCCAAAATCAATGCCGACCGCAACTAAACCTCAAATAATAGCACAACAGTATCTATTCCAAGAACCTCATGCCATTTAATTGAAATATCCCCCATTTCTGGAGCCTAAATCGAGCAATTTACGCTTGACGACGCTAGTTCCCAAAGTTCACGGTCTCAGAACTTTTACATATATACCTTATTTTGAAACCACTGCTCAAGCCAATCGGCTCTATGGTAAAGCGTTTAGAGCGCGCGCTTTTGATTCCAATGATCGGAGTTCGATTCCCACACCAGTCACAACTTTTTTTTAACTTCTGTTTCTCCTTTCTCAGTTTTATTTAATCTTTTCCTATCTTTTAAGCTATTAGAGCCGCCTTCTACACTAATAAAAACATTGTTGTGTATTGGCTCTCCTCCAACACGGACACGATGAGAAAGAAATTGTATCACAGGTGACCCAATTGCTCTGTAAGTGGCAATATTTACTAGCATTTTAATGGTATTTTTTTAGAACTAATATTGAATAAAAAGCGACAATACTTACAGCATGTGTTTATTTGTCCATGCCGCTGCGTGTGGTTGTAATTTCAGCGAGTTTTGACCCCAGCAGTTCTGTACACTGGTGTTATACCAGGGTTGTAACGAGGTAAATTTTGTCTCTAGTGGTCCCTTATTTTTACCCAGAACTTTGATCTCTGATCCCAATTTTCCAGTAATTTGTGATCCGTGATGAGGCCGTTCATATTCTGATATATTGCAGATCCCGATCCCATAACTGATATACGTTGATCCCGATCCCATGCCCTGTGATCCCGATCTCGGGTCTGTGATCCCACAGTGAATCGCTCTCTAACTTCCGGATATAAAATGGGCGGGGATGCTCGTCGGAAAATTGTAATTGAACCCCTAAAAGAGACCAATCTGGGCATGGCCTAAGCTTTGTTTGACCCCTATAAAAAGATACCTTTCTAAAACATACAGACAAATTCCAGCCCTCGCTCGAGTGGCGTCACATGCAAGCCGTAGTTGGCGTTTTTTATTTCTACGGCGCATGCAGCCCAAAACGATACCTTGATGGCTAAAAATATTGGCGTTCCATCCTTAACACCCAAGTGATACGAAATCACGTAATTTTAACCCCTAAAAGATACGACGAGCATCCCGCCCATTTTATATGAGAGGTCCCCCACCCGGGAGTTAGAGAGCGATTCACTGTGGGATCACAGACCCGAGATCGGGATCACAGGGCATGGGATCGGGATCAACGTATATCAGTTATGGGATCGGGATCAATATATCAGAATATGAACGGCCTCATCACGGATCACAAATTACTGGAAAATTGGGATCAGAGATCAAAGTTCTGGGTAAAAATAAGGGACCACTAGAGACAAAATTTACCTCGTTACAACCCTGGTATAACACCAGTGTACAGAACTGCTGGGGTCAAAACTCGCTGAAATTACAACCACACGCAGCGGCATGGACAAATAAACACATGCTGTAAGTATTGTCGCTTTTTATTCAATATTAGTTCTAAAAAAATACCATTAAAATGCTAGTAAATATTGCCACTTACAGAGCAATTGGGTCACCTGTGATACAATTTCTTTCTCATCGTGTCCGTGTTGGAGGAGAGCCAATACACAACAATGTTTTTTTTAGTGTAGAAGGCGGCTCTAATAGCTTAAAAGATAGGAAAAGATTAAATAAAACTGAGAAAGGAGAAACAGAAGTTAAAAAAAGTTGTGACTGGTGTGGGAATCGAACTCCGATCATTGGAATCAAAAGCGCGCGCTCTAAACGCTTTACCATAGAGCCGATTGGCTTGAGCAGTGGTTTCAAAATAAGGTATATATGTAAAAGTTCTGAGACCGTGAACTTTGGGAACTAGCGTCGTCAAGCGTAAATTGCTCGATTTAGGCTCCAGAAATGGGGGATATTTCAATTAAATGGCATGAGGTTCTTGGAATAGATACTGTTGTGCTATTATTTGAGGTTTAGTTGCGGTCGGCATTGATTTTGGATGAAAATTCGAGCGTGGTCAGTTCTAGACCGGCTTAGGTGGAGATCGAGGTCGAGGGGTAAAATTTCAACAGAACTCGCTGAAATTGCATACAGAGCCCAATGAAGAACAGATAAAGTCTTCAGGTAAGTTTTTTTTCTTTTTTTTCCAGTCTGCATTTTATACCGAGTCTGCAGTCTGCAGTCTGCATTTTATACCCAGTCTGCAGTCTGCAATCTGCAGTCTGCAGATTATACTGACCGCTTCTTGGTGTAGCAGATTCGTTGTTTGATTCATTGTTTCTGGGGTTAGGGTTCTTTGTATTTCAGGGTATTGTTTTGCTTTAGAAGACAATAGTTTTCTTTGTTTACGTCATGTGGTGATCTGTAACACCAAGAAACCCCCTATTTTTGGAGATACAAAGAAGATCTGTTGACATAGGCTTACTGTACTTTGCGAAACGAAACTGTACTTTACGAAACTACTTTACAAAACTATACTTTGCGAAACTGTACTTTGCGAAACTGTACTTGCGAAACTGTACTTTGCGAAACGCGCAATTACAGTGTAGGCACTACTGGGAACAGCTACAAACAATAATCTTAGTTTATACTTACTTTTACATATATAGCGCCGGGTAGACTTCTTAATACTTGCTCCTTTTTGCAAACGAACAGTTTGTAAAATCATGATCCATGGTTAAACTCTTTACAGTTCCGGCGATCCCGTCGGCCATATTGCAATAGTAACCACGCTAACTGGAATAGTAACCACGCAGACACGACAACGAGGCTGCGTTGACCCAACCTCTAGTATTTGTTACAATTTTTCCCATACGAAAAGTTGGTAGTCCTTTGATAGCTCAGACAGCAAAGCTTTGCTGGCAAATGATAAGGTCTACTAAACAGAACATTCTGGAGTTCTTTTTATTTAATGTGGATCCGTTTTCAAAGGTAATGAGGTCCGAGTCTTGAATTCCGCAACACAGAAGTGTGACATTTTCCGCGAACTGATTTGAATAATCAATGACTCCGCAGTGTTTGTTTTTGTTTTAAGATCGCACCAAATATTATCTACAGATAATATTTTCTTTTAGAGAAGTTAAGTGTTTTATTTAATGTCGGCAGCAGTCGATCATTGCCGCAAAAGTTAATTTCATCTCCCTCAGCTGAGTCCTGAAGCATTGGGCAAAAAATACATTAATCATTGCTCAGTTGTTAGACTATTGTGTTACGACTGTGGCTTTTTTACCGTGGTAAGTTAATTAGCTGCAGCTTTACCACGGTAAAACCTTGGCCATACCAATGGATGCGGTTTGCCCGCGTCCGTATGCGTGAATAATTTCAGCGGTGTAACTAGGAATTCCATACAGAATTGATAACAAAAATTTGGTCTAGATGTTAGAAGTGCATGAACTAGAGTTTCTGCAGATTGGTGGCTAAGATATTTCCTAATACGGGTTATGGTCCTAAGGTGATAGAATCCAGACTTGCAAATGTTAGCAATGTGTTAATTGTTCCATAGACAAGGAGGAGTCAAACAGAACTCCAATGTTGCGAGCATGTGAAGGTCAATGAATCACATCATCGCATACATCATTATAAAAAGGTTTATATTTCAAATAAAATTATGCTTATAATTCAATGATGTCAAATGGGGAATTTACTGTCATTTCATTCTGATTATAATTTACTTCTGATTTAGACAATTGAAAATATTTGTATATAAAAGAACATTTAGCAGTATCTCTTCCAGCAAGTTTTTGCATTATATAAGGTATTATAATATAGATACGATAGTACGCGCGCTCTGATTGGCTAAGAAGCCATGTTTTATCAGAGTATATAACATGGTTATCCGTGTTATATAGTTTTCAACTGGCGGTTTCCTTTCATCGCGCGCGTAAATCTATATTATAAAACAGATAAAGAAGCCTTAAATCCATGTTTTATACTATCATAAAACACTCTGGTCATTTGAGAACACTCTAGAAATGTTGAAAGCACGCGCCTTCGGCTTGTGCTTTAACATTTCGCTCATGTTCTCAAATGCCCATCGTGTTTTATGATAGTATAAAACATGGCTAAGGCTTCTTTATTTGTTAAATAAAGTCAACATACTATTGGACGGAACGAATTCTCAGGCATGTATGTGAATCTCCCTAGAGGAGGCACACAAAAACGTTTTCAAGCCTGTCCGAGACATTCACTTTATATACACTGTAGATACCAACCTTATAATCTTGTTTAGTGACTCTATATAAAGATCTATATAAAGTGGGTCTATATAAAGATTCAAGATTGAGGTCTTGATTGTGACTCTTTATATACATGTAGACCCTCGCTCTAGCTAGTGATCATGAAGTCGACACGTATACATATAGGAGCCAGACAGTACTACTTGAAACGAGCCACGGTATTGGCTAACCCAACAATACAAAACACCCTAACTTTTAGAATGAGCAGTATGAAAACAATTACAGTATAATGGGTCCAATCAGAATACAGGTCTCGAGCGGTACTGCATGTATCAGGCTCGCTCACTGCAGCAGCAATACTATTTTTTGTGTGGTGGAGCCTTTTTTGGGTGCCTTGTCAGAGCAGTGCATTGTGGTTGTGTGCAAGGACACAGAAACAATATGCACAGATCAAACTAAGTGCATTGTGGTCATGCGCAAGGATACAGAAACAATATGCGTGATCTTCCACATGTACTGGCTTTCTTTTCGTTTGGGTGTGAAGGTGTATATATTTTTACTGCTCTTATTCAGCATCTTCACATGAATGTGGCCCTTATTCGTACTTAGAATCTGTTGTTATTGCCATCCTACAGCAAGTGTAAATAAATTGTGATCACCTTCATTTGTATTTTTACCACAATTCCTTCAGTGCTCCTTATTAGTCGTGTTTTGATGTGAGGTTTACTAACCCACAAAATATGTTTTGTAACTTGATGATCATGCTAAGTTGACGACTCCACACGTCACTGGAGTCATTTGTTTGTATACATGTAGTTTGATAGTTTGGGGTAGAGATAATGACTATTTTCCAAAGAGCAAGATCTTATCAACATTATCAAAAAATTTTCTATTACCTTCAATAAAGTCAAATCAGTATAGTTACAGCGGGGTTCAAAACACCCAAATTAGGATATCTCAATAACAATTGATTTCCAGTGTTTACGCTTCATCGGACTCCGATATACATGTATGCATGCATGTTTCCGGAGAACAGCTTTTTTTTTTGCTGGGAATCATAAGAAAATGTTGGGAATTGGTTACCCTGCGATCAGAGGTTTCTCATATCTCTGCCTTTCCTGTCGCCGAAAGAAACCTAGCTCTGCCACGAAACGATCACTTTTCGCATTGAACATGCCTACTTGCAACCTCCAAAATCTTGGAGGTACATGTAAACCACGTGATAAACCAGTTACCAAACCGGTTTTACCTGTTTGATATCACTCGGGCATGACTTTTTGGCGATCTTCGCTGGTTTTGCAAGAGCCCACAGTATCCTTCGCAGCCGTTATTTATGTTGTCACGCGTTTGTTGTTTGCCGACGATTGATACGAACGGGCTTCAAACTCCAGCTTTGTCTTCTTCTTATTTTGCTGAACTGCACAGAAGACCTTGAAATTACCGTTCAATAAATCTACCTTAATTTATCCTAAAGAAAGCTTTGATTTGTACCTTCGAAGAAGGACATTCATTTTATTTTCTTCAATGCCGTTTATAACAATAGGAAATGGACAATCTGAAATCTACAATGTTTACCGCCTCGTTTTTTTCGGCCAATGGCAATCCAGATGCCGTGGCACATGCTCAACGCGAAAAGCAATCGTTTCGGCGACAGGAAAGGCAGAGAGATGAGAAACCTTTGCTCGCAGGGTAGGAATTGGTAGATTCAGGGAAATTACCGTGAAATTATTGATTTGTTGGGACAAACTGAAAATAATCTGGGATAACTGAAACATGCCACAGCTCAAATAGGCTTCTGGCAAAAGACATGTAACCCAAAGCTACACAATAGACTCATCTAACACACATCACACCTTGACATTTTTGTTACTCAGTAATATATTTTCCTTCTCCTCAATTAGCTGACAACAGACATATATGCAGGAGGCGGTGCTGACAGTTAAGGCACACACAATGTATTGTACATGTCCTTTTGCTGTACATTAATTTACACAATTTATGTAACATATTAAGATGCAATCACACACTGTGCCAGTGTACTCTGCCATATATGAAAAACCACAACCAATTCCACTGTCAGTATATGTGGCTAAAAGTGGAAACGTATTCCCCAGCTCAATGCAGGAGTACTGACTTCTGGGAGTTGAAAGTCTGAAAACTACCACAACTGTGTAACATGGTCATCAAAAACTGACATAACTAAAGTTAATGGTGGAAATAAACGACTATAACTGTTGCAGTCAGGACCACGAATACCTAACTACAACTGACATGTCCTTATATACTCAAGTGTTCCCGCCAAAACTCCACTCCATATATGGCATGTATCCACAGGGATACCAACATAGTCTTTTGGATAAGGAACTCCTTTATCTTTTCCTTTCATCCAAAGAGATATATCATTTCCTTCTCCTCAATTAACTGGCAACAGATACCCACATGTATATGCAGGAGGCGGTCCTGACAGCTTAACTGTACACATGATAGCAAAAACATATATGAACAGTGTAGGTTACAGGTGCATGGATCACAACTGGTAACCAATGAATCAGGCATACCACACAATAGTATACAGATCAAATACAATAAAATTAATTATAAATGCCCAATGTCTTTAAGGCCAATAGCCTGGAAACAGGTAACCCTCGCCAAATCCGATCTACAGCCACCAGATGAAGTGCAACATGGCAGTTTGATGCAGTAGATTACATGTACGTAGCTCTACCAGAGGGCAGACTCTGCAAGCCATAATCCCTGTTGTCCAATCCAATAGGAGGCCACATGGTTAGCAGGTCTGGAAGTGGAAGACTCCAACTGGCAATACATAAGCCAGTAGGACCTTATCAAGGTCATGAACTCCATATTGTCAATGATGAAAGACCAACCCACAATAAGGTCTGAAGTACATTGTACATGACTAGACACAAACTGGTAATAGCTATTACCTCCTCAAGGACTTGAACTTCATTCAGAATAACAGATGACCCCCATCAAGGTCAGACATCAACATTATTGGTTAGTAAAGTTTAAGAACTGCCTGTATCCAATGAATTGGGAACAGCCCAACCTTACTACATGAACTCTGACTACATAAACTCAACCAGGTGCTATGCAGCCAGGCACAACCCATACCAAGGTCTGATCCATGAAAGTGCAGCTTCTGAAGGTCCCCATCCATGGTCAATATAATACAGTACAACTTATTTCCTGCTCTTTAGCCAAACCGTACAAGGCATTGTCTGCATATGCAAGAGCAAGCAAGCTTTAGGCATCATATCTGGGATTTCTACAGCACATTAGCGGCAGCAATGACTTGGCTAGGAATAGCAGAAGTCTTAGTCAATGTGTTAAGTACAATCATATCTTATGACAGATGACTGCTATCAGCAGGGAGAAATGGAAGGTTGTACAATGTACTTCAAAGGCCAAGACCACCTGAGTTTTTTTTCACTGTCGAGGGTGCTCTGTCCCTGGTGCAGTTGTCTTTCATACTGTATCCTCAACCAAGTGATAAATGCCCAGGTTACTCTATCCCAAAGACAATTGACTTTCATGTCTTCAACCAGGCAAGAAAATTCTGGATCCTTCAACTCCTTTAACACTTTCCATGACTCATGACAGAATATTTCTATAAGGGATAACACATGCTTCATTAGAATAATGACTTAAGCAATCTGGACCCCTAATATTAGATTGGGCAGACATCAATAGTTCCAAGCAGTCAAAACACAGTCATAACAGTGAAAAGGCCTCCGTAAGACGTAAAAGTTGTAACTGGTGCATATGTGTGTACAGTACCGACCAGAACTTACCTCCAGTTAAATGTTCGCTCGGGTTCGCTTTAGTGAACGCAGGATTTGCTTAAAGCAAACCCTAATAGGGTTCGCTCGGATTTGCTGGGTTCGCTTCGATTTGCTGCCCCCTCCTGCAAAAAAGCGAACCCGAGCGAACCCTGACAAATCGAACCTGAGCGAACCCGAGCGAACCCTGCAAACTCTGAGCAAAGCGAATGTATATTTTAGTGAACACGAAACCTAGCAAAAGGAACTAATCTTAGTAATATTTTGGAAGGACAATTTAGGCGAGAAAGCAAAATTATTACCCACAGAAACGGCCGATAATAATAATATTGTTTGCTTCATTCAGGCCGCGCCGTTCGAGAATTAGGCCAAAGTGGCCGTTCGATAATTATTAAGCCAAAGTGGGCTTTATTTCGATCAAAGAAGTGTATATATGTTTTTGAAAACCAACTTCTGCAAAATTCAAAACAAATTACCATCAGAGAATTAGAAGGGAATTCTGTTTCTTGAATCGAACGGCGCGGCGATGATCGGAAGAAAATTTTAATTAGTCTGAGAAGTAAACATGCGGCCATTTCAGTTCCCTCGAATGTTTATAATGCATAACAGTTTTACGACACTGTTTTCACCGATGAGAGCACAGTCGAAGCTCACTGCTACACGATGAAGAAATTTAGAGACGTAAAATGGAGAAGCGAACAAATAAAAGTTAAAGCCTAATGGTTAAAACGAAAACATCCTTTGAAGAAAGCCGACCTGGGAACGGAAGTCGTACATGTAATCACTGCATGAAAGCGAGGCTGAACATGACACATTCAAAGTCTTCGCAAGGTCGGTAAATTATTTGAGTTTATACTGTATAAAACAATAATAAAACCACTCTAAATCGTCTAAGAGGTGCCTCAAGGTGTCAAAAGATAAGATGGGAAGGAAAAGATGTAGAAAGAGAGGCTTGCTGGACAGCCACAAGTCAGCCAAACTTTAGTTTCACTACTTTGTTAAGTTATTATTCATCATTTGTATATGTTTAGTTTTGCTATTTGCTGCTGTCCACCAGGCATCCAGCACAGTCACACTTCAGAAGTTGATGTGTTATTTTCTACACATTGAGCGTGTGGCATATTATAGGAATGAAGAAGTCCTTCCGATCGTGAACTCCATATTGCCAGTGGTGAAAGACCTCCTTGAGGTCATGAACTCCATATTGCCAGTGGTGAAACACCTTGAGGATTGCCAATGGTGAAGGACCTCCTCAAGGTCATGAACTCCATAATACCAATGGTGAAAGACCTCATTGAGGTCATGCACTCCATATTGCCAATGGTGAAAGACCTCCTTGAGGTCATGAACTCCATATTGCCAGTGGTGAAACACCTTGAGGATTGCCAATGGTGAAGGACCTCCTCAAGGTCATGAACTCCATAATACCAATGGTGAAAGACCTCATTGAGGTCATGCACTCCATATTGCCAATGGTGAAAGACCTCCTTGAGGTCATGAACTCCATATTGCCAAAGGTGAAAGACCTCCTTGAGGTCATGAACTCCATATTTCCAATGGTGAAATACCTCCTTGAGGTCAAGGATTCCACTCATCATAAGCGAAGGTCATAAAATTCCAAAACATCAATGGTGAAACACCACCCCAAATAGGTCTGGAAGTAGCAGCAAACTGGCATGAACATATTGCCAATAGGCCCTCCATGAGATCATGCATTTCATGTCATCAACAGTGCAAGACCCCTACCAAAGAATTGGCATGGACATATTGCCAATAGGACCTCCTTGAGATCATGAATTGCATGTAATCAACAGTGCAAGACCCCTACCAAAGAATTGGCATGGACATATTGCCAATAGGAGCTTGTCAAGGTCGTGAATTCCATGTTAACAACAGTGCAAGACCCCCACCAAGGCCTTCAAGGTCGTGAATTCCCTGTTATCACCAGTGCAAGACCCCCACCAAGGTCTGGGAGTACAGTAGTAGCAAACTGGCATTAACATATTGCCATAAGTACCACCTTGAGGTCATGAATTCCATGTCATAAACAGTGCAAGACCCCCACCAAGGTCTGGAAGTACAGTAGTAGCAAACTGTCCTGAACATATTGCCAATAGGACCCCAGGTCATGAATTCCATGTCATCGACAGTGCAAGACTCCCACCAAGGTCTGAAAGTAGCAGCAAACTGGCATGTACATATTGCGAATAGAACCTTATCAAGGTGTCATCAACAGTGCAAGACCTTCAACAAGCAACAAGGTCTGGTAGAAGCAGAAAGCTGGCCAGTACATATGTTGATAGAACCAGTTGGACCTCATCAAGGTCAAGAACTCTGTGAATCCTACCAGCAAGATAAAATACCTCCTCTAGGACTTGAATTCCATATAGAATAACAGATGACCCCCATCAAGGTCAGACATCAACATTATTGGTCAGTAAAGTTTAAGAACCACTGAATCCAATGAACTGGGAACGGCCCAATCTTATGAGCATCTGACTACACGAACTCAACCAGGTGCTATGCAGCTAGGCATGACACAAACGTGCAGCTTCTGAAAGATCCCATCCATGGTCAATATTCAGTACAATAAGTGATTTCCTCTTCTTCAGCCAAACCGTACAAGGCAACCTCTGCATATGCAAGAGCAAGCAAGCTCGTAAAAAAAAACGTAACTGAAAAGTAGCGTCACAGTAACACGTCTTAAATAAGATAAGTGATTTACCGGGAGTCTGTGAACAATGGAACAGTCTTACTGGAAAAGGTTGGTGACTGAAAACTGAGATGTACCTGAATAGACGAGATTGGTGTGAAAGACTACGTTCTCTATGTAAAAGAGTACTGAAGTCGCGATTTGGTGATGAGTGGTGGAGTGCCCCCCTTTGCAAAATGCTGGTTACGCCCCTGTCATATATGGGAGTTCCAAAGTCAAGCCTTAATGCTACATGTTGATTCTCACAACATTCTCTTGCCCATGGATGAAAAGAAAATTCTACATGATAAACGAGGGCCATCCTTTAGCTTCAATAACACAGTGCATATACCTGTAGATCTTCATAAGTAAACTTGTAACTGACAAGTGTGCATTTCCATATTTCAAATCCAAATTAAGACCAAGCTTGTTCTTCTTTGGAACAAGCCTCAAGGGGTTACAAATCCACGTATCACATCACTGAATAACCTGTACACTGCCACAATCAAACAAAATTAATACAGCTTAATCCACAAAATTAGTGTTTTGATAAGCATTCCTGTGGATATTCAATTTTCTTTGTAAATGTACAAACTCCAAGGGAAGGTGGTATCCATGATCGATCACATGAAGGACCCAGGAAAGTGTCCAATAGATCTAGATATCCAAAGGTTTATGCATTGTTTCAAATGCCCCAGCCTTCACCAAGGGAATAGCCTCATCAGCTTATGTTCGCTGGGTTCCTCAAGCTTTCAAGATGATACCAGGATTGGGATCATCAATAACACATTCCTCAAAGTAAAAAACTTCCCATCAAACGGCAGCAGGACTTCAAGTACAATCCCCCCATACATGCCCAGGCTCATTGCCGCGAAAATAGCGCACTCAAAAGCTGAAATCTAGGATTTGTGGCGACCCTGGGTTTGTTGATTCTGTTCCGACTCGCTGACTCAACATCCTTTTCTGATTTCTTTTCCACTCGAAGCCGTTCAGCTTCCTTTCTCGCGCTATCAGTCTATGCTATCATCATTTTAATAGCCAGCCATCGGATTGCGATCCTCCTTGTAACAAGTGACTGTATAATAATAACAACAACTACGACGGCGGCGGCGACGGCATTTCCACGAGGTGGCTCTTCATCCACTGATGGGCCTACGATTTAACGTCCTTATCCGAGAAGACGTGAAGGTCTAACCATTTGCAGCTCGTGAACGAAATTGTTTCACAAAGGCAGCATCTTCTACTCAGTTATTTTAAGGCCCTGAGTGTTGGTCCGGCCGGGGTTTGAACCTGCGACCTCCCGCACAACAGACCGGCGCTTAACCACTGAGCTAACCGGGAGACTGTATATACCAGCCATCCCAATTTGCAATCTTAATCAACTTGTTTCTGTTCTTAACTAGGTCAAAACCTTTATCCACAATCCTCCTGACAGCTACGAGGCTGTTCGATTCCTTCACATCTTCAAACTGCTCCAAAACCGAGATGTTGAAACTGAACTGATGTTAATTGCCCTCATACTTCCATTCCTGATCAACGTGGCCGACACGCTTACGTTTTGGTGAATTACCTACCATTGAAGTTTCTTTAGTTCAGTGTCATTATTTATAGCTGACCGATCGTAAGCGATAAGTTGATTCGCCCAAGCAAGTTGCCAATTTGACCTTCCTAGTGCCCGCTCTTCAGCTACTGTATGGCCGCCATCTTGCCTGTGAACATTGGTTAGCGGGATATTAGAAAATGGCTGACAGAATCAGATTATGTTACTACATCTATTTGTCTCATCCCAATCAGAGACATCGCAAAGCTCGTTAATAAGCCTCCGAAAACTTATACGGGATTCCCTTCTACGCAGTTTGTTCTGGTGAATAGGATGACAATCTGCTTCTTCTGGTTTGAGAGTCCTTGACCTCGTACACGAACTTGGCGTGCAAGTCGCCATTGTAAAGCCAACTGAATGGCTATGAGGCTGATGAGTGACGGCCCAAGGATTACAAGAATGTCCCCGGCCCGACATTAAACAGCAGCAATCAATTTTGAAATAGCGTAACAAAGTTCCATACGAAGTTTATGGTGGAAAGAAACGTCTATAACTGCATGAACATTGCAGTCAGGACCACGAATACATAACTACAACTGACATGTCCTTATATACTCGAGTTCCTGCCGAAACTCCGGCACCCTCCATATTTGGAATGTATCCACAGAGATACCAACATACATGTAGTCTTTCAGATAAGGAACAAGTTTCTCATTTCCTTTCATTCCAAAGAGAAATATCATTTTTCTCCCAAAGAGCTACTGTAGGTTTCTTCTAATGCATTTTCTTAACTGAGCGGCAGCATTCACTACCTGTTAGGTTTTTTAGTAATAATATATAATTATATAGACTGAGTATAAAGCATCATGCACCTGACTGGTTTGCTTAATCTGATTGGACAAAATGCTCATGAATTATATGCATGAATTTTAGAAGAACTTGTAGTTAACATATCTAAGAGGAAAAAGGAAATTAGATTGTGTAATCACCTTGATATTTATACTTGCCATTGTGAAATATTCATTTGTAAGATCTACCTGAAGAAGGCTTGGCCAGCCGAAATATCGTAGAATTCTCTATATATACGTTGTTCGATCAGCTTTTCTGTAGTCCTTGGACTTGTTTACTTATTAGTATTTTTGGCTAATCAGATCTCTCCGCAAGATCCAACGTACCACCGACAGAATTGTCGTATACGGTTTTTGCTATTTTTTATTATCTATTATGTACAATAAATTCAGAATCCTCATGACCATTTCCATTAGACAAATATTGATTGGAATTAAACTTTGTACATGTATAGATCAATATGTGCTCAAGAGTTTAAGTACTATTTACAATATGAGTGGCGATGTTGTTTCGAATATACAATGGAGAGCCGCTTTGGCGAGCCATTGTATATCCGATACAACATTGCCACAAATATTGTAAAGTATGATATGCACCACATAATTTTAAACTTTGATTACACCCACCTTGCTATCAATGTGGGATGAATGGTTTCTCACAAAAACATTTCCCATATCGAAGAGACAGTGTGTATGCAATAAGACAGCAGAGTGTAGCATGCAGAAAAACCGGTCCCACATGGAAGAGATGATGTGTACGCAATAAGAGAGCAGATGAATTTTGTCATTTCACCCAGTCTTTTTATGTGTAAGTGATCGGTCATGAGACCTCCTCATACTAACACTAGCATGTTAGTATCCTGTATCATTCCATACAGGATTCTAGTTGGCTTATAGTTAGTACTCTGTATCATTTGATACCGAATACTAATAGGGCTTATTAGAATTCTGTATCATTTGATAGAATTTTGTATCCACGTGAGCCGAATGCTGGGTCTGGATTGGCTAGTACCCTTATGAATTATTAATGAGTTGTACAAATATATTTACCATCAATAGATATGGACTGTTGATCGATCCAGTTGAAGTAGCTACAATTTTTCTTGAGGATCCCTACAGGTGGCCTTCTGCTAGTCTTTTTATGTGTAAGTGGTTGTCATGCCGATATGAGTTTGCTTTTGTAACTGTAATAAAAGCTCAATAAATATTTTCATTGTAGCCAAAGAGGTGTAAGTACAATAACAGCATATTAAGTGACTTATGATCAAGTTTAAATCTTCCCATAGAAATTAAGGAATATGAAAGAGAATTTGAACTTCCAGGACCAATTAATTTTTTTTGGAAAAAAATCCAAATTCCCCACAGAGGGGACAAGCAAGTGTTCAAATGTCCCACAGTGGGTCCAAAGAAATAAGGCAAATGCCCCACCCTTGGACACATCCATAATGATAATAATACTGTCCATAATTTCGAAGAGTTTATCCGTGCAAAGATACAAGGCAAAGACATGCAAAGTAGTGCTATGTCTCAATTGCATATACATTAAAGAAAATTATTTGGTATGTTTCTGTACGCATAAATATACTCGACTTTATTAATTTTTTAGACTGCATATGCATTCCCAAGTTGAGAATCATGCAAGATCTTGCCTGCCAATTAAGGTGTTACAGGATTTTCAACCTGGGTTATCAAATGGCATATATATTGAATTACAGGCATGAAATTGTTACAATTTTTTCATATAAGAACTCTTGAGACTTTGATCACAAATTCTTGATACATTATATCTTGCAGGCTCAAACATATTTATCCAGGTTGCATTCTTTGTGGAAAACTTGCTGGCCAAGGTAAGACAAAGTGTGATTGTTCTATGACTGTATGCTGGTAAAATGTTTCAGTAATGTTATCATGTGCTCAGTATTGTTGCTAATTAAGTGCCATCATCAGCAAAAGACCCAATCGCCGACTGCTGTTTCACCAGTAAACATAGGCCTCAGACTTTTAACATTAATAGCCAGCTGTGTAATACATTAACTGGCTGGTATTTTTCTTAGGACCTGTTTGCAGTGTGCGCGAAGAGAGGAATTGCCCCAGCACAAAGGCTATCTTCATTGTATTGTAATCCCTTGAAACTGTTTAGCATAGCAACAGCAATGCTGCTGGTCCTAATACTAGGGCTTAATCTTCATTGTACATGTATGATCAAGACTGTTTAGCATATCAACAACAATGCTGCTGGTCCTCGCACTACGGCTATGTTCATTGTATTGTAATCACTCGAGATCAAGACTCAATCTTTTGCATATTTATTTATTTAATTAATTTATTTATTTATGACATTCGGACACAAGGTCACAGGAGAAGGAACAATAGGACTCGAAGTCCCTTACAAGGTTTGCCTCCATATAGACAACTGAATGCTGCTGGTTTCTCCAAGCACTTGAGGGTTATCTTGAATTCATTGCATTGTAATCCCTCAAGACTGTTTGGCATATCAACAACAATGCTTCTGGTCCTAATACTAGGGTCAACCTCCCTTCATGTAAACCACCTGTACATACCGTCAATTTGCAACAGTACCAAGGGTTATTACTTTTGGATTTAATCAGTAGGACAATCTACAACCCTATATTTATGTGCTTTGGATAAGGCTATTAGTCAATTGTTGGTTGGCTACAATACATTCCCAAGTATATTTAGCTTAGTGTATTGGCGGACCGCTAATTACCAAGGAATGGACCTTATTCACACGGCGGCCATGTTTAATCCCAGGAGTATAAAAACCTTTGTTTTGCACACGTAAACTCGTTCTGAAACTGCTCAGTACGAGGCTACACGTGGGAAATCTATCGTTTCTAGCCAACATGGTTGCCGTGTGACAAAAGCCCATTGGAGGGCCAACACACATTATGGGTCAATATAGCTCTGATTTTGAGCAAGACCGCCTACAGTTAAACTTGAAACCCAACCAGGATGAAATCCTTGAATGCCGAGGGAGGATACAAGGCTAGTATCCCATCTATCTTCCAGACACTCATCCGTATACACAAAAGTTAGTGCAACAAGAACACTTGCACACCCTCCACAGGGGAGTGGGGCTGACAATGATGGGCATCAGAAGACACCACTGGGTGTCACGCCTGTGAAGGCTTACCAAGCAGACCATCCGAGCCTGCCATGGTTGTTGGAGGTTCCAGTCGCGAGCTGCGGCAACTCCGCCTCCCGGAAATCTGCCCGTGGATTGGACGCAGGACACAACCCATTTCAAGTGAACGGAGTGGACTACGCAGATCCACTCAAGTACAGAAAACGTGGGAAGGCGGAAGGTAAGACGTACGTAGCATTGTATGCATGGTCCTTAAGCCGCGCGTTGTACTTGGAGTTGATGTCTTCCCTGGAAACTCAAGAGTTTATCCTCTTGAGTCTAAAGAGGCTCACTGTGAGGAAAGGGCGACCACACAAGATTTATTCGGATAACGGAACAACCTTTATGGTTGCTGCCAGATGGGTGAGAGCAGTCATGAATGACGACAAATTCAACCAGTTTCTTGCTGAGAACGACATTACTTGGCGGTTCAACCTAAGCCGTGCCCCCTGGTGGGGCAGTCAATTTGAGTGTGGTTGGTTTGGTTAAGAACTCTCTCAATAAGACCATTGGAAATGGCTTCCTAACATGGAGGGAGTTAGAAGAACTGCTGCTGGACGTTGAGGTGGCCTTGAACAATGGGCCCCTCAGTTACGTCGAGGGTGATGTTCAGTTGCCCTGCTATGATGTTCCCTCAGAGCAAGAGTTTTCTTGAGCGGCCGGTACAGCACCTCTACCTGTTGGAGTTGTCCTGTGACAGGGCAGTTTCAACAACCACCGCAGCTCTCAATCCTGACCCACCCGCATTCAGGCCCAAAAGAAGTGCAGCTTTTAAGGCCAAATAGAAATATTCATCAGATTGCTCAAGAGGAGCAAGAACAATGACCACTCACACATTGAGAACAATGAATATTGTTTGATTTTATTCATAACAAGACAACTCTGAACTTTAACTTTGGTTTATTATTCATCTATTTGCTTAACCTTTTCTGGCAATGTAACATTTTTTCATAGTGGGCCAGTCTCCTGGAACAGGGACGACATATATCTCCAGGGGAGTTATATGGGGGGAGAGTGTTGGAGACGGGTCCAATTTCCTGTATGCTTATGAGTGACATACGAGAGTATGGATTAGAGCTGACCAGAGAGATAAGAGCTCTTGGCCACAGAGCGGAAATCGTTTAAGGCGTGTACGGTATGGTTAGTGGAATGTAGATTAGTTTTTAACTCGTGGATGCACGCAAGCGCAGAACACGAGTTATTGGGGTTAGTAGTCCAAGCTAATTTATTCATCGTTTTATGGTGTGTAGATCGTTTTTTCTGTGTACTCTCCGGGGACTCTCCGTTGGCTGTCCGAATAATCTTCGATTTTCCGAAGATATATTGACAGAGTTTATGGCAGGGTCCAAGTTTTCAAATTATCGGAAAGACGCTTCGAAAGGATTTGGACGTGTTGTAAAGGTAATTATTATTCTGAAATGCCTTATAATTAATTTATCACTACAACTATATTGTTAAGGACAGACATTTGGTCGCGTTCATATTTACGAGAGAAGCGGTCCGGAAATTTATAAACGAATTTGGCTTAGCTAAGCAGAAATTAATGTCTTGAATGTACTGTGTTGGCAGTTTTGGGAACGTTTTGGATGCAACAGAGATAGAGATGGTAATGTACAACTGTTTTCGCGACAAACCTCCTGGAGACTCATGACACGTTCATAATACATCCCTAGGCTCAGAGATAGAACGTGCTGCACTCTTTACTCGTCAGGGTGAATATAAGCTTAAAGTTCAGTTGAACGACGAGGAGATGTTAACAGCTAACATCGATATCGCCCCAGCTCACTGGGGAATGAAAGCCAATATTTTGGAAAGTGAGGAAAGCAAAGCTAAACAAAGCCATACAATAGCCAAACAAAAGCCAATGGAAAAGCTTAGTAATATACAGAATAACGATAATGTGATCAGTTCGAGAAATGATACGGTAAATATCACCGAAATGTCAAATGGTTTGAATTTGATGCTCGAATGCGAACAGCCGAGCACTGTATTGTTAATATCTAGTAAAGCTTGAATACTGATCAATGTAGGAGTAGGAGGCACAAATCAAGATTGTCTGGAATTAGAAATCGTGATAGAGAACCTTCAAGAATACCAGTGAGAAAAATAATAAGCCTGTTTAAAAAAACATGTGTTTTCTTTGATCTTCCAGCCAGTTGACCTCCGGGTAATGCACTGTTTATATTTGTTAAAACGTTTGCAAGTTACATTTGGCTAGTGTTAGATTCCCAAAACACAATTCTGCGCTGATGTGGAACGGATAAAAACTCGTTGTAACCTCTTCGATATGTGATTTCAAAGTTCAGCGGGGAATTTTGATTTAAAGATCAATTTGATTTAGCTACGCTAAATAATAACTTTGTCACACAATCCTTGTTCAGATTGGAAGGTTCCAGAACTATTTAGATTGCATGCGTCAACACAACTAGCCATTATCAAGCAACGGTTCTATACATAATCAAACTATGAATAGGTTGTTTATTCCACACTCAATAGTAATTTAACTCGTGGATGCACGCATGTGCAGAACAAGTTATTGGATTTAGGTGGATACCAGATAATTTATTCGTAGTTTTTTTCTGTGACTCAACGACTCGCCGTTGACTTTCCGAATGACCGTCCAAGGTATCGAAAAGACTTGGTCATGCCAGACACTTCAAGCCTGAACAAACATGGTAGTGGGTCCCTATCGATCACTTAGTGGTGATGACGTAATGATGACGCCATCGTTCACGTGATTTTAAGTACATGCCCATATCTCCCTCATATCTAATGCCGGACAGTTCAAACTTGGACAGACATGGCAGTGGGTTCCCACAAATCACTTAGTGGTGATGACGTAACGATGACGTCATAGGTCACGTGATTTGAAGTACATGCCCATGTCTCCCTCATTTCTAACGCCAGCTGGCTTAAACCTGGGCAGGCATGGTATTGGGTTCCAACAAATTACTCAGTGGTGATGACGTAACGATGACGTCATCGGTCACGTGATTAAGTATATGCCCATAATCTCCCTCATTTCTAATGCCAGCTGGCTTAAACCTAGACAGATATGGCAGTGGGTTGCTATCAATCAGTTAGTGGCGATGCCGTCATCGATTACGTGATTTAAGTACATGCCCATATCTTTATTTCTAATGCCAGACAGTTCAAACTTGGACAGGTATGGTATTATTTTCCCACGATTTAGTGGTGATGACGTCATTGGTCACATGATTTTTAGTATATACCAAAATAGCTCACTGACCATCCACGAGTTGCCCTTTGGGGCCCTATGTTTATTATTCATAATTCGAGTCAAGATTCAGAGCAGTGAACTGAGAAGTGAACTGGCAATTGCAATAAAGTAGTAAAACGAATATTATCAGTGATTGTGATTTCAGTCGCTTTGCATTTTGAAACTATAATCTTTTCAAAATCCTCGCAAGCTATCCCCATAGCTAACACGGATTAGACCCGGTTCCCTTCGGTTTACCTTCGGACTTAACACGTACAGGCCGAAAACAATTCTGAGTACACAGCAAATAATGCCATAGGTCATTGTCATTCTGACCCCTTCAATTCCGATTATGCAGACATTTTAACTCACCAGACTTTTCTGAGTAAAAAATTGCAGTTGTAAAGCGCGAAATTGAGTTACAGAATTTAATTAAAAGGAATGTTTTAATCTTCTGTAAACGCAATTCTGAAAACAAACTAAGGTTGTAGGCAACTCGCGCAACCCGCAACCTCCTCCGAAGGCCACTCAATCGGTAAATATTGCGGAAACCGTAAATTGGGCATCCTGTGGCAAAACTAGGTGGGAGAGGGACTAGAGAGCAGGGCCTTTCCTCTCCCCAGTTGTTCTGCTTCTTGTCTTCCACAGGCTTCCCGGTTGAGTTGCCTGTGGAGGAGGCTACTAGGTTTGTGTAATAATTATTGTGTTTACCTACTAGGTTTGAATAACGTAGAATAATGTATTCAACACAGTGATGCAATATTGCTGATACTGTTGAAATGTTGTTAAGTTCAGGAAAGGCAATTACATAACTTGGATTTATTTTATCAACACGAACGCTGAGAAACTAAATTCTATGGAAATAGATGAGTAAAGATAGTTTTGGAAGGGGAATCCTGAGCCATGGAATGGAAATTTGCATTCGGCTGAAATGCAACATTTTTATTGTCGACCATAGCTGGAGTACGGATTAAAAACTGAGGGGTAAAACCGACGTTGATTTCGCCTGCAGGTCTGGGAAATACACCACTTTAGTGGATCGGCCTGTTGCTTTTATTATAGGCTCTCTTGGGGGAGAATAGAAGAGGGGAACTGGGAAGGGGAAGAGGAAGAAGCCTGTGGATCTGGTATCACCTCTAATTGGTCAGATTCAATGTGCTGATTGACAGCTGTCAGGCATCAACAAAATCAACATATATTCCCACAGGGCCAACACAACGTTTGCAGTTTGTACCGAAATGGAAAGGATCAATATGTCGCAGAATATCGCAAAACATGCATACTTGAATATGAAGCAGTCTTTCTTTTATTTACAAAGTATATATATATATATATATATGTACATTTTGTATACAGCGAACGCAAAACCTTCCAGAATCACAAAGTTTTGCCGTTGTAAGCCACAAGGACGACAAGAAAGGGAGACTACAGCATGGGATGTGCAAGCAGTGGGAAGACAAAGCCATTAACAGTGAGGCAAATTTATGTTTACTGTTATTTCGTATTGAAAGTAATGCATGTTCTTCGTAATATTTTGCGACATGTATCATGGGTTTAATATTGATTAAGTATGCATCTTATCTTCAAGTTTCTAAATGGAATTAAACCTTGGAGAATCATTATTTATGATTACAGATTTTGTACTGGTTTGTCTGCAGGAAAGTCATTTGTTGGGGGATTATTTTGTGAATAGGCTATGAGCATATATATATATATATATATATATATACAGTCGATGCCAAAAAGGTTGTCCAGCACAATATAATATAATACTATAATATCCATTGTTTTGGGCTATTGTCTAGGCCAAAACAATAGGCCAAAACAATGGATATTAAAGTATTATATTATGTTCTGCTGGACAACCTTTTTGGCATCGACTGTATATATATATATATATATATATATATATATATACAGTCGATGCCAAAAAGGTATAAGCCAATATATAAGCCAATGTGTAGACTACTCAATTTTTGAGTACATAGATTTAATACAAATCTGTTTCGTAGACCGACGTGAAGTCGATCCACTCTTCAGTTAATCTCTATACACTGAAGCATTGCTAAGAGGTACAACAATGCTTCAGTGTATAGAGATTAACTGAAGAGTGGATCGACTTCACGTCGGTCTACGAAACAGATTTGTATTAAATCTATGTACTCAAAAATTGAGTAGTCTACACATTGGCTTAATCCGCTCCTTTATTGTAGAGCACTATCTTGGTTTCACCGGTGAACTTCACCTATATATATATATATATATATATAAATTGAATAGAAAAATGTGAACGAGAGCAACTCAGGACTGTTATTAAAAATTTACTAAAACGTTTCGGCCTTCGGCCTTCATCAGTTAAAAAGGTTAAAAATACCTGCCAAGTTACAAGGTACTCTTATATACTAGAGCTAAGTGTGAATACCAAAGGCTTTAAAAATAACAAAATAGTTTTACATGAACTTGTAACTTGGCAGGTATTTTTAACCTTTTTAACTGATGAAGGCCGAAGGCCGAAACGTTTTAGTAAATTTTTAATAACAGTCCTGAGTTGCTCTCGTTCACATTTTTCTATTCAATTTTTATAACAATTACTGTGGACAAGAACTGGGAATCAATTTTATTGATCCTCTTGGCTGGACTAGCTGTTGGCCTGAAGACATTTGGACATTATATACATACTTCTATATATATATATATATAGTGTACCGTGGCCATGCAGGCAAACTTAATTGTTTAAAGTTCCAGGGTTTTACTCTGGGTTTTCCTCCCTCCACAAAATTCAACATGCTAAAATCCAATTTGAGCTGTGGTTTAGCCGGGTCCTGACTTTGATCAGCTCCTATGGTTGCTTCAGGTCCCATTAGAAATGTTGTGTATGCTGGTAAAAAGCTGCAATGTATGTGTTTCACGGTCACACATTTGAACTATAATAACAAATAGTATTGATGTAATACAAGTATAATGACATTTTTACATCCAGATACTCTAAAATAGGTCTCTTGTGCATATTGCATTGCATGGTCAAAGACAGAAATACATTAATATAATGGTGTGTCTGTTTAGTCAACCATATGTGTCAGAAGTATCCAGTTCTGCAATAACAATATTACTAATTATTAGAGATACATGTACACTGTTTCTCAACAGTTTTTGCATTAATTTGCTGGACATAATCAATACATCAATATACATGAGACAACATTTATTTTGAGAGATATGTACTGTATCCTCATATGTTTTAAAGTCTTAGCCCTCCTCTTCTTCCAAAAACATATTTACATGTAACTTAAACATAGTTCCCCAATGGCGACCTAGCTTGTGAGTGCAAAGTGTGTTTTATTAGCATCATGTGACTGTACCCTTAACTGGAAAACTAATCTGGAATGGACTGAAGGCTGTTGGACTGATATTTTCGACCATTTATCACTCCAAAATCCAGCAGTTCATTCCAAATTCCATTCCAGATTACAAGTTTTCCTGTTAAGGGTACAGACACATGGTGGTACCAATAGTTACTATCTCTAATATTAAGGGAGTTAGCCATGAAATTCTCACTCCGAAATCCAGCAGCCATTACAAATTCCATTCCAGATTCCTCGTTTTCCCATTAAAGGTACATGGTGGTATAAGATAGTTAATATCTCTAATATTAAGGGAGGTAGCCATGAAAATGTACAAGGGTCACTACCGGCAGGACTAATGACTAATAACCTGGTACTCAGGTATTAAAGCATGGCTGAATGAGCGCACACATCCCGCATGGATGCATTAACTTTACAGATTAAGTAACAAGAAGGGAAACGCTGATGAAGACTTGAGAAATGTCAATTCCACCAGCAATTAACAATTAACAATTATTAATTAAATAAGATATTGATTACTATTATTAATTTGCATTCCAAGCATTCCATTCTGCTAACAGCTTAGTGAGTGAGTGAGCGAGTGACACGATTTCCCCAACCATCCAGATAACTCCTTTCTGCACTTGCGCACACCCACAAATTAAAAATGATAACTTAAAAATGACATGTGATCGGAGTCTGGTTGTTTTTAGGTGTATCAACATCCTTGCATTCAAAACAATGAACTATTGTATTCTAGGGGGATGGGCATTGCTGGAATAAGGCTTTTCCAGGAAACAGTCACTCCAGATATAATAGACCCTTTGCACATTACGTCATAGCCGCCATGTTGGTGTACAGTTAACAATAGATTCTTCGTTAGCTTCTTTTGTTCTGTGCACCAACATGGCCGCCATGCCCTTTGTCATTTGAATCTCAGGGGATTGAGTGCAAACCATCTATACTTTAAGTAATGGTCCAGATAAGAACTGTAGTAGAATCCATTGTTCTGCGGCAATGAGCTTCCCCCACATACAATTTTGCTTGAATATGCCTCAAGTGCTTTAGTAGGTATCTACAGTCCAAACTACATCTCGAAAATAAATTATTTGTTATGCTATTGGCTCTTTTTTCTGTGAAAACGCAGAGAAGCCACCATCCAGCCAATCGGATACAGAGAAAATAAAGGATTTTTCAATCGCAAATTTGAGAACTTTCCCCACACTCGATATTCTTCGAAATTAAACCATAGTTAGTGTGATCAAAAATAAAGTCAAACCACAATAAATATCGAATGAAAATGCATTATTTCGATGGGTTTCTATTGAATTTATAAGTATCAACCAATGAAATTACGAGAAAGAATAATAGAAAATTAACACATTTTAACATTCCTTGCCGTAGAGCACTACAATTCTTATCTGGACCATTACTTAATTGTTAACGAATTAATTGAGCTTGTGATCCCCATGGGAAAGGCGTTGCCAATTGGATGCTTGGACAGCAAGCCATCTTCAATAACGAAGTTTTAGAAAGATCAATAATCATTTTGGAGGTGGGAAATAGCATTTATTACAAACAGGTTTTGCTAATAACACTACCATTCCTGCAAAAGGCCTATTGATTGACGCATTAATTTAGGACATCTAGCACCATTTTTTCTAGCTTTGTGAGAGCTAGGCACTAGTGTACAAAATGGCAGTACATTTAAACTTGCATTGACTAAAGGAACTTTCAGTTTCATATTTTTTTCTCCAGTTATTATTATTTATGGTTAAAATGAGAGCTTGTGCTGAGTTCACGACCTCTCTTTGTTTTCAACCAAATGTAATAGTCAAGACTTCTGGTTCTTTCTAGGTGTATCAACATCAAAACAACATCCTGAAATACAACGAACCTTGGGACACCGTGGGGCATTTGCATAATTTGAGATCCCGGGAATGGGGCATTTGCAACTTTATATCGGCCAGGGGGTCGGGCATTAGACAGCATATTAAGCAAAAGACGTTCATAAAGTCATGGATGGCAACCATGCACACTAGTATGTTGAAATGTTCAGGGAAATGCATAAGACTGGTAATGAAACTGGGTATGACTGGCTGATGAATTGCAGATATTAAGCCTTGTAGAACACCTAGCTGGATCTAATTACTGGTATTGCGCTTGTTGGCTTATGTAAAAGTCTATTCTGTGCCAGTATTAAAGAGAGAGGAGGAAGTCCACAACGAACCGACTTTCGTAACGACAACTCGATAAACAATATGGTCGAACGCGACCACGAGGAAAGAGAGCAAATTACAAGGCGTTCCTCGCACACAACTACCGCATTGCTTAGTCTGCTGGCGCAACCTCTTCATCTTTTAAACAAACGAATAGCGAATCATAGCGATTATGTTAACGTAGACATACTTGGACTCGAACTAAGGTCAGTGTGGATTCATCAACATTAACGAACATGATCCTGTGTAGGAATCAACTGACAGTAACGAACTTGATACCGACTAACTGTCTGGCAGTAACGTTTTTTTGAAGACACAGGAGGTTACTAATCATAACTTAACATAGTCATCTAAATAATTCGGAAGTCCCTGGTTAGAACGAGAAGCCATAGCTGGATCTGTAGTAGTAGGGGATGTGCTGGTTGTAAGCTCCTGTGTGTCATTCATGGGAACATTCGGCGAAGTGTCCTCTTGTGGTGCGGAGTACATGGTTTGTGGTGTATCAAGTGGCTGCGTAAGTTCCGGGGGCACAGGGAGAGGGAACTCTGGGAGCACAGGGACTGACGACTCGATTACAGATGGAGACTGAGGAGGTTCTACGTCATCTTCCTGGGAGAATGGCGTGGCTTGAAAGCCAGCAAGTACGACTGAAGTAGGCACAACATAACATTCAGACAGGTTGACCTTATACGATGTTGCCCTTAGTTGGGATCCCCTGAACTTCTTTACGAAACACCACGCACCATCAATGCTGGTGATGATATAGCGGGCACGTACGTGACTTGTCCTTGTCAGAGAGTAGATAGACGAGGACGCCGACTTGTAGCGGGGGTGGATGTCGGGCGAGGCCCGTGTGGTTCTTTGATTTTTTGCTGTACGCGTGATTCTTGACTCGCTGCTTATGTTTCTCTAGAATGAGATGGTAGTCAGTTATGAGTAACTGCTCGTTGGTGAATTGATTTCGTTGGGTCCACAACTCGTATGATGAGAGTCCGTGGAGACGAAGTTGGGAGTTCAGGCATGAAGTTGCTAGAGCAATTAACAGGTCTACCACTAACAGGTCTACCACCAGGATTTTGACGAAGGAGCTCTTCAAGTTCTTAGACCGCTTTCTCAGCCACAGAGTTTTTGTTCTTGTTCTTGTTCTTTGTACGGCCGATTTCGATGACGACATTGAGGTGCTTCAGTGAATCATTGTTACTCAGGGACATGAAGCCAGCTGCAGGGTCTACACGTACCATTGCACGTGGCCAGTCATGAGGATGTAAACCGACAATGAGCTCGACAATCCAGCTCGAGGTACTCGCCTGGCCAAACGACAGTAGCTGGTGAGGAGGAGCGTAGGATATAACTTTGCACGCGTCTCGCGGTAAGGGACTGAGTGATTGAGTCATCCCCTGGATCATAGAGGAACACTTCAGAGTTCTGAATACGCACTTTGCAGGACGGACGGAGATGTTGTTGGCGATCAAAAAGGGTGTTCCAGCTAAAACATCAACATCTAGGTCATCAACAACTAACGCATACAACACAAGCTTTTTGTCAGCGCGGGACAGGGTGAAACGAGTCTCGCCAATCACTGCTAGAGGAGTCACGCCGTCGGCCTGCAATGCTTGTTGGGATGATTTTTCAATTGTTGCGCCAATGGAGCGTGCAATGTCTTAATCATGCTAGTCTCTGCCCCTGTGACTAGGGTGAAGGATAGGGGCCATTGCTTGTTGGAGAAGGGGCTTGATATAGTCGAGTTCTTCATTATCGACACTTGTAGTCAAGCGAGATCCAGTAAGGTATAAGCGATTATCCGGGGGCAAAAAGGAACATGCTCAGGAAGTGCTGATCGTTATGGCCCGCTTGTTTACATAATAGGCATGATTTGGGGCGCTTTTGGAATGGTAGCTGTTGGGGAGGTGGTTTATACAATATGCGATCTGGTGTTTGCCTAAACTAGCGCCTTCAGGTTTCAAAGACGCTAGGGTCCTAGATCTCAGTTCGGTTCCGTAACACTGTTTTACTAAACCGGGGGAGGTTAGGGTGTACTGAGCCAAGTCAAAACCACTATGTTCTCGAGGGTGGGGGTCATTTCCTCGTCTGCAGTAATCACTTCACCGTGATGGGTTATGTTGCCATTGGTAGGCAACAAGCAAATTTTCTTCTGTGAACGACATTAACCTCTGGAACAAGTCCTTGGGGTGCTCGTCAGCCATCATGTGCACCTGTAGTTTGTAACCCGCAATGTGCTCTTTTGGCTTGCCAAATGGAATTTATGGAAGTTGAATTTTTCACGATGGTATTCCGTGAGTTTATAGGGCAAAAGTTCGATCCGAGTTGAGTTCTAAGTGCATGTTTTTCTGATGACCGGTACGGCGGCGGGCTGCAAGGATGTCTTCCCCATCGTCTGTGAATCCCCTCAGGGGGGAGGTGGGGGATTGTTTTGCCAAACTAAACCATCTGCTAGGAACGTGGCAAAATTTGCATCAAGAGAGAAAATATTGAAGATTTTGCCTCAAGGCTTCAAAATAATGCAATTATTGATTCGTTTTTCGTGAGCGGCCATTGCTTCAGTGCTCTGATGGAATTCATGTTATAAGTGGTAAATAACAGAACAATCAAGATTACTTTGCTTAGAGTTGTCTCTCTGGAGTTCTACCAACCACAGTCGAGGCTGTTTTGATGCTGCTTGGATCTGCTGGCCTGTCCTTGAGCTCTTGGAGACGTGGATTTGTACGCTGCCACCACGTCAGTATTAAAGAGAGACGAGGAAGTCCACAACGAACTAACTTTAATAACCACAACTTGATAAACAATATGGTCAAACATGGCCACGAGGAAAGAGAGCAAATTACAAGGCGTTCCTTGCACACGTGTGCGCGCATACTAACTAACAACTACCGCAGGCTTAGTCTGCTGGTGCTGAGCATTCTACTTTGAAAATTTGAGCTTGTTGCTCTTTCATTTAGCTATATGTATAGCTTGTATAGGCTCCAAACAAACAAGTATTTTTTTCCTTTTGGGTTTAAAAATTGAATTCAAGCCTTGTGTAAGTTATCCAATCATAATAATAATAATAATAATCTAAACTTATATAGCGCACTTCTCTGAAATTCAAAGGCGCTTCACAAAGAATTACAAACTAAATAATAAGTTAAATATGACAAGAGACTAAATATTATATAAACCAAGCAACTAAGTTAAACATGATTTAGACTAAACATGTTCGAAAACTAAATATCATAGGCCTGTTGAAACAAAAATGTCTTAAGACGAGATTTAAAAATGTCCAATGATGGTGAGAGTTTGATGTTATCTGGTAAAGTATTCCACAATCTGGGCGCGGCCACAGAGAAAGCTCTATCGCCATATGTTTTTGTTGTTTTACCACTGAGAATTTTTAGAAGAAATTTGCTTGTGGAACGTAGGTGTCTGGTGGGCACATATCTTTATAACAAGTTGCTAAGATAAATCGGTGCAAGCGCGTTGAGTGCCTTAAAAGTAAGTAGCAAGATCTTAAACATAATGCGTTGAGTTACAGGAAGCCAATGAAGTTCTATAAGTATATGAGTTACATGATCGAATTTTCTCTTACACATGATTAATCGGGCAGCACAGTTGTGAACTAATTGAAGTTTCTGAACAAGAGTTTGCCGAAGGCCATAAAGGAGAGGATTACAGTGATCAAGCTTACATGTAATAAATGCATGTACTAGCGTCTTGGTATTCTCAGCAGATAAGTAGTTCCTAATACGTACAATGTTACGAATGTGAAAGAATGAAGCCTTGCAAATAGAAGACACTTGGGATTCCAAATTCAAAGAATCATCAAATACTACGCCGATATTGCGAGCAAACTTAGAATAAATAATAAGATCATTGCCTATATTAAGTGGCGGAAGTTGGATTTTAGGTCGAAACTGAGATTCTATTATTAGTAGTTCAGTTTTATCAGTGTTCAGTTTTAAATTATTCAAAGACATCCAGGTGGTATTGTCATTGATACAAGCTTCGATATTGGCTGCAACTAAAGATTATGGTGCTTGAGAGTCAAATGAGAGCACATCGATCATATCATGGCTTCTAATGAGGTCACCCAAAGGAGAAGTGTAAATAAGATAAAGTAACGGTCCTAGGACCGACCTTTGGCACCCCATATAGCAGATGAACAGGTGTTGACTTTTCTCCTCTGGTACACACATACTGCTTACGACCAAGCAGGCAGGGCGTGCTCTAGCGTAAATTCGTTCATGTTGTATTCCAATCATGTACAAAATGTGTGGTGATTGGAATACCTACTGGTATGTTATTTTTTTACAGGAAAGGGTTGCAGAGAATACTGGATTGGTGTTGCATGTGTTTAATCTGTTGATGATTTTAACCGTACCTGTCATTGTTGTTCTCAGCTATAATCCACCTCCTTGTAAGTATTAGATTTGCAGTGATTTTGTTTCATGTACCTCTGAATTATATGAAAAAAGAAGTCCCAATTTATTTTTCTGTTTGCATCCCCAAGACTGAGGCCAACCAGCCAAATTATATGTGGCTAGCTATAGGCTAGATATAATACCTTCATTAAAAAATGTTATTTAATTCATGTGTCGGCATCAACATCCTGCAATCAATGGCATTAATTGATCACAATTAAAGCAAATTAGTACTACATGTATTAAGACCTGCCAAACTGGTCAACTGTGTATGTAAATTTGTAATGATGCTATTACTTGTTCAGTGAGGAGGGAGTCCTAGGAGTCATCACTGGGTTAGTATTACTAATAGCTGGTAGTACAGTTTTGTGGGATTAAAGGGTTATAGAATGTATGTATTAATTACCATATAGCCACTTTGTTAATAAATCCGCCAAGAACTATTACGTTCTACTGCATACAAGTCTTGATAAGGTGGGGGCCAGAAAAACGCCACAGCCCTGACCATACAGGGCTGCACCACCCCTACATGTAAAACCTTGATTTTATTGCAAGCATGTTTTCGTGTACCCTAAACATTATGTGCAATGTACTGCCTTGAGTATAAGATGCTACATTGGGTACAAGTGCCAATCTTGTACTACAGATTTAAACTCCTGTTGAATTGTTTGGAGGAAATTATCTTGTGTTCCTTTCTCAATCACAGCTGTAGTCCATATGTTTCCAGAGTCAATTTTTTTATCTTGTTAGTTAGCTCACCCGGTTATACATGTAGACCCATCAATGTAGTAAGTTCACGGGTCCACAGTAATCGGCAAACATTGTTGTGGTATCCCAGCCTTCCTTTTATTTTCTTGTTTCGTTATCCATTCTATTTGTACAGTGTAATATGTCCACCTATTACTTTTACTAGTAAGTTGTATTTCTATATGTTTGTATTAACACATTGGCGATGCTTAATAATAATAATAATAATAATTTTAAAAAGTAAACATAAAAATATCCACCCAGTTATAAGCACCCCTCCCCCTTTATTTTTGAATTAGGCATCAGATGCATTAAAAGTTGCTGTACATTAAATTTGACTAGAAGTTAGCAAAATGAAGTAGATAACCCACAGGAGAAGTAGCCGGCAGTACAAGGTTAAGTAGCTGCCGGGCTCCGGTAGTAGCTGGATTCTCTTGAAACCCTTGCCCATATCCTAACCTCTTTAAGTTGACTATTGTAAAATAAATAATGCAGGGTTATTATTGTAGTAAAGCAAAATATCAATTCATTATCACAATTAGCAATTTAAGTATTTACATTAAATACGTTTCTGTTAACGTATTTCAGAATTTTTTTGTCATCCCGGGTGTAAGTTCCCAGATATAACCCCCTCAAAACCCCTTTAATACAAAGTTGTATAAGCCTAGTACATGAGCTGGATTTTACGTTAAGGTATTAATATATTGTATTTATTTTATTTTAGGGGCTTCTAGCATGACTCTTGCCTGGTATACTATGCTTTGGTTAAAGCTGATTAGTTATATTCATGTTAACATGTGGCATAGAACAGGACTCATCAAGGATACCACCAAGATCGAGAGTAAGGATTTATCAAACATATATACCTTATTTTAAAAGCGATATTTCAACAAGTGGTTTAGTGGTCAAGTGGTTTAGATTATGCGCTTTTGATCCAACGACCGGAGTTCGAGTCCTACACCATGCAAAAAAATTTTTTTTACTTCTTTTTCTCTTTTCTCACTTTTATTTAATCTTTTCGTCTATTTTAAGGTATTAGAGCCGCCTTCTACACTAAAAATAAACAAAACATTGATATATATGTTTGAGGTCTGAGCCCATTGCAGGTCAGATGGACAAGAACATCGGCGAAACTCGAAAACTGCAAACTACGTGGCATTTTTCTCCGGTTAGAGTAAAGCTGTGAAAGTGAAGCTGAGTGTGGTGAAGGACCTGTGTCTGGGCAACCGTTATTTGAAGGAATTTTGGCGATGTACGGGACTTTTATGGGAATTCGAGGCGATTTTCTGCAGGTGATCGGCGGCTGATCGGCGTAGAGTTTGCTACCTTCCCAATAATTATACTAAGGGAAGGAAAATTCCTGTAACTCACTCAATATTGAACGGAATGGCTTGAAACTTCACAGAAACTGAAAGAAATACACAAGAGACAGGTAAGAATATTTTGACGATTTATTGAAATTTATTTTAGAGCAAACGGGCATGCGAGCTAAAACTCCATACATTTACTGTAATTTCAAATATCCGGGAAATAACCGTTTTACGCATAATGAGCCTGGGGTACCTGTGGGTGTGACCATTTAATACTGAGAAAATGCTGCAAAGAAGAAGAGACAAATATAATGAGTACACTATTTTCATCAATATCCAACTGTCTACAACATAGTAAGCATATGTTCCAATGCATAAATGGCATAGGAAACCATCTAAACTGCAGTTATCAAGTATTGTCGGTAAGTGGTTGGTAAGTGGTCCGACCACTTTTTTTTGGTGCAGATTGTTCACTTTAGCCATTTTCCAAATACGACTTGAAACTTTCACAGTTGCACATCAACAAAAACAGTAATAGTATTGTTTCTAGTTTTTTAAATGATACAAATAATCATTGTGTGTGATAACTATAAAGGTATTGTAATAAAAACTATTGAGTTAATTTATATAGACATTTATAATTAATAGTAATTTATATCTATCGGACCTAGGTTTAATGGGATAAATAATTTGTGTTAGGAGTTGTACTCCTTCAAATGGCAACCCAGGGTTGGATTGAGGTTGGTACCACAGAAAAACTGAACATGCATGGGAGTGAAAAAGAGAAAAACTAACATTTTGACTGGAAAAAGCACCCAAAAATTTGCCAGATTGACAAGTTTCAAAGGAATCGGGTGTTTTCCCATAGTGTTTACGAGCACACAAAGTTTGTAAAAATTACAGCACTGTTGAATGTATATCGAAAGGAAAATTCCATAAATTTGCCTACAGTTGATTCAAACTTTGCATGCACTTAAAACTCTGTGGGAAAACAACCGATGATCACCTTGAAACTTGATAGCTCTTTTCCAGTCATTGTATTAGTTTTTCTCTTTGCTGAATTAAAAAAGACGTGTTGGGTGTTACACTCCCATTGCATTTAGTCCTGATTTAATTCAAAATTAATTTCTTTTTCTCTACAGATAACGTTGCTAGTGGGAATTTAGAGGCACTTGTGAAATACCCAGACAACCTTACCCAGCCAGGTATAAAGTAACATGTGTCCATTTACAGTCAGCAAAGTTCAAATCTTAACATTGCAGGTACCTGTTTTAACTTGCTCATTTATACTTTCCAGATCTATACTACTACTTGTGCTGTCCCACCCTGTGCTATGAGCTGAATTTTCCTAGATTACCCAGGATTAGAAAACGGTTCCTAATCAGGAGAATATTAGAATTTGTAAGTATTGAATGTTTTATGTGTACAGTACAATGTACATACATTGTACATCTATGTTTCAATTGTGAGAATGGAAGAATTATCTTAATCATTTTCTAGTTCAGGGGAAGCGGGGCATACAGTTTGTAGTTTCATTCCCCAATTCACCTAAAGATGATGTGAGGACATATTAATTGAAGCGCTGTGTGCAATAAGGGCGTAAGTGATTCCTGATCACGTTCTAAATTCTCCCTTAGAAAACAAAGAATATAAAGGAGAATTTAGAATGTGATCAGGAGTCACTTATGCCCTTATTGCACACAGACCTTCAATTGCATCCAAAGATGATATGTGGGAACATGTGTTAATTGCACCTAAAGATGATGTATGGGAACATGTGTTAATTGCACCTAAAGATAATGTATGGGAACATGTGTTAATTGCACCTAAAGATGATGTGGGGACATGTTGTTATTGCATCCAAAGATGATGTGGTGACATGTGTTAATTGCATCCAAAGAGGATGTATGGGAACATGTGGTAATTGCACCTAAAGATGATGTTTATTGCATCCAAATATGATATGGGGACGCATGTTAATTGCATCCAAAGAGGATGTATGGGAACATGTGTTAATTGCACCTAAAGATGATGTGGGCACATGTTCTTATTGCATCCAAAGATGTGTCGGGACATGTGTTAATTGCATCCAAAGACGATATGTGGAGACATGTGTTAATTGCACCCAAAGTCGATATGTGGATTCAAATGTTTATTGCACTCAAAGACGATCTGTGGGGACATGTGTTAATTGCTTCCAAAGATGATGTGTAAAATGCAGAATTTTTAAGGTGTAAAACTTTTGTAGTTAATTTTTGTTATTATGTACATTAAATTATCATATTAATATAATATTATTACAAATTAACCTCGTGTATGTTATAAAAATAATGCTATCCCCAATGCAAAACCCCACAGCTGGATACCGAGCCTACCATGTAATTGTATTTAAGTTATGAAGCTTTAAAAACATATTTTTCCTTCACAGTTCTTTCTCTTGGGTCTAATGATTGGTGTTGTACAACAGGTAATTATAAATATTGTAGTGTTTTATTTTTAGTAAACCAAATCATTAGAGGAGTGTTTCTTCTTCTTATCATTGTACATTGATGGGTGTTCTTGAATACCGGTGTATTCTTGGCTTGCATGTGACATCAGCAAATTTCACATTGATAGGGGATTTTGTTCCGGGGTAAACAATTTTTTTATTTTATGACTGAATGGTTCAGCGTGTTTTTCGAACAGCATGAAAATCCAAGATCTTATTCTTATCATTGTACATTGATTGGATGTTCTTGAATACCGGTGTATTCTTGGCTTGCATGTGACATCAGCAAATTTCACATTGATAGGGGATTTTGTTCCGGGGTAAACACTTTTTTAATTTTATGACTGAATGGTTCAGCGTGTTTTTCGAACGGCATGAAATTCCAAGATCTTATGCCAGTCTCTTTATTTTTTACTTTATAACTCCCTATAAATTGTACCCAAAAGTTGTGAAGTAATAGATACAGAATGAGTGGCCGTGCTTTATGGTATTTACAAACTCAGCTGAAAGACTTATGAAATGTCTAGATGTATAGCGTCATGTTTTCAGTTATTTTGGCGATACGACTTATTTTGGCCGAGAAAATCGAAGGAAACGTTTATGTAAATCAGGACGAAATCTCGAGCAGATTTAAAGATCACTTATCGCTCATTGATTTCCTTTGTTTTTGCTTCATGAATTATTAATGAGTATGATAAGTGAAACCCAATGATTTTGGTGTGAAATTAATATTTATTTGTATCGCTGTTTTAAGGCCATTTCATGCTAGCCTAGCAACTGCAACTGGTCAACTCTCAAAGAAAGGAATATCGGGTATCAGGTCACGTGGACGATAGCGGTAAAAATAAACCTGGGTAGCTAAAAATAGCGACTAGGGGAACTAACGTAGGGGACGGGGAATCGTTATCTTACCTCATTTTCTCTTGTCCAGGTCTATAAACATTGTACTTTCACTTTAACCTGACTGAATATGACTGAGCGTGCATCAATTTGACATAATCTGCATTTTCATCATTAAATATTTATTCAATGTTAATAATAATCAGTGAGATGTGTAATTATTTTATGCATTAAAAGTGGTTTTATTTATGTTGTAGTGGATAGTACCAACTGTCAAAAATTCACTAAAACCTCTTCAGGTTAGAACCTTATGTGTTGATGATATGCTCATCGTAGTTGTTGTTTAGAGCAGGTTTCAATTGACTGTAGTAAAACCAAAATCAAAGCAATTACAACAAACCAATCACAAACTAAAGTGAATACCGATTGGTTTCACTGACATGAGAAAGCAACCAATCAGGAGGTAAAGTAAACGCAATCGTGGATTGATGGCGTGACGGACCAAAACCAAAACCACGATTGGTTTTACTCTGGAATTTGATTCACTAACTTATTACAAAACATTTTCACAGCCAATAAAAAAGCCAAGTAAACGCAAAACCAAAGTAATCACCGAAAACTTTTGACACTCAATTGAAACCTGCTCTATATTGTTCTTGTTGTATTTCATTATTGCTTTTGTTGTTTATAACATTGTTTTTGTGGTTGTTTATGTTATTGTGTATATTATTGTCGTTGTAGGTTGTTTAAATTATTGTTGTTTATATTATTGCTGTTGCTATTATTATTGTTATTTATATTATTGTTTTTGTTTATATTGCTGTTACGTTGTTGTTGATATTGTATCTATTATTGTTGTTGACTATTATTATTTTTGTTCTTGTTTATCTGATTGTTTTTGATGTTGTTTCATTTATTGGGATTGTTGTTTGTATTATTGGAATTGTTGTTTGTATTATTGGAATTGTTGTTTGTATTATTGGAATTGTTGTTTGTGTTTTTGGGGTTGTTTGTATCATTGGGATTGTTGTTTTTATTATTGGGATTGTTGGGATTGTTGGTGTTTGTGTTGTTGGGATTGTTGTTGTTTGTGTTGGGATTGTTGTTTGTGTTGGGATTGTTGTTTGTGTTGTTGGGATTGTTGGGATTGTTGGGATTGTTGTTTGTGTTGGGTTTGTTTTTGTTTGTGTTTTATTATTGGGCTTGTGTTGGGGATTGTTTGTGTTTTGGGGATTTTTGTTGTTTGTGTTGTTGGGATTGTTGTTGTTCGTTTTGTTGGGATTGTTTCTGTTGGGATTGTTGTTTGTGTTGTTGGGATTGTTGTTTGTGTTGTTGGGATTGTTGTTTGTGTTGTTGGGATTGTTTGTGTTGTTGGGATTGTTGTTTGTGTTATTGAAATTGTTGTTTGTGTTGTTGAGATTGTTGTTTGTGTTGTTGAGATTGTTGTTATTGTTTGTGTTGGGATTGTTTTTATTGTTTGTGGTGTTGGGATTGCTGTTGGGATTGTTGGTGCTTGTGTTGTTGGGATTGTTGTTTGTATTGTTGTGATTGTTGTTTGTATTGTTGTTTGCATTGGGATTGTTGTTTGTTTTGTTGGGATTGTTTGTGTTGTTGGGATTGTTGTTTGTGTTGGGATTGTTTTTGTTGTTTGTGTTGTTGGGATTGTTGTTTTTGTTATTGAGATTGTTGTTTGTGTTGTTGAGATTGTTGTTTGTGTTGGGATTGTTGTTTGTTGTTTGTGTTGTTGTTTGTTGTTTGTGTTGTTGGGATTGTTTTTATTGTTTGTGGTGTTGGGATTGTTTGTGTTGTTGGGATTGTTGTTGTTTGTGTTATTGGGATTGTTGGTGTTTGTATTATTGGGATTATTGTTAGTGTTATAATGTTGAGATAAACCATTGGTACATCCATGTTGTGGCTCTGCATCCACTGGTGGGCCTACAATTTAATATTCTTATTACTCGAACCGCGTGAGAGAGTCTTAAATTCGCCTGTTAGTTTTTTGTCATTGCAAGTGGGAAATTGCATAACATCCATTACCGTGTTATCAATGTGGGATAAATGAGTTTCTCAGATCACACGGCTGCCATGCCGATGTGTCAGGACTTTGATACCTTTTAACTTCTTCCTAACAGTATTATTCTTAGAAAGGAACTTTAATTGACCCAATAATACATTAATATTTTCATAATTTGCTGCAATTCTTGCTTTTTAAGAAGCACATTATGCATTCAAACAGCTAGTAGCTAGTGAAGACAGCAGAACAAAGATCTCTGCCCTGGCAAAGCAAAACACAATACATTGAAATATGTATCTGAACGCTTATTAGACAACACATCGGATTAACACGAGGTCAGATTTCTTTGAGGTGACAAGGAGGGAATCAAAATAATTAAACGAAATTGAAGCTTTTAGATGTCATGTTGAAAACACAACAGCCTAAACTGAATCATGGCTAAAAGGTTAAGATAAGCTCACACTATGAACTAAAAGAAACCTGACCAGACACGTACATGTACATGTATATCACGCAAGGAAACCAGAAGCCTGAAGTCAGTTTTCCCTTTCATTTGTGCGTTTTGTCGTTATTTCGTCGCTCTTGATTTAATTCAAGTTTATTTTGTTGTTTCAGTACTGAGTTCACTGTGATAGTACATGCAAGGTTGAATTTTGCGATAGTAAGTCTAAATTTGCTCGAAAATATTTTAATATTGTGAGCTTTTGTCACTTTTCTATGGTGATATATGGGCTTGTACGATCGTAAGGAACAAAAAACGTAATAATATCACTTACCAATCCAAAAATCCTCGCTTCACCTATCATAATTATCTCTTAACAAACTACTCTACCCCCTGTAAGTAATATTTTGACTTAAAATTTCGTACTATACTATACATGTACATAGTCAGTCAGACGGTCAGATCATACAGTCAGCCAGACAGATAAACTATTGTTCAAAATGCAAATACAAATGGAGCTTCAACACACAAGGTTTCAGCTTTAAAAAAATAAAAGTTGTTTTAAGAAAAGAAGAAAACCGAACTGTTGTAAATCCGGTCCGAGTTCAAGCTGTATGCAGATTCTTGTTTTAGAAGAAGTGAAGGCAGGCATCCCAGACCTCCTATATTTCCTATATATCCTATAATTTGTATAGCATCCTATAAAGAGCCTATATTTCAAGAAATCCTCCTATATTTCCTATAAATAGGATGTATGCTGAGTGATACATTTATATTTTGCACTTTTTAGCATTTTTGTTGTGAATTAACAAAAGCAAAATTCTTTCCTATCAATAAAAAAAAAACAGGTTTGATCAAACACATTAAAAGTTCACATGTTTTAAAAATTGTGTGTTTATTGTTTACTATTTATTGTTTGAAAGCTAATTTAGCTCCTATAAAGCTCCTATATATTTTGGAAAAAAATCTTATATTTTCCTATATTTAGAACTTGCACAGCCTATATTTCCTATCAAATTTGTCCAAAAAGTGGCTGGGATGTATGTGAAGGTCTTAAACCATTTGCAGTTTGAGGATGAAATTGTTCCACAAACGTAGTACTTACTCAGTTATATTAAGACCCTGAGTGTTGGTCCAGCCAGGATTTGAACCTGCAACCTCCTACGTGAAAGATCAGTGCTTTATCACTAGTGGGCTAACTGGGAAGGGGTTAATCTAATAAAACGATACTAATAAAACATTTAATGTGTCTTTGATGGCTTCATCTTTTCTACTTTATTACTCCTGAGGTTTATACCAGAGACTGAAAAGTGTGCGCGTAATAATTGGGAAACTCTGACTGGTATACACCTATATTGTATTGTACATACAAGTAATATCCTCAATTTTACGTGCTCGAATAATGTGGGTTGAGAATGTATGTATTAGGGGTGGGAAAACGTTTACTGAAACCTGAACAATTATTATTATGAACTTTACAAGTATGTAATTAACCTTTACACTACTAAAGCGGTCAAATCCGGCCAATATGAAGCATGTAACTGTATTGCATCAAATCTAGACATGCTGGAAATGTGTTGTGATATCAATACTGTGCTAAGTTTGGGCTGGAAGTTTATAACTTTCTTGACTTGAATGTTTCAGGAAATGGACATTGGCCGAGCCATTGAACGCATCATGAAGTTGGCTGTGAGTTTTTGTCATATTTATTACACCCATGCAGATTCCAGTTAATTGCAGTTTACAACACGATGTTTAACACAAACTCAGAAGTTATATCGTAAGAAGTGGAGGGAAAATATTGTAAAAGTTCTAAACATCAATTTTTTTACACTGGTCCCAGAGATTTTCTTTTCTTTTCCTCTATGCGTTTTGACCGGGATTTGTGATTTCTTGTGACTTAATAGCAATATAGTTATGATCATTATATGCAAGAAATGAAGTTCATTATTCGAAATTTGATTTCATTCTTCGTTCCCATTATTAAAACGAAACTTGCAAAATTCAAATTAAGCCCCAATCGAATTTTTATTGTATTTATGTGCGAAAGGCTTATACATTTGATGTTATAATTTATTGTGAGTGACACATGTATACATGTATAATACATGTATAGTGCGACTACTGAAACTGGGGCCACTTACAACAAGAACCAATCACATTGCAGAACGAAAACAAAGCATTCCAGCTTACGGTGTTTGAGCCAATTAGTGTAGAGTATACGTAGAAGACAATAGTATTTCAACTTGCTCCAGCTTCAATCCTGTAAAAGGCAAATTTGGTGTACAAGTGTACAATAGTGAGCCAACGTTTTCAAAGCTTAGATTTTGATTTCCAACGCGACGAACTTGGGATTGTTACAAGTTGATTCATTCAGTTTATTCATTACCACCTCTCCAATGAAATTACGCTTCGGTTGTTCATTCAGTGCTTGCATTCGTCCCCTTTAATGAGTTGCTGGCTACAATAACTCTTGCATTTGTACGTAATTTTGTCTCCCTAAAAGTTGGAGAGAGAATAGATGAGTAGATTTTGTAGATTCTCATCGAGAAAGCACAACTCGCATACCTAGAAATGTAGTTCACGGTAAAACACGCTAAATTCGACATCCGGTCACTGAAACTCGCCAGAATGTGTTTCTCTTCAGCCTGAATCTCCATTGCAGCAGTGACAACAATACAAAGATGTTTTTCTAACTGAATGCCTTCGAGCAAGAGTTTTGTAAATATAACTGTCGTTGTATCGCGATCGCAAGGAACTGAAACTCATTACAATTTTTCGAGTGTAATGCATATCATTAAATTGCTTAAACCTGTTCATGTGCATCTCATGACAGAGCCCCTTTAAGTGGCCCTGGTTACTTTAGTTGCACTGTAATCGTATTGTAACAGTTGTTTTCTTTCTATAGATCCCCAATCATTTCCTTTGGCTTCTCTTTTTCTACTTTTACTTCCATACATTTCTCAATATCACTGGAGAGTTATTAAGATTTGCAGACCGCTGTTTTTATAAAGACTGGTGGTAAGTAAAAAAGACATCGATGTAATACATTAGAATAGTTTTACCTGCAAGTAGTCTTATCGAACTCATTAATAATTCATGAATCAAAAACAAAGGAAATCACCGAGCGATAATGATACAGATTTCGTCCTGATTTACATCAACTTTTGCTTTGATTTTCCAGGCCAAAATAAGTTGTATCGCCAAAATCACTGAAAACATGACTACGTCTAGATGCTTGATAAGTCAGATACATAATTCACTCTTTTCACCTGGTGGCCATCTTGGATTCAAAGCGAGGCAATCCTTTGTTTTTGCCAGGTGAGCCTCATTTTGGCTATCCCTCACTACGAGGCTGACCTGGCAAAAACAAAGGATTGCCTCGCTTTGAATCCAAGATGGCCACCAGGTGAAAAGAGTGAATTCGTGTCAGTGCTTTATGGGATTTACAAACTCTCAATACTCATTCTGTATTTATTATTTACACTGTCCAAGCTAGGTCTCTATTTAAGGGCAAAGTTATCACGTTTTTATTCGATCCGATTGTGACAGTTGTTATCAATGAATGAACATTCATTTGCTAAGCTTAGAATATGCTGTTCTAAATATATATTTTTTCCTGTAAAATTGATTGTCAATGAGCTAGTAATTAAAGTATGTGTCCTTAGCTTTTGTCATAATTTGCTTGTTTCCGACTCCTTCCTAAGCTTGGTAAACATGTTTCTTAGTGTTGTGGAGCGTGTTGACACATTAATTGATGAATCCATTTTTGGGGTTCCTTTGCAAATGAGATGTTGCTATATTTCAAGGCAACCATCTTTCATTGCTGAGCCCTATCAACTGTCATTTTTGGTATAATAATATGGTAATTAGCAGATGAGAGAATAAAGGCCTGAATCATTGCTTCCTACACACTTCTGTCCTCTCCCTAAGTGGAGAACAGCCCCGGGGGGGGGACTCCCCATAAAAATAGACGGGGGTGCTCGACCTATCTTTTAGGGGTTAAAATCGTTAGCAGTGCTATCTCTTAGGGGTCTTCCAAAGGTCTGCTATCTTTTAGGGGTCTCCGAGACCCAAAATTTTTGTGGCCGAGAAAAAATAGTGCTGGATCCTCGCGCATGAGACCCCACAAGTTGAATCGGTATTTACGGCTTCGATATAGAGTTTGATCCATCCGAATATTAAAGACGAGGTTATGGGGCAGAGCTTTGTCTCTTATTTCCTTTAGTTTGCACAAATTTGTCTTTTGGAGTGCTATCTTTTAGGGGTATTTTTTTTGTGAGCCACGCCCATATTGCTATCTTTTAGGGGTGAATTTCATTTCTCACGTCGAGCACCCCCGTCTATTTTTATGGGGAGTCCCCCCCCCGGGAGAACAGCACAGGTTAAAGAATAACGTATTATTACCTTTTTCGTCGAAGTGCGATTGAAAGTTTTCAAGTCTCGTCTGTAAAAGTGCATTTAGCCGACCGTCAATCAAACAAGTACCTCCAAAATTTAATTAGTGATTAGGCGGTACGCTTTTGGAAGCTTTGTTTGAGACGAGACTCGACGGTTGATTGACAGTTGGCTAAATGCACTTTTCGAAACACGACTTGAAACTTCCAGGGTCGCACTTCAATGAAAACGGTAATAACTTGTTCCGTTAATGTTTTAGTGACTTTTATATATTCATGCAAATCCATTGTTCTATGCAAGTGTTTGGACCTACATTTGTAAAGTCATGAGCGGAATTTGAATTCCAAAGGGAGAAAACAATGGAATTGTTTAAACCAAGGGGCCAATTCAATAAAACCTTTACATGCATATCTTACAAGTCTAGCCATTGTGTTTTCATCTCAAAACAATGGCCAGATTTGTACAATATATGTGTAAAAGTTTTATTAAATTGGCTTCTTTAATATATATGCTTTACTTGTCACACAAAGGTTTCAATACGAGGCTGAGAGACAAATAAACTTTCATTCTTTTCTCGGAGAATAGAATAAATTTAATTTGTCGCTGATCCTTATGTTGAAACCTTTGTGCATGACAAGTGAGCCATTCTTCCCACTGGCAGTAGAGTCGCCCTTGACAATAGATGTACTTTTCCCGCCTGGGAAAAGAGAGGTACGATTGCCGATTTGTCTCTACAATTATCAAACCCAGGCACTTTGACCAATGTGGGATGCTTGATATATTATAATAATGCGCATGTCAGAAGTACTTATGTTAAATTACCCAGTTTGCCAGTCTTAATTTTCTGAGTAAAAAGAAGCACACAATTTGGTAATATATTAATCTTATGATCAGTTAAATGGATTATTTAACCCAATAGTAAAACATTTGAAGCAGCTTCAGGCTGTTAAGTTGTAAGCAATTTTGGCTAATAATAGTCAAGCCAAGAAATGAAAATAGAAAATGTACCTCATTAAACTGATAACGAATTTGAATTTGAATAATCAATTACAAATCATAGTCAAAAGCTTCAAATAAGCCTAGGTCGTTGTCACACTTGAGCTATACAAAGTAACTGCCATGGAAATAGCTCACTTAGAGCGAGCTTAAAGTCCATCAAGTTCCGTTCCTACTGTGGCCTACCTGTGCCTTTGGCTCTGATGGACAACATCCTGCTGTTCACCATCAGCAATGTCCTGTCGCCCAGGCTGTTCTTGTTCGCTGTTGTCTTTTTGAACCTGTCATCCTGATCAGGACTCTGTTGTTCGACCTGTTCTTGGTTCCGTTGTTTTCTTGGGCCTCCTATTCGTTATTGTGTTGTTCCGCTTCCTCTTTTTCGTATGAAACTGGATTTGGAGTACAAGCAGCCAGCAGGGTTTCGATGGCTTGGCATTTGGAAATTGGTTGTCCAACCATTTGTTTCGATGGCTTCTGTGTACTATAACACTCATCCCAATTATATTCACTTTCATGACCTCTTTAAGGTGTCTTCGGATTTTCTGAGTTACTTATGTTTGTTAAGGAAACACGTGGCTTGTGTGTTGGGCTGTTGCTCCGTTGGCAGACTGTGCACTTCTGGACATAGTCTTGTGCATCCTCTTGTTCTCTGACGTTATGGAGGGTGTTGGTGGTCCTCACGTGGCCTGAGCAATCATGCCAGTTTATGAGAACTGTACCGATGAACGTTCTTGGCTACAGAGTTGCAGGCGAGTTCTACCATCTTCCTCCATCCACCTTTGGTAAAGCAACAGGTTGAGATTGACAGTGTGTCCATAGGACACCAGTACCCGGCTGGATCCCTGCATTTCAGAATGGCTAGGACGATAACCTTGTTCAACGTAGGGCATCACTTAATGTTAGATCATCAGTTTGTCAAGAGTTAATCCTGGTCATTTCATCCTTGTCGTTGACTATGGGTGTGATGTGGCATGTTACACCTTGGTTAGGCGCTTTCAGCTATTTGTATACCCACTCTAGACCAAGGGTCCATCCCATTGGTATGCTACGCTCTACCTTTCAAGGTCCCATAATGGTACGGTAATATCAGCATAGTTACGAATGAATCTTTGATAATATCCCGCCATCCCAAGGAAGGACCTCGGTTCTGATACATTGTTAAGAATTGGTCAGTCCAACACCACACACACTTGTTGGGGGTCTACTTGAACTCCATTTGCAGACATACTGTGTCCCAGTAAGGCATCTTTTCGCAGAGTACGGTCCTCAAATATGATATCCATTGCTCAGTGAAAAGTTGCCGGTTTGTTTGTAAGTCCAAACGGCATTTCAAAGAATTGCCAGTGGCCATCCGGGGTAGTGAATGCTATCATCTCACGGTCTCCTTCTTCACTTGGAACTGCCAGTAACTCCTGACACTAAATTGTATTCGATCCTCGGTAGAGGATACACATCCGTTTTAGTGACATCATCGAGCCTTCGATAGTCAATACAGAATCGCCTTCCTCCATCTCTCTTCTTCACAACGACTACTGGAGCAGACCATGCAGAGCTTGAGGGCTCAATTATCCGATCCTTGAGCATTGCATCGACCTCTTGGATGTCCTGGCGCTTCTTGAAAGGAACTTGCCTTGTGTGTGATCGCTGGGTTGTGGTATCGCCTGTGTTTATCTTGTGCTTTACTCCTGTTGCTGTACCCAGGTCACTCGGCTGTCTAGAGACCACTCAGGGATGCCTTGCTAGAACTTCTTTGTAGAGTTATTTCTCCATTCGAAATGGTAACATGTTCTTGGTTCCATTTCCACCAATCAAGGCAAGCTTTACGCCTTTTAGGAAGTGTGGTATGTAAGGAATGTAAAGTCAAGCTGCGAGAAACTGGACTCGCTGGGGCTTTGGATAAGGCATACTACACTTTTGGTATATATATTGCTAAGCTATTTTCGGAGCAGGAAAAGGCCCGAGTAGCTGCTATTTCTAATAAATATATTTTTGTGAACTTACCAACAGGATTTGGCAAGTATTTATTGCTCCAAATGGCTCTGTTCGCTTGCACTGCACCGAACGTTTAAAGTCAAGCAGTATTATTCTAGATCTCTTGTCAGAGGTGTCAAGCTGCGCTGATCCCACAGGTTTTCTTCGTTTCTCAGAGGAGAGGAGAGCTGCAAAGCGACAATAAGCGAGCGGTGATGCAGCAAGGAGAGCGTGAGAACGGAAGAAGACCTCCGCACATTAGCAGCTCTTCTTTCTTGGCTGAGAAACGGAAAAAACCTCTGGGACCAGGGTAAGTTCAAGCCCTATTTTTGTGGTGCCCAATTAAATATTTCATTAATAAACCGTAAGAAAGATCAGATAGATGATCGACTTTGTCTGCATCCATAGGTCGATAATTTAAACTTGACAGAGAATAATTCAGCCAAGTCTCAAACCTGACAAATCGATGTTTGTAACAATCCTAGAATTAGTGACCCGTAATCCCACCAAGTACTGTACGTTAAAATACAGCTGACTAGAATCGAGCTCTTTAACTCATACCAACTATATACCATTATGCGTGTGTAGAGATCGGTCGAATAAAACGTGATAATTTTGTCTATGAATTAAAATTTATTTACCTTTTATGTGATTTTAGAGAAATTTATTTACATTTATATAACGCCACAAATAGTTTATGGAAGAAAACATTTAACCAGCTAAATAGTTTTTCATGACCCACTTCAACCTAATTTCATGCGACAAATTTTATGGGGCCTGGGACCAATTATGACGTAATACCTTTGCAGTCGCTTTTGTTTAGAATTTCAAAACAAAAGCGATTTCAAAGGTATTGATGTCACGGGCCTAATTTACATGCTTTGACCATGCGAAATTTAAACTATAAATGTCACCACATTCATCAGAACTTCCCGGGCTAAAAAGGGGGCCGATAAAATTAAGTTCTGACAAGGGGAAACAATTTTGTTTTACCTTGGTTGAAGATAGTTTGGCAAATGCTAATTAACACAGACAGATCGTGCTAGAGTACGTAAATGTACAAATGTATATAGTTCAAAGACATGCATGTCCTTATTAAAATGTCTGTTGACCTTTTTAATTTATGAATATGCTTATCATATAGGAATTCTTCTACTGTTCACTACTTCTGGCAGAACTGGAATATTCCAGCACACCGCTGGGCTGTAAGGTGGGTATGCATGGTGTTATACTCTATGCCTATTTTATGCAACAACATAATAATAATAGTAATAATCTTTTATTTGTTAATTAGCAGAGCAACTTAATTGGTGAATCAAAAGCAAACACTAAAAAAACTGTGGTGAAACAGAGGGAGGCTTATGGGTGCATATAATACCCCCATTTCTATCCATTAGGAGCCGTTAACAGCAAAAAAGAAAGGACGGAACACGGCAGGCATGACCCCGAAATCGCCAGGGTTGAGCGTAACCAAAAATAGATTAATTAGCGCAATTTCCTAACTTCTGCCTGAAATCGAATGACATTTTCACGGTTTACTATGCAAGTAAAATTAAAGGTTTTGTTTAAACTAGTTTTAGATAATGACATTATTGTGATATTATAAGAAGTAACTTTTTTTTGTCAAACTCCCTTTTAAATATGTTTAAAATAAAGTATGATTTAACAACAATTTTATTGTATTGTTGAAAGTTTTGAAGGTATTATTTTATAGAGAAATATAGCAACCCTGGCGATTTTATGGTCGTGTATGCCCACCGTGGAAAAAAGGTAAAGGGGAGATTAGCTGAAAATGTGGACTCAGCATCCTGTAAGGTAGAGCATGTTTTCAAACCTTGGATTTTCCAGAGGAGTATGTCACTAGAAACTCCTGCCCTTTGCTGGTTTGCAACCAAACTCAGAGATTCAATAGGCCCTTTGCAGCTAACAGTCACGTGCTGATATAATTCTTCATTAACGAATGAATTGAGCTTGTAATCCCCATGGGAAAGGCGTTGCCATGGATGCTGGAGAGCAAGCTATCTTTAAAATCGCTGTTTTAGAAAGATCGACAATCGATTGGAGGTCGAAAATAGCATTTACAGACAGGTTTTGCTAATATCAATACTGATCTTGTACAAGGCATTTAAATAAACGAAGTCATATATTTTTGCTCTCCAGTACAACCACGTGATTTGATAGCTGCAATGGGCGTATTGACAAAGATGTGGTGCATGCCCATGTTGGTGGAACTAATAAAAGAAGTTAACAAGGTTTTTTATGCCCACCAACATGGCGGCTATGACCTAACATTGAAACGAAGAATTGACATAGTGAGAACAAGATAAAAATCATTAATTTTGTCAACCATCCAAAGTTATTATAATGCCACCACTTATTAGGCAATAAACGTTTGTTTATCCCTCTGGCTTAAATTTATCCAGCTTTTTGCATTAGATATGAAATCAAGATACATCATTGCAAATAGTAATTCGGCATAGGCAAATAACTGACAGCAAGACGCGAACAAACCATGATATGTTGCGACGTTTGGGACAACATATAACATTCCTTCAGAGTTTCAAAACTGGAACTTTGAGTCACCAACTGCTCTGCAAACCGAAGTAGTTAATAGTGCACTTGTTGATAATAATAATAGTAACTTTTATTTAAACACGATAAATGTTTAAAGTACAAGTGCTTGTGGGGTCGTGTATAGCAAAAGAGTTTAAAATAACTAGTACATGTAATACTAAGTCGTTTTAAAATATACACTAATTAATTCTAAGATACATGTATATGTTGACTAAAATCTAGATTTAACAATAATATTTATATATGAGAAATCCTAGTAAATAAGGTATATATTGACTATAAATATATCTAGATGTGTATTTAACATCAGTGTGTATATATATATAGAAGAAATCCTACTAGTAAGATAAACTAATCGAATAACAGCATAATCATTAAAATATAAAAACATCATTACCCTGATGCAAATTGTGTACTGATACTGCATTAAAGTTAATATCATCAGACCGTTATTGATAGTAAATATTGATTTATCAGGACCGTGCATTCTCAGACCATGCAGTCAGTTAGCATGTGAAACCACCAATCAGAATTTGGGGTGGGAAAGAGTCGAATGATAACAGAATATACTTTCTTTACTGTTCTATTTATTCGAGCCTGATCAAACAAACCCAGATCATGTTGCAAGTTGCGACAGTGGTAAAGCACTCGCCTCTCGCCGCTGCGGTCCCAGCTCAGGCACCGTGTGTGAGTTATGTTGTTGTTGATTCCTTAGGATCTGCATTCGAGGGGTTTTCTATGGGTTCTCCGGTTTTAGTGTTGTGTGTCCAAACAGTTGATGTGGCGAGGAGTAAAAGCAGGCCCACGTCAGATTTAAGCTCCCATAATTAGCGCACCACCAAAAGTGTTTTGTTTCACACATGCGTGCACAGAAGTTTGATTGCCCAGAGTAAGCACCAGTGAGTAATAGCTAATTCATTTCGTTTCAGACACCTGTTCAAACCAATGATCAGAAGAGGTTACACCACCTTCCAAGCACAAGTGACTGTCTTCATACTGTCAGCCTTTTTTCATGAGGTAAAAAATCAACCAGTTGCAAAAGACCCATTTAAGAAACCCAGATGCATTCCTTGTTCGTCGCAGAATGCTTTGATGTACTGTTATCAATTTAAAATGTTTTCTATTTTTAGTTTCTTGTCAGCATTCCACTCAGGATATTCAGGTTGTGGTCATTTATGGCGATGCTTGGCCAGGTAAGATTGATCACCCATACAAAATAAGCCCTTTGCAGGAAATAATAATAATAATAAAAATGGCCATTTATATAGCGCCATATCACCAGTATCATGGCGCTTTACATATTACTGACATATCCCATCAGTGAATGATTTCGGACTGCTTTTACGGCGGTAATGGCAGCCACGCAGTTTACAATGTTGAGTATGTTGTTAGTACAATGACCAGGCTGCTGTACCGGGTGACAATCCCGGATGACAATCCCGGATCTTTTACGTCCCCTTCAAATACTGATTAGAAGGAGACAAGGCCCAACGGCTTATAAACGTCCCTGCCCAAGGACGCAGCCGGGATTCGAACCCCCGACCTCCCGCACTCCACGTTCCGATATATCACTTCAATAGCCAATGAATTGCGCTCGTGATCTTCACTGGATGGCAAACAAACTTTCAGATGCTGTTTTGGAAAGATTGACAATCGATTGGAGGTGGAAAATAGCATTTAATACTAACAGGATTTGCCAATAACACTACCGATCTTGTACAAGTTCCTTTAAACATATGAATTAAGATTTTTTGCCACCCAGTACAACCACGTGATTGCATTCCTGCAAAAGGCCCATTCCTACGTTCTGCAGTTATGTGGATAATTATTAGATCGGTTTTCGATTGAGTGTTGTAAAGCCAAAACCAAATGCACTAACTAGCTTATTATATCCAGTCCAGTGGATGTGGATATTTCACCCAGTGGATGTGGATATTTCACCCAGTGGATGTGGATATTACACCCAGTGGATGTGGATATTTCACCCAGTGGATGTGGATATTTCACCCAGTGGATGTGGATATTTCACCCAGTGGATGTGGATATTACTCCTAGTGTGGATGTGGATATTACACCCAGTGGATGATATTTCACCCAGTGGATGTGGATATTTCACCCAGTGGATGTGGATATTACACCCAGTGGATGTGGATATTACACCCAGTGGATGGCATGACGTTTTCCACCTTTGACCAATCAGGGCCTGCAGTTTACTGATGATTCTTTTATATTCCAGCTGCCCTTGGCATTTGTTATCCATAGATATGTACACAATCCAAACTATGGTAATGTGGTCGTATGGTGCTCCATCATCTTAGGGCAGCCATTAGCCATCATGATGTACTTCCATGATTATTATGTCCCCAGTTTACAGGTAAATTTACTTGAAAGGTTGCACGGCTGGGGCTGATCCAGGGGATAAAAGTTGCCATGATTGAACTCCCCTTTCTCTCAATCGTACTCCGCTTCCTCTCACTCCATTTCTTTTAGAAAAACAAAGACGTTGCCATCATAGAATCCCCCTTTCTCTCAATCGTACTCCCCTTCCTCTCCCTCCTTTTTTTTTAGAAAAACAAAGAAGCTGCAATGATAGAATCCCCCTTTCTCTCAATCGTACTCCCCTTCCTCTCCCTCCCTTTTTTTATAGAAAAACAAAGAAGTTGCCATGATAGAATCCCCCTTTCTCTCAATCGTACTCCCCTTCCTCTTCCTCCATTTTTTTTTTTATAGAAAAACAAAGAAGTTGCCATGATAGAATCCCCCTTTGTCTCAATCATACTCCCCTTTCTCTCAATCGTACTCCCCTACTCTCCATCCTTTTTTTTTTTAGAAAAACAAAGAAGTTGCCATGATAGAATCCCCCTTTCTCTCAATCGTACTCCCCTTTCTCTCCCTCCCTTTTTTTTTAGAAAAACAAAGAAGTTGCCATGATAGAATCCCCCTTTCTCTCAATCGTACTCCCCTACTCTCCATCCTTTTTTTTTTTAGAAAAACAAAGAAGTTGCCATTTTAGAATCCCCCTTTCTCTCCCTCCCTTTCATAAAGAAAACCAAAGAAGTTACCATGATCGAATCCCCCTTTCAAACCCATCAAACCACCCTTTCAAGCGTTTTCGAAAATATGCGTTTACGATGACCGTTTTCATCATTTACGCGTGGACAGAAGGCCTAAACGTATAAAAAAAATATGCATTTACGAATGTAAATGTATGTATGTGGACGGGGCCTTAAATTGGGGCGGCCTTCACCTCCTCGGAACCTGGAATAGTACTGGCTTTCCAATCAATGCCTAACCCTGAAACAATACAAACCCTAACCCTAAAACAATGGATTGTTTTGTCAGTGCAGTCCAAATGGGGTCCAATGAAATGCAAGGTTTTGAGAGATGAAGGCCTCCTGCTTAAATTCACTTAAATTCACATTCTCTGTCTTTTTTCCCTTTGTCGTCACAAGTGCGAAATTACATAGTGGGTCCATGACCGTGTTATCGATGTGGGCCTGATGAATGGGTATACACTTTATGGTAGTGTTTCGTTCCATATAGTCTCCCTGCATAATACTGTAAAACAGTAGAGAAAATGATACGATCTAAAACTCTCTAAAGATTTTCTCGACTGCAACAAAACAAGAACCAGAACAGCTTAGAAAGATCACGAAGGAGTTTCTACTGACAGTGAGTGAAATGAATAGATAAGAGTTATTAGAGCAGTTTAATTGTCCATATAATAAAAAGAAAATTACACGGTGGTTTGAAGATACGAAGTTTATCCTCTCGAGTCCAAAATATTTCACTCGTTAGCTGCTCTCACTCGTGAAATGTTTTTGACTCTCGAGCAGTCGATGATAAACTTCATATCTTCGCACTTAATATCATCTATATCTACAAAAATGCCAATTTTGAGGGTTCTATTTTGTATAGGAACGGAGATTCTGCTATGTAAATGATTTGGTTTGCAGTATAATGCAGATATAAACACATTAGTAATTTGGTTCACAGTAGAGAGGTCTTCGAAATGTGTGTAATGATTCATGCAGCCTCGCATACAGGATCACTCGGTGTCGTAAAGGTTAATAACGCAATTGGCTATTTTTGCAAGTAGCTAGCCTACCCGGTAAGGCAGGTTTCATGTCGGTAGACACAAGTATGTTAAATGTACAGCCTTTGCATAGCAGTATACAAGTTATAACCTCCACAGTTGACATTCTGACTAATTTGAACGTGCTCTTCCCAGAAAACCGTACCGTGAGAACATGATGTCTGGGGGACTTTCATACAGCCTGCACACAGCATCTGGTTCATAAACAGCTTCAACAAACCAGGTTTTCATTTGTGAAAAAAAACAATTTCTACAGAAAAGCAACTTCAGGTATCTAGAAAAGCAACTATAAAAAAGGAGAAGAGTTCCGTACAGCCTTAAATTACACCCTTTTTGCACCGAGCCCTTCATTTATTACCTGGATTGGGGGCGTGTGGTAATTTATTAGAAAGTCGGCAAACTGATGACCGTTAGTGATATGGATGGCTTTTTGTCTATTTAAACTTTTTTCAAACATTTTCTAACCACTGACGACTAATGGCCAACTAACATTAGTTGGCTGACAGTCGACCGACTAACGACCAATGTGTTGGTTGGCCACAAAGTACACTTGTACCGGGGGAAAGCGTTTTTTTGTTGGCACTTCCAAAATGACCACACACTCCTGTAGATCCTTTGCACGTGACGTCATAGCCGCCATGTTGGTGTACAGGTAACAATAGATTCTTCGTTAGCTTCTTTTGTTCTGTACACCAACATGGCCGCCATGCCCTTTGTCATTTGAATCTCTGGGGATTGAGTGCAAACCATCTATATCCATGTAAATTATGTTGAATGATATTTGCCCTTTTGTAGTATACATAATTACACGATTATTGTTTCAGAATTGAGGTGCATTAATTCCAATTAAGGACTTCAGTAAATTCTGTCAATTTCTGTCTTCCCTAGGTGGTACATTTATTTAATGAAACTGCCGGTACTCCAATAATTATACCCAGATCATTTTGTGGTGATTTGCCACAAACTGAAACAGATGTTGGACAAAAGCAGACTTGACACCATTGACCTTTAAATGTATTTATTTACAGAACCAATAGTGCTGTCAAGCTGCAGTATATCGATGTATTCATATATAGGTTATTAGAAAACGCTGGTGGTTTTAATTTATACAAGCTTGAAAACTTCCAACTACATGTATGTCTTGCTCAGTGAAGATGCATCAAGTTCAAGAAACTAAATTTTATCTAGCATTTTATTTATCCAAGTTAGATTATTATGTAATAGATACAGAATGAGTGGATGTGCTTTTTTATCGGATTTAAAAGCTCGAGCTGAAAGCAAGAGTTTGTAAATCCGACAAAGCACGGACACGAATTCTGTATCTGACTTATCAAATGTCTAGATGTATAGAGTCGTGTTTTCAGTTATTCTGGCGATACGACTTATTTTGGCCGAGAAAATCGGAGCAAAAGTTTATGTAAATCAGGACAAAATCTGTATCATATTTACAGACCACTTATCGCCATTCCTTTCCTTTGTTTTTGCTTCATGAATTATTAATGAGCTTGATAAGTCAATGTAAAGTTAGAATGACTAATAATATAGGGCGGTTTTCAATTGAGTGTCATGAAACCAAACCAATCACGAGGCAAAGTAAGTGCCATCGTGGAAAACTAACCAATCAAATTAAAAAGCAATCACCAGATTACTTTTCCGGTATTTCCGGTATATAATTCATGGTAGTGTTTCGTTCCATATAGTCTCCCTGATCTGGAGACTAGCGTTACCTACATACATGTCGGAATGTATCTGCTGTTTAGGGAAAGCCCGTATACACAGGACCAGCTCGTGAACTATAAAAGCCTTCAGTGCTACCAGAACTTTGCAAATGGCTGGGTCAGGTAAGTCTTGGGCAAAGAATTTGGCGACAAACGTCTGATGATAACGAAGGTAAGTACGTGCGTGACGATCGTCGCGTCGTTGTTTACTCGATCGAGTGCGATCCCAGAATCCTTTTAGTGAGTCGCGTCGTTTGAGTGAGTCACGAAGCTACGTGACTGCAGCTTCATACGGTCACAGTGAGCTGCCAACATCTTTCCCGAGATCTCACAGACAACCCATGGAGCTTTTCCTACATTAACCATTCACAAAGAATGTCCGCTTAAACCTGCAGAAGAGATAAATGTTTTTATTTCGTTTGAACGTCGATCGGATTTCCGAGTAAACAACGACGCAACGATCGTCACGCACGTACTTACCTTCGCTATCATCAGACGTTTGTCGCCAAATTCTTTGCTCAAGACTTCCCTGACCCAGCCATTTGCAAAGTTCTGGTAGTACTGAAGGCTTTTATAGTTCATGAGCTGGTCCTGTGTATACGGGCTACAGCAGATACATTCCGACATGTATGTAGGTAACGCTAGGCCAAGTCTCCAAATCGTCTTTCCACACTGCCCTCGGAATCTCGTATGGATCCTGTCCATCTACGTACTTCAGCTTCGTTAGATATCTTTCTCGAGACTCTTTAGGTTGTAAACCTTTAAAATAGCCGGGTATAAAAAAATTAGATGACATTTCTGAGAAATAAACGGTGTTTTTTTCGCTGCATTAGCTCGGTGTATTCCCTGTGTTCGACTGTTGTTTTGATTGTGGTTGACCTCCAGTTCGGCATTGACAACGGTAACCAATGACGCTGTAACCGGTCTATATGAATTAAGATTTGTTCTCCATCTAGTACAACCATGTGATTGCATTCCTGCTAAAGGTCCATTCTATTATATACAAATGATCACGAGCATTAGTGAATTATTAGACCTAGTCAGCTTACTTCTCAGCTTGAAGATTTTGTCTGGGGCCTGTTTGTTGTCCCATTTCAGACCACCAGACTTTTCCCTTGAGTAATGTTTTTTAAAAGATGTAATTAGATTATTTCTATAATTCGAAAACAAAGCACTGAATCCCTCTGGAGAACTATCACGTGGTCTGAAATGGTCTATTATCCGGCTCCCCTAGCACAAACCATGTATGACACAAAAATATGCTAGAACTTTATGTATTCACTTATTCCTAGGTGGCCCGAGTTAAGGCCACTCAGGGCCTCTTGTTTGGTTAACACTTATCCACTGGATAAGGATTTATCCGGTGGATAAAGGTATCCACCCTTTGAACAACTGGGCCCTGATGTGTTACCTGATAAAGGTCGATTAGATAATATTTTAACTGACGAGCTCCTAAGGAGAGGAATCGCTCACTTAATGAATTCATGAAATGACAATATAAACTAACTAAAACCCTGAACCATAAAAAAAAAACTAACCGGTCAGTGAACAAGATCTTACCCACCTAGAGCTAGGGTTCTCAAGAAAAACTTATTTGAGAGATTTTCTGGAACTCTATCCCCGCTCCTCCAATTCGTAAGGCAAACGTCCCAACCACTACACTAAACAACATCGTCACTCGATTGCTGTCAAATCTGTACATTTTAAAACCACTGCTAATCTAGTGTATTTTTAGGCAGTCAGAACTGATGAATGAGCGATTCCTCTCCTTAGGAACTCTGTTTTAACTGCACCGTGGCCATCTTGGAATAAAGCCATTCACACGTACCAGTCTCGTTCTACTACATCTATTCAAATACTCCATTAGAGTCTGTTCAGGAACGAAATGGAGGCACAAATAAGCGTGGACATAAAAAGAAAATTTTCAACAGTAACAAGTGCATAAAACAAATATAAATGAATAAATAAATATGTAAATTATCAGTCAAGAAGAAATTCTCTGGTCAGCAGCTTAATTGTTTCAGAGTTATTGGAATTGACAACGTAGTCGAATAATGCATTTCAGTCCTAAATCGTTCGTTGGAAAGAGCTGTATTTATAACAGTTTATTGTCTGTAGTTGGGTGAAGGCCTTGGAGTGCTAATGGTTTGTAATACGGGAGAGGGGCCGGGGAGAGGGGGCGTATGTCTGGTGGTAGTGGAATAGTTATGGCTTGGTTAACAGCTTTGTAGAAAAACTGTCAACCGTTAAATCTTTCTACGGAATTTCAGCCAAGTTCCAAGAGTAATTTAGTCACGCCAGTTTGACGGTAGTCGTAGTTTGTTACGAAGCGCGCTGCACCCCGTTGCACATCCAAGTTTCTTGATGTTTTGAATCGTATGGGGTAACACGCCGCAGAACCGTATTCTGAAACGCGTTTAACCGAGGCTGGATGGGCATGAATAATATTTGTATTCCCAGATGGCTCCCATGTGATACAACAACAACAACAACAAACAACAACAACAACAAAGTTTTATTTGTAACCACACACTTGATAAATTACATGACAGTTAAAATATAAATGTCCGTTACTGGCAATCTGAAAATAGTAAAACTAATCGTGTCAGATTGCCACTATAGAAAACAAATTACAATGGTATGGTCAAGTATCAAGTAAGCTTACAATTTCTATGAAACAATAAACAATATATACATATATATATATATATACAAATACATATACATACATATATATATATATATATACAGCAGATATGAACACAGACATCATGACAAATGAAGTATAACTAAACTAGAAGAAAAAAAGAAAAAAATTGGCAAAAAATAATAGGTAGCATCAGTAGGAATTAATAATATCCTGTCGAATAGTCTTTCTAATGCTTCCTCTGATGCCATAGTTGACAAACAATACGATGAAAAGGTTAATTTCAAATACAAAAAGTAAAATAACAATTATTTACGGAGGGCAAGAACGAAACCGCCATCTTGACCCGACCAGAGGGAAGTCTATTGGTGGGATGAACCCAAATGTAACTTCACCTTTCATAGCGAAGGTTAGTCTCAATACTACAAAACACTGCTAAATTATTGATCCTTTGTAATTGTATAGACCATGGCTTACTAGTAAAGCTCCAGTTGTTTTGGTCATTGTAAGACCATGCCTTACTAGTAAAGCTCCAGTTGTGTTTTTCGTCATCGTATATGGCTTACTAGTAAAGCTCCAGTTGTGTTTTTGTCATTGTATGACCATGGCTTATAGTAAAGCTCCAGTAGTGTTTTTGTCATTGTATAGACCATGGCTTACTAGTAAAGCTCCAGCAGTGTTTTTGTCATTGTATAGACCATGGCTTACTAGTAAAGCTCCAGTAGTGTTTTTGTCTTTGTATAGACCATGGCTTACTAGTAAAGCTCCAGTAGTGTTTTTGTCATTGTATAGACCATGGCTTACTAGTAAAGCTGCAGTAGTGTTTTTGTCATTGTATAGACCATGGCTTACTAGTAAAGCTCCAGCAGTGTTTTTGTCATTGTATAGACCATGGCTTACTAGTAAAGCTCCAGTAGTGTTTTTGTCTTTGTATAGACCATGGCTTACTAGTAAAGCTCCAGTAGTGTTTTTGTCATTGTATAGACCATGGCTTACTAGTAAAGCTCCAGCAGTGTTTTTGTCATTGTATAGACCATGGCTTACTAGTAAAGCTCCAGCAGTGTTTTTGTCATTGTATAGACCATGGCTTACTAGTAAAGCTCCAGTAGTGTTTTTGTCTTTGTATAGACCATGGCTTACTAGTAAAGCTCCAGTAGTGTTTTTGTCATTGTATAGACCATGGCTTACTAGTAAAGCTGCAGTAGTGTTTTTGTCATTGTATAGACCATGGCTTACTAGTAAAGCTCCAGCAGTGTTTTTGTCATTGTATAGACCATGGCTTACTAGTAAAGCTCCAGTAGTGTTTTTGTCTTTGTATAGACCATGGCTTACTAGTAAAGCTCCAGTAGTGTTTTTGTCATTGTATAGACCATGGCTTACTAGTAAAGCTGCAGTAGTGTTTTTGTCATTGTATAGACCATGGCTTACTAGTAAAGCTCCAGCAGTGTTTTTGTCATTGTATAGACCATGGCTTACTAGTAAAGCTCCAGTAGTGTTTTTGTCTTTGTATAGACCATGGCTTACTAGTAAAGCTCCAGTAGTGTTTTTGTCATTGTATAGACCATGGCTTACTAGTAAAGCTCCAGTAGTGTTTTTGTCATTGTATAGACCATGGCTTACTAGTAAAGCTCCAGCAGTGTTTTTGTCATTGTATAGACCATGGCTTACTAGTAAAGCTCCAGTAGTGTTTTTGTCTTTGTATAGACCATGGCTTACTAGTAAAGCTCCAGTAGTGTTTTTGTCATTGTATAGACCATGGCTTACTAGTAAAGCTCCAGTAGTGTTTTTGTCTTTGTATAGACCATGGCTTACTAGTAAAGCTCCAGTAGTGTTTTTGTCATTGTATAGACCATGGCTTACTAGTAAAGCTCCAGTAGTGTTTTTGTCTTTGTATAGACCATGGCTTACTAGTAAAGCTCCAGTAGTGTTTTTGTCATTGTATAGACCATGGCTTACTAGTACAGTTGTGTTTTTGTCAGAACACAGCGAAGTCTGTTCTGAAAAACGGTAAATATTCAAAAGTTTATGATGAAACAAAAATGTTTCATCACCACAAACGTGTTTGGTAATATCCACTGCAATTTACCAATCTATGTAGTCAGATTAATCGTAAAGAACTGCATGAAAACGGAGCCCAACTTTATATTTTAAAGAATAATTAAAAAGACTAGATTGTTAGGTAGTATGTTTTATAATATTATACATATACAAAGTTAACTTTGTCAGATTGAGAAATAGCGTTGAATAAAATTGATATCAAGCGATAAATTTCATGAAATAAGACCGAATTACAATGTAGCTTGTACATTTGTTGTCCCAATTCATCATGTGACAGTTCTCCAGAGGATTCAGTGCTTTGTTTTCCAGTTAGAGAAATTCATACATTTCCTCTTGGGATACAGAACAACAAGAAAACATTACTCAAGGAAAAAGTCAGGTGACTTTAATTTGGACTACAAATGTATAAGCTAAATCGGTCAATTCCGTGTATTCCCTAGATGTAAAAAAACTATGCAGTTTAAGTTAATAATTATTGAAGAACGTTATTCAAGTAAGGGTTAGATAATGGCACGAGAGTTCTATGATCTATGTGATTTAGAGTGCCGAGCATTTAGATAGAAAACGACGAGCGGTTTTCTATCTAAAATACGAGGCACTCTAAATCACATAGAACTCGAATGTTCGTTATCTAACCGTCTTAGAATTTGGTCACATCCACGAGACATTATTTTTCTGAAATTATTGGCAACCACTAAGAAACTCTGAACATTTCGAAATAATATACAGGGTATAGACTAGGAGTAATTAGTATTCTCTATATAGAGAATACTAATAAGGCTATTGTTTCATAGCCTTAGTTATTATTCTCTATTCTAATTACTTAACTATGGTATTTAGACAGCTGAAATAAGGAACGCTGATTGGTCGAGTGGGTGTGACCATGTTCTAATTTCCAGTTGGTTACTTTTGGGGGTCGTTACTTTCAGGGTTTATTAATGGCTTTTAATTTTAACATTACTTTTCGGGGGGTCGCCACTTTTAGAATTAAGTTTCTTTGTATTTTTATGTCAATCGTCATGCAAGTTACATTACATACATGAATGGTAATGAATAAATTGAATAAAATAAGTAAATTCCAATCTGTTGATTATCTCCATGGCGGGTCGCTACTTTTAGAAGTAATGTTTCGTATCCGAGTCGCTGTATTCTATGGGGGTTTCAAAATCCGAGTGGAAAGCGTCTTCGACATGTGAAATTCTCACGAGGATTTTGAAACTCTCATAGAATACGGTGACGAGGTATGAAACAGCTGCTACTACATATAACTTATACATTTTTAATTTTTACATACAGGCATGCTTTATGTAAGCATTGTATGTAATTAAGAGTATTGTGTATAGTTATCTCGCTCATGGATTATTAGAGAGCTTAAAGTGCCACTACGACGAAATTCGACCATTTCTTGTGACACTTTTGTCTTCCAAAAGGACACACAGTGGCGAAAATATTCAAATCAGTGAAAAATATTGCAAAAGGACCAAATTAAACTATGAATTTTGCGGAGAAATCATGTCCTCCATTACTGAAGTGTGTTCCAAATAGTTCGCGATTTTCGTCCAGCGGTTTGCTGTCGTGACGTCATTTTCTCAACACGTCTCTCTTTTAAACTTCGTTCTTTTCTTTCCTTTGTGGCAAAAATGGTAAAACATTGTACTTTACTTATAAATCCACGCGAAGGTTTGTGTGAAACGTAGCCTCGCATATTGTTGAGTTGAGAAAATGACGTCACTTCCGCTGAAAATTAGCTCTGTACAGGCTCTGTCAAGGAACGGATTTAATTGGCTCAGTGCGGACATAAAAACTCGAATTTCAGACCCCAACACCTAAGACTTCCCGTCGTCATATCAAAAAAACGGTTCGGACAGGCAAAAAATAAAGCAACTTTACAAATACGTAAAAATATCACTATCTCAAAATTTGATCCTAGGGGCACTTTAAAGGCTGGTTCTCATATGATCTTCTCACATCATTAGATATTCATGACACATCGCCCAATGAGGAGTCCCGTTTGAGCTCACGTGTTGATACATGAAATAGGGATAGTACGACAAAGTTAATTATTCAAGTGGGCAGGGCTTTGAAGCCGAGGGAAATTGAGGGGTAAAACAATAACTAATTTACATAATTGCTGTACTTTGAAATCGTTTCCAAATACAGAAAATATTCAAATTAGTTAAAACAATAGCAAATTTGCTGTACTTTCGGAAATCGTTTCCAAGTACAGACAATATGCAAATTAGTTCTAGATTACAGTTCTAAAAACATGAGACATGAAATTAGGCAATTTGATGTAACTAAACATAAGACAAAATTAATAACCAGGTTTGTCACGGGTATGAAAAAAATGTTCGTTAAAATGAAAACTCTGTATACTTACGAGAAGTTCTTAACATCCAGCGGGTTAGCTTCTGCACGCCCGTTTTGTTCTAAATCACGCTTGATACAACAGATAATTTGGCAGACTGTCTTCTCCGGATAAAGGTCTCCATCTTTATCACGTATTTCTTGTACGAACTTAATAAGCCAAAAATTCAAACTTTCCAAGGACATATCCGCCAGGCTCGTATCCAAATTTTACCCCAAACTAACATCTAAACCAAACGGGTTAGCCGCCTCTACTTCGGGAAATTTGTTCTGTCTCTCTGCTTTCCATGATTCAAATATTCTTAGTCCCCAGCGAGTTTTGTATCCCGTACTTTTTGGAACAGCACGCTTCACACTCGGAAGGCTTTCCTCTACTGTCTGTGGGTCCAGGAATCTTTTGAATTTAGTCGGCTTTGTGACCATCTCATTTTTTCCCTCCATCGCAGGTTCTTTAGAAATGCGAATAGCGATGTTTCGTGTTGATAAACATCGCAATTGTTATGCTAATGCACCAACCATGATTCGTAAAGCCCGCCTCGCGTTAGGAACCAATGGATCTCTGGTCGGCACATCAATGACAATAGATGACGACACACGAAACATCGCTATTACGGTGGAAAGACTACTGGAAAGAACACTTTCTGTACACTACGTATTTCATGGAATGTTCACCTTTCAAACCACATCGTTACTCTTTTATATTCAGAACGTGCAATAACCAGTAATGTTTGTTCAACATTGTCCTCTGTGTCATGAATATCTAATGATGTGTGAGAAGCCATTTTAAAGCCGCGTGATTGTTTTAGACGTGGTTTCTAGATCTAGAAACCACGTCTAAAACAATCACGCGGCTTAGAAATATTACGTCCCGATCGCTTGATTCTTTTGTTCTGCAATTAATTTACGCTTCGATTCACACCGAACAAAAGGGACCAGCCTTAAAGTGCCACTACGACGAAAATTTACCATTTCGATTTGCCACTTTTTCAGTGTCAATCAGTATTAGAAATATCCGAAACCCAAATGGGCATGTTAGACCACGACATTTTAGGCCGGAGAGTTTACCAGTAAAATCATGTCCGCCATTACTGGAAGCAGTTATTCATCGGAAGTGATGTCATACACTTAACACAACAACCTCGTGGCGCGAAATAGTGGGCATAAAAAGTAGCGAACCTCGCAAAGATAAATATAACTTTCTTCTTATGTTTTAGTAGAAATATGCCTCCAGGCGTTGTGTTCTGCTGGCGAGCGTTAAGTGTATGACATCACTTCCGCTAAATAAACCTTTGTTTAAAGCTGAACAAAGGGAACGGCCTCCAGTAATTGCAGGACTTTTAGATTCAATATTCGGAGCTAAAAAAATAAGACTTCCTGTCGTTGTATCGAAAAACAATTTGAATTGGTAATAATATATCAACTCTACTTTATGAATATGCAAAAACATTGATATGTCAACATTTGATCGTAGTGGCACTTTAAGCAACCACGATGGCAACGTCTTGGAAGACTGCATAAAACTAGAGGTTTCTAACAAAAGTGAAGTGCTGCAAGCAGTAGAGTATATGAAATTGTAGTTTAATAATCTGACTCCTAGCTAGAGCCGTGTGATATTAGTGCACAAGTAAATAAATTGCCCGAATCTGCCATCGACACTTCATGTAGGGGAGACAACCATTTCCGAAACCTTTAGTTACTTAATTATTAATAATGTGTTCTTAAGTTATAATCCGCTGAACGTTCGTGGTGCATTGAATAGTGTATATGTTTGTACGAGATCTCAGCAGTACATTGAAATGTAGTGAGGGATCGCTATCGTCGACAGCGCGCATTCGGTTTGTTTTTTCAGTGTTTCTCTCATTAAAAAAGCTTGGCAATTGTTATATAAAACAAAGAGACATTTTTTTTCGTTTGTTTGTTGTCATATATGTACAGAGGACGTCACAGCGTGTGAAGATCGACAGTCGCCACTGTGCGACGACCCAGTTCATTTGTGATTGTTTCAGTTTGATCATTTGCATTAAGTGCGTGAACATGCTTGGATACAAGCCGCATTCACCGAGGAAACAGGGTTTTCTTTCACAACCCAAAGCAGTAAACAGCATCCTAATGTTTTGATAGAATGTTTCAATAACGTTTTGTGCAATATTCTACTTACCTAAAGCGATAGAAGCGGGGATTATTGTGGGAATAGTTGAGGTCTCAATGAACCGAAAGCACGGATTGTAGTTACCAGTTCTCTGTTCCGATGAAATGATAACGAGGTAAAAATGTAGGTCGAGGAACCCAAAAGAATAATTCAAATGAACTTCGGTATCGGCACATCAAAGACTTCCGAAATAGGTTGCGAGCAATAGCCTTAATTACAAAATAGCAAAACTGCACGTGAAAATGCACGCAGTCGCCTACATTTCGACCGTTCTCTGCATGGGAAAAAAACGTGAAAACCCCACATTTTACGTCTACAAGAGAACGCCGACGTAAGAAAGTAAATCACTCCGTTTTTCGTTCGGCGTGAACGGAACTCTGTTTATCATATTTTTCGAAGAAATGAATATGAAAAGAAATTAAAGGCGAACGAAGGTAAAAGTAAACAACATATTTCGGGAGCAAACATTTTTCTAGGTCCCGTCCTTGCTGCCGTCGCCGTCGTTGATGCTTGAGCTCTCTAATCTTCTTTTGGGTATGCCATAGAGCTTTTACACATTATACACAATACGTAGACATGTGTTTCTTCATTAAATTGAGAAAACAAGAAATATATGAGGGTATTAAATTTCGCGACATTAAACTTCGCGGGATTTTTTTTTCGCGTCGCTTTAAGTTCGCGATTTTTTTTAAATCGCGAAAATCGCGAAATTAAAGTGACGCGAAAATTAGTACCAATAAGTCAACCTCGTTCCCAGGGGTCTTTACGCGCCTAATCAAAGATGGCGTCGAAAGTACCCCTGGTACAGGCTGGTCATGTGACCCAAAAATATGCCCAATATATGGGCATATTTTGAATCACATCCGCCATCTTGGATTCATCATCGCTGAAGAACGGTTAGCAGTTGAAGTGTGATCCCAATGAATTCCAACCGTACATTATTCTACTTGTACCCAGTTGCGAAGTGAGTATTAAAAAAGGCAAAAACGCTAAGTTCTGATGAATTTCTATCTGTTTTCAACGAATTTTGAACGCGCAATGCGAAAGACGACATCACCAGTTCATTTTTCAAATCAAAAATGCACGCGCTATTCAAAATTCTCCAATCAGCGCGCGCAAAATGTCTAGCCAATCAGTGGCCGAATCCCACCAGCCTGTACCAGGGGTACTTTCGACGCCATCTTTGATTAGGCGCGTAAAGACCCCTGGGAACGAGGTTGCCAATAAGTATAAAAGGCCATGGCCAGACCGCTGACACCTTCAGTTGTCACTCAGCCTTTGTGGAGTCAACATCTCTGTAATTCTCCGCTTGAGTGCTCCCTACTGATTGCTTATCGCGCGAAATTCAAATCAAACACATCAATGTTAAACTTTATAGTAAGGACTACAGAGTTTGTAAACAATCTTAAAATAACGCCTAAAGTCTTTAATGAACAACTGTCTTCTCTGTTCACTTTTGATGGCTTGTTTCATTTTAAACCCTCCAAATTTCACATTTTAACAGGAGAGACTGACTCACTCTCCTACGTTCTTCGCTGCTCTGTAATTTGAATTGCAAATTTCGAGTTCGCCATGTGTGAAAAGAGGAGGAGCTTACCCCTTTATACCGTAACTTCCTGTTTAAGAGTCCATTTTTATCAACTACATGTATTAATATTTAGAGTTGAAATTTGTAATTGCAGAGCGGTTTTCAATTGAATGTCGTAAAAGCAAAGTAATCACAGAATCAATCACGGGAGTAAGTAAAACAATGAGCCAATCACGAACTGAAGTAATTCACTATGGGATTTATTTGAACCACAGGCAGCCCATGCTCACGATTTGTGGCTCATAGAAATCCTACGGTAGATTACGTGATCGCTCTCGCAAGATTCATTGCGTGATAGCGCGCTAGAGTCCCTTTTCCCCGGTATTTTTCCTTGTCTTCTCGCTAATAGATCTAGAGTTTGTATTGATTTCTTATCGTGGAAAAAATAACCGTAATAAACTAACATTTTGCAATAAATGTACCTTGACTGTCCTTTTCTTATGTCCTTGGCTATTCTCTGCTATTTTGGACTAGTTTGGACCCTTTTTAAAGAGTTTTTGATTTTTGAGATCTCATTTCATTTCATTCATCATTTCATTACTAGAGAGATACTGCGTGATTGCATTTGGTTTAGAATTTGATTGGTTATCAGTACCGGCAAAACATTTGATTGCTTTGGTTTTGCGGTTGCTCAGTTTTCCTATTGGCTGTGGAAAATGTTTTGTGATTATCAGCCAATCAAGTGCTAAACTAAAACCAAACGTGTTTTGGTGCATCACGCCTTCCTCGTGATTAGTTCAAGTAAAACCTATCGTGATTGGCTCATTGTGTTTTTACTTGCTCCCGTGATTGGTTCTGTGATTACTTTGGTTTTACGACACTCAATCGAAAACCGCCCTATCGTATGATCCAAGATAGCCATCTTATCGTATGATCCAAGATAGCCATCTTATCGTATGATCCAAGATAGCCATCTTATCGTATGATCCAAGATAGCCATCTTATCGTATGATCCAAGATAGCCATCTTATCGTATGATCCAAGATAGCCATCTTATCGTATGATCCAAGATAGCCATATTATCGTATGATCCAAGATAGCCATCTTATCGTATGATTCAAGATAGCCATCTTATCGTATGATCCAAGATAGCCATCTTATCGTATGATCCAAGATAGCCATCTTATCGTATGATCCAAGATAGCCATCTTATCCGATCCAAGATAGCCATCTTATCGTATCATAACGATGAAACGTCAGTTAAATACCTCGAACCTCTGGATTCAGCCAAATATCTGAATGACTCGGTTCTCGGTATTTAATTCTTACATAATGGTGCTATTTTGCGTATAACGTTTGCATCTACTCGATTGCTGGTTGCACGTGACGTCATCGCCGCCATATTGGTTGACGTTAACAAAATATTCCTCGTTCGTTCAACCTTGAATCAAACAAAGAAATATTTTGGTTTCAACCAACATGGCCGCCACGTCTCTCTGGGTAGGCCTAGCCACAAGTTGCTCAGAAACTTTTCGGCAACAATTTTTTATAAGAGCAACTTTTCGTTTTTTTTTTAGCAACTTCCGCATTTGAAAGCAATATTGTTAAATTTCAATGATTTGTTTTTATATTAGCAAAATATGAGTTGAAAATAGAATATAGCACGTTCGATTAATAAAATTGACGTCACAAAACATCCAAACATACATTGAAAAGAATGGGCCAGCGGTTGCATACACGCACGTGCGAAAGCAAAATGGAGGACAGCAATGGTGGATCAGATTCCAATTCAGACTCCTCCGACTGCGAGGAAAAAGAACCGCTCGCGAAAGATATAAGAGCAGGTGCAAAAAGTGCTCCAAAGAAAGCCACAATTGCCAGTTTTATATTCTTGTAGAACGAGTTATTGGAGTTATCATGTTATGTGATGTGGGATGCGAAATAATTTATAGTTTTTTTCTGTGGATCGTCGACGGCACGCCGTTGACTTTCCGAATGCCGTTGACTTTTCCGAATGACGTTTCATTTTCCGAAGATATATTGACGGACGTTTGTGATTAGCTAGCTGTGAATGGGATATGCGATTTCCTTAACTGATAATATTACTAGTGGGTCCCTATCAATCACTTAGTGGGGATGACGTAACGATGACGTCATCGGTCACGTGATATTAAGTACATGCCCATATCTCTCATTTCTAATGCCAGACAGCTCAAACCTGGAGGCATGGTATTGGGTCCCCACAAGTCACTTAGTGGCGATGACGTCATCGGTCACGTGATTTTTAGTATATGCCAAAATAGCTCACTGACCATCCGAGAGTTGCCCTTTGGGGCCCTGTTTAAAAAAAATTGTTTTCAGTTTAGAATTATGGTTTTGAACAGTAACATTTCACCATAGTTAATAGAGTGGAATGGTTAGGAAACTCAGGGACCTTCTTTGTTATAGGTCTTTGTTAGCTTTTTTCAACCACCACCGTGCACAAAACACAATAGAAATTCCAACATGTTAATCAAACAGCCAATAGAAACGTGTGAGTTCAGTCGTTCAGGGAACGCTAATGAACTATGATCGTGCACAATCTTTTGTCTTACCCCTTCCAACCTAAATCGCAGCGCCTTTGTTAGCCCATTCCACTCTATTAACTATGATTTCACCTAACATTCAAATTACGCAAATTAGTTCAAATAAAAGATGCCTTGTCAGCTTGTTTTGTTAGTTCCTTCAACATGGCTGCCGTGGCGGTCTTGGTCATTTGATCCTCTGAGAATTGATTGCAAATAAGCAATAAACTTGCTAAAAGTTGTACTTTCCTGAAATAATTTCCTTTAAGACACTCATTCTAGACTACTTTGGTGGCTGTCTTAATCCCTGAAATTAAGGGTAAACTCTTCTGACCGGACCTCTTTCCTATAGGCTCGTAGATTTAGAGATTAGAATACTAGAAAAATGTTATGCTGTTTAGGATTAGTTTCGTTAAAACCCGCAAACTAATCAACTGACTCAACACCATTTTCAGTTGAGACCATGTGCCAAGTCACTTTACTGAATCTCACATGATACTATAGTCAGCGTCTTCATTTTCGTGTAGTGACTTATTTAAACAAGGGCCCTTAAGGGCAACTTGCGGATGGTCAGTGAGCAAATTTGGCATGTGAACGAACTGAGTGAATTGTGGGGACCCAGGCATTAGAAATAAGGGAGTGTGGGAATGTACTTAAAATCACGTGACCGATGACATCATTACGACATAAACACTAAGTCATTTATGGCGACCCAATACCATGTCTATCAAAGTTTGAGCTGCCTGGCATGAGAAATGAGGGAGATACGGGCATATACTAAAAATCACATGCCCGATGATGTCATTGTTACGTCATCACCACAAAGTGAATCGTGGGGACCCCGTACCATTGAGCCGACTGGCATTAGAAATGAGGGATATGTACATGTACTTAAAATCACGTGACCGATAATGTCATCATTACGTCATCACCACTAAGTGGTTGATAGGGACCCACTACCATGTCTGTCCAGGTTTAAGCCACCTGCCAGTAATATTAAGCAAGTTACCAATGAAAATCTCATATCCCAAACATGGTACAAATTTTGCTAACATTCATCTTCGGAAAAGAATGCGACATTCGGAAAAGGATACGGCATTCGGAAATGAAAATCCACCTAACCCAGATAAGGGGCCGTCGACATATTCGAAATGCCCCGCTTAACGCACAACGGACGTTTAGGGGGGGGGAGGGGGTAAGGGCATGGACGTTAGTGTGGGGCATTTAGAACAAACACTTTTTCATCAATAGAAGTACACTTTTTAATCAAACGTTTCTAGTCAGCTAGATCTACATTAGAGCGCAATTTCTGTTGAATTTCCCGGAAATTTCAACAAGGTCTTTTGATTAGAAGTATCATGAAATACCTCAAACCTCCAGGTAAGTGAAACTCAGTTTTATAGTCGTGTCCGAATGAGTATTTTAGTCAAGATCCGAAATGAGCTCGTACGGGAATTCGAGGTACTGACTGACTGTACAGTTGCAGCTATTAAAGCTTGTTTTATACTTTGTTTATAAGTGAACTCCCGTGTATTTCATTACTGTTTTTCCTGACCTAAAAAAAGCATAAAACAATGGGTAGACGTTAAGGGGGAGGGGGAGGGGGTCTGACCTTAACGTCCGTTGTGCGTTAAGCGGGACATTTCGAATATGTCGACGGCCCCTAACTCGTTCCTGCATATGCGTGCATCCAGAGTTAAAAACAAACAGCTAGTGCACATTTCTTTAAAAAAATCTTTATTTAACAGGTAGGGAGACTCCAACAAATACTGAAATGTAAATATGCCTACGAAAAATAAAATAGTTTTACAAATACATCAAGGTTCGGATATACTTTCTGCTTGTCTGAACTGGTTGTTTCTATCATTAAAATAATGATAAAATTGTGGAAACAGTTTGACAACTATGGCAATATGCAATACATGATTGATTAACTTCAAAACATCTCTTGGTGTAACCATTACTTGATAATAAAATGCCTTCATTAAATGTTTTTGAATTGTTGTTTTTCTTGCTGGAATAGAGTGTTGTCTATTTAGTGTTTTTGTTAGTCTTTACATTTGTATTACAGCTTGCTATAAGGTATGCATTTATGTAACGGTAATCTGAATGATTTTAAATGGAGAAAAGTGGCTGACGTTGTATAAAAACTTTCAGTAACTTGAAATAAGTTACAGCAGCAGAGAACACTTGCATGGGAATGAGGACATATAATTACCAAATGAATATAGCCAAGGGACCATTCATTATTTATGGCGTGGGCGGGGTGGGGTGTAAAATTGGGGACTTCGTTTTTTAGCACTGCACAAAGGGAGGCCTTTAAGTACTTGGCATGCTTAGGTATGGAAGGCCAGGCCTTGAAAATATAAATCTGACCAAAAATTATATCTTGACAACTATTTTTTTCGTTTTAAAAATACACGTACAGTATGATAAATTTCAAGATTTTCTGGGGGAGCATGCCTCCTACAGCACTCCTTTAAAACTGTTGGCCTTCAATCACAATGTTTGTACAACTATAAATGTCCCTGATAAGCATCTTATAATCAATAATGCAACAATCTAACAGCTTTTACATAAAGGGGTTCAAAATGTTCTTGAGTAGGAGGTCAATATAGGAAAGTAGGCATGCTGAAAGTCAAGCAAAAGTTTCATTGTCTATTGATAGAGAGAAAATAACCGATGATGATCCTAGAGGCTGCCAGCTTGTTTTGAAAACCCTGACATGAATAAGTAAATAAATTAGAAATAATCATGTCCTATTGACGCCAGAAGAAAAGCACAAAAGTGTAGGACAAATGTTTGTCTTTCGATACATAGAATGACAACTCCTTTAGATTTGCATGTAGAACTATTTTAAAAATGAACTTTATATTTTATAATTTAAGTTGTTCACAATAATTTTATTACTTTTCTGCAATGTTAAATTAAAAGAACTGAAGTGAATGAGTGTAATATATCCAAAAGAGGAGGGGTCTCAAAATTATAATAGTATATCTATGGAGGTTACAAATATATATTTTTTGAGAAACTTTAGCAATTTCTCTTAATGCTGCCCCCTCCCCCCCAACCTCATAAATAATGAACAGTCCCTAATTTAACTAGCCACACACACTAGACATTCACAGAGTCCAGAGCACAAGCTTGATTAGCAAGTTACAAATAATTTTGGGCATCTTCACATACCATCACTAAAATAACAGTCCTTGAAATTCCCACAAAATATCTAATGTCTTCTGGAAGTTGTCACTAAATATAAAACTTATTATTGTCCATATTATCATACAGGCTGCGTTGATTCATAACTTGTGGGCTTCTCATTTCTCTGGCTCGTCAATTCCTGCCTGGTTCATTAGATCGCCAATGTTTTTCTCAAGATCGTCAATCCTATTGCTCATTTCATCAAGTACATAAAATTAAGGAATGCAACACATGGAAAAAAACAATTAACTCCGAAGCAAAATGCATATTATAATGTACTGTCCAGTATTTTAAAAGGAGGCACAAATTACCGGTATTAGGAAAATAAACATCTGTTGCACATACAAAAAAAATCATGTTTCTGATTATATTATGCACTGAAGGTAAAAACTTTCTCTACTTCTCTTCTCCCTGGTTGATCTTTGAATTAAGACCAAGAACATTTCCTGATACTTACAGATAGATAATTGCATGTCCATTTTAGAAAAGAGTAGGGACTGGGTGGAATCTCGAATTCACTTAAACCACGGAAAACAGCTTTGTATCCCCTTTGTGGATTTATGATCACTGCTTATTACTGAGGATCTCCCAGGGGTTTCGGGGAACAAAGGAACATGCCAAAAAAATTGTTGGGAACAGGGAACAAACTAAAAATATATCGGGGAACAAGGGAACATGAATAGAGGTTTTAGGGAACAAGGGAACAATTTCCATTTTTCTATATGGAAAAATTGACTGTTTCCCTGGAAAACATTTTGGAAACAAGAGAACAAAAGGTAATTTTCGTTGGGAACAAGGACCCCCCTAGGAGACCCTCATTAATGTATCCAACAATTTTCAAAACTTTACCTGAGTACAGTAGCAAGAAGTGAACAATGAATGATTAATAAGAAGCCTCTGCGAAGGAGGGGACAGTTAATTGCGATATTTTCCATGTTTCTTTGTATTCTGCAATTAACTGTCCCGAGTAATGATCCCAATCGCCTATGCGAAACTGAACCCATCCCAGTCCCCTACTTGTTTTTAAAGTGGGCAATTATACAAACTGTACAACATATTTTCTACAATGGTTTATAAAAGACAAGATTGTACATGTACTATGATATAATAGCTCACTTTTTAAACCCTTTTATACAATGTCACACAGCCTTTTCCAGTTATTGTTGCACTCTCAAAATTAACCGTTTCTTACATTGCATGTACAGTGATGTGAGACTTTTGTCATTAAACTAAGCATTCCACAGAAAAGTCAAGAAGAGAAGGGAAAAGCCTAGAAAGTTTGAGAAACAGTCGAACTAGGCAATTTACAAATAACTCTTTGAACTTAAAGGTGTTCATAAATGTTCATAGTCCACATGAAATACTTCAATTAACCATACATGTATATGCATGCATTAAGACAAAAACTCAAATTGTATACATATCTATACATTTGTATATAGTTGTGTCAAAGAAAATATGAATGTCCATACATGTACAGTATATATAATTCTTTGGGGGAGGAGGCTGGGAATTCATGGCATTTGAATTCCTTGCAGAATGTTTAAACTCTTTGTGTACAGTCTGTTGTACATACCGTATATGAATAATTATTGTACCTCACAAAACCTCTTCCTCTCAACAACATTCTGTCTCTATTTATAGTAAAATGTTATTAGAAGGAAGTCCGTATTAAAACGGACTTCCTTCGTTTCCGTTATTCCGCAAGTTTTCAGACCTGTCGAAAAATATTCAAGTTTATAGCGTCGCTTCTGATACTCAATAACAAAATCAACAAACCGGCGGAGGACGCTACCAGTTAGAATTAAATTATTGCCTTTATAATTGGGCAAAACCAAAGGAAAAAATATAATCTCCTTCGTTACGCTTACAAAAAGGATAAGAATAAAGCTTTGGCCAGCAAAATAACAGGCTAGAGTCATTCCAAATAATATTCGATAGTTCTGAAAAGGATATTCCTTGTGATGATTTGGTCCGACATGTTTTGGAACTTGTCTTGCTGTGGGAAAGAAGTAAACAGAAAGTTACTTTTTTGTGCAGTTGAAAACGGAAAACATCTTCGGCATATCGTGAATATAAAATACATGTAAGGTGTGAGATTATCCTGTCAAATGTGGCTTTTCTTATTAAAACTAAGCGAGGAAGGACTCCCAGTGGCACTTACCATTTGCGTCAGTAATGTTTGTACCTATTTATTGAAGAATATGTATTAAGGAAAAAGCCGAAATATTTCGCCACAATTCACAAATTCGAACTTCGATCCGGCGAAAACATTTTCCGTTAGACAAAAGTTAGAAAACAGCTACGCAAAAAACAATCCGCGATAATTGGAAGTATATACTAAGCAATCTTTGAGCAGAAGAGGATACAAATCCAGTGAGGTCTTGGATGTTTTCGGGGTCAGTTGTTTCAGTAATCTTCACTTTGGTGTCAGCCATCTTGTCCTTCATAAAGATTGATGCCGATCGACCCAGTCCTCTTCAGTTACTTTTCACCACAGGAACCCCAATAAAGATTATATGCCTTGGATACAAAATGGCGGACAAGCAAGACCTGCTTGAACAGAAATGAATTTGGCAGATTATGACGAGTAACCAAAGGCATCAAGAGCATCTGTCTTCGTACCTTAAGTCTAGAAAGGGTAGTCCTTCTAATAGGGGAAGTCCTGCCGGGAGGTATGGAGACTTTATGTTTAAATCTGTTTTACAAAATATCCTATCAGTCGACAGCCGTTTTTCGGAAAGGATTATTTATACAGTGGAATATCTCTCTGAGCGTACAAATTATGCATCAGTCAATTCCAGCAATGCCCATCCCCCCCCCCCCCCCCCCCCCGGGACAACCCCCGGGCATTAGTCATTTTCGTAAAAAAAATTCCAAATTCCCCACGGTGGGGACAAGCAAGGTGTTCAAATGCCCCACAGTGGAGCCAAAGAAGTAAGGAAAATGCCCCACCCCCGGGCACATCCATAATGATATACTGCCCAAGTTTAATTACATGCAAATACAAAAGGCGCAGAGAAGTGCTACTTCTCTATCCGATTTCATTGATAATGATAGTTTCCGTTCGTTTTGTAGATCCGCCATCTTGTTTTGTATTTGTATTTATACTGCTGTATCAGTGATTATACTATTGAGCTGCCTGGAGCAAAATGGTATTAATACATAGTTTATATTTCATTCCTATAAATAATCATTCGCAACGCGGTTAACGTTATACAATTAATAAACGCTTATTGAAACCACATGACAGACTTTTATAATAGTAGTGTGACTTCTGTTCGTCCGGTGGATATAGCAGCAAACAGTGTATATTTGTAAACAAACTACTTGATATCGTTTCAAACTCGGACCGGCAGAGCTTGGGCCCTGAGTGCCTCCTGAATTAACATTTTAGCGTAGCGTTAAGAATACAGGATTGCAGATCAGTGTTAGATGGGCGGTGAACGAACGGGAACTGCTATTTTCTAGCTATGTTGTAAAAATTAAACATTGGATTCCATAGGTTTCCCGGCTTTTTCGTGTCCTAGCGCATACGAATAACCTGGATAAGACGGTATTAACTGCATGCAGGTTTCTAGGTTTAGAGAAATAGATAGAATCCACAGGCAGCCGGAATAATTACAACAACTTAGATGTATTGTTTTTTTACTTGATCCAGTATGGCGTCGTTACCACAAGACCTGCATTCTCTTTCCCAGAATTCTTTTTGGCAGTGTCAAATGCAGCACCATACGCCCCGGTGTAGAATAATGCCCGACCCCTGGGTCGATATAAGGTTACAAATGCCCCACTCCCGGGATCTCAAAGTATGCAAATGCCCCACCATTTCCCGGGAGGGGGATGGGCATTGCTGGAATTGACTGATGCATTAACCTGGCGTAGACTCTAGACCTCTGGGCAGTGAACTAATCTTGGAACAAACCCTTCATCTGAGGATATATTTCATAAATCAAAGCTCAGCAACTACATTGTATAAAGGTCTTCCTATAAAGTTCTCCCCAGATCCCAGCGCCTAGGCCATGACATACATGTACATGTAGGATGGGTGCTTATTTTAAAGTGCATAATTAAGCCCTAGCCAGTTACCTTTGATAAGTGAATAGTCCAACGGTAGAATATTTCTTGATTTGGGTGTTGCTTCTACGAGATATACAGGTTTGTACATGTATTTCCAATATGCTAATGATGTGATGTCATCACCAACATTTGCTGAATTTCTTTGTGCTTGTGAATTAATATTAAGCTATTTTCAATTTTTGTATTTCTAAAATCACTTTGATAAGCTTAATAGGTAATTTGTCTCTACCAGTATGCTTTTGTATAATAAGTGAAGTCGGTGATGACAGCACAGTGGATGTTTGCAGCCCACCAAATCGCCTTTGTCTGACTATTCACAAACCTCTTTCAAAGGTTACCTTTACACTTGGTCACCTACATATATGCTAAATTCCTTTTCGATCTATGGTTTAGCCAGGTCCTAACTTTGATCTGAGTCCTTAATTACATGTACTGTATCATGGTTGTTTCAGGTGCAATTAAAAAATCAGATTTTGGTATTGATGATAATTATTCCCTTTTCTGTATGTTTGTCTACATATATTATGTCTGTTTGTCTATTGCTCATCTGTCCATATTGTTTTCCAGTCATTTGCAGTAATAATTGTCTCAATCTCCAGGGTACTATCAAGTACATGTAAGTCACCAAGCTGCAAGTCTGAAAACAAGAAAACACAGGAGGGTACAAGTTCAAGATCTCAAGATCCAAAGCACTCTTATGCAGCACGTTACACAGAAAGGACTCCCTACAAATTGAAGTCTGGATCCTCAAACAATATTGAACGGTAAACATTGTTAGTTTTGAAATGCCTGTTCCATTAGTTAACCATTAATTCATTTACATATTCAGCCAACTAAAATTATAGTCTCTTGCAGCCAATCAGATCTCAGAACTATAATTTAGAACTTGCATAGATTAAGGAGAGCGAACACTGATGCTACTTGGGCTACCTATTATTAGCTATGATTACGAACATCTGAGAATCAAGAAGATGAAAATCCTAATCCATTAATTGCTACTAATAATCCAGCTACTGTACACTGTACATGCAACTTTTAGCCAGGAGATCAAAGTATTAGGCCCGCCATTTATGTTATGTTATTTCAAGTTCTGATGGTGTGTATTCACTTAATAATTATAAGGTTTATTTATGAACTCAAGATTTATAGTTCACTACTTGGCCTAAGTCATGGTTTATTTAGTTATGACTGCTCTTTATTGATTCATTTAATTGTACTTAAGTTCAAACCATCATGTTAAGAAATATAGAGACCAATCGCTACGCTAGGATCGTAGGACAGTTGGGCATTGAATTAGCTTAGACAGGTGACTGCTTAACAACTACATGTACATTAGTTTGAATTTGTTTCATCCACAAGAAGACTGAATAGCCTTTAGTTCATTTGTCTATTTATAATCTGTGTTTGCCATAAGCAGCTAAAGACATCGCGATGGAATGATCAGAATGATCGGAATGATCAGAATATGAACGCATCGCCAGCTACCATAGGGAATCCAAAAGCGAAAATATAATAATAAAAATGGTGGAAAATTCAGAAAGCGGCTCGCAAAAGAAACACCAAAATGTCACCTAGTTCAAGAAGGAATAGAACTGGAGGATTTGCACTGGCTATATATAAAGAGATCTAGAAGCACTGCAAAGGGATTTGTTTCCTGGAAAAGAGATTAAGGATCTTATGTTAGATTTTGGAAATCTGAGCAAGGTTTATATAAGAATTCCCGAAGTAGAAAATGCCATGGAAAGCTTCAAAAAGGCTCATGAAACTTACCATAAAGAAGCTCGACGACGACAAAGAGGAGTCAAATGAAGACTAATTAATGCCAAAAGGGGACGAGTTTGACCTAATGCAGAGAATCAAAGGCTGGATGAAATCAGCCAAAGTTCATGTTCCTGTTAACACACCCAATATCTGTCCCAAGGACTCTGTTAGCAATGTCGGTTCACACACTGCGTCGAGGTTGACTAAAGGCAAACAGTCAAGGTCCAACTCGGTATTCAGCTCAAGGGTCAGCTCAGCCAGTTCACTCGCCTGTGCAAAAGAGAATAGCTACTGACGAGCTTGAACTGGAGACTGAAATTGTGAAGGCCGAAGCAGAAGAATGAGTCACTCTATACCGAGGCTGACTATCTGCAGGACGAAGTTGGAAACCACAACTGGCAAATGTCGACTGAGTGGCATCGTGCAGCAGTATGGTAGCTCCTAGAACCACCTCACATGCAGTGCCCCATGCAGCCACTCGTTACACCACAACAGGCATATCGGTTCACCGATATGCTCGAGAACCACCCAAGGATCCCATACATGAATGCAGACCACTCGCCTCTGAATCCAGATCCAACATAATGGATAAATTGTCACCGCAGTCAAATCAGCGAAGCCAGGGGTAAACGTATCCTTGAGAGCTCCCCTACAGATGAGGACACTTTTAAAGAAGTATATGATGGTGCAGCAGCAGCAAAACCAGCAGATGGAGGAACTGCTTGCTCAACAACAGTGGCACACATTAGCCCTAATGCTACTACCATGGCCAGAAGTACCCACATTCGGGGGACATCTGATTGAATCCAGCAGCTTCATTCGCGCCTTCGAAAATCTGATCGAATTCAATACTGACAGTATATATAACAGTGCCAGACTGTACTATCTGGTGCAGTACATGAAGGGGGATATCCAGGAGTTGATGACAAGTTGTTTGTTGATGAGCGTGGGCGAGGGTTACCATGAAGCTAAAAAATTGCTGAAAGAGAGGTACAGTAAAAATTACATGATCGCTACAGCATACGTCAACCAACTAACAGAAGGGCAACCGATCAAAACAGAATCCAGGGACGCCCTTCAAAGGTATTCCGTTCTCCTTACAAGGTGTTAAGCTAGAATACCCTGAAAGATATTTGCTATCTTTGTAAGATAGTGAACCCAGGCAGTTTAAAGTGCATAGTAGAAAGACTGTCATTTTGTTCTACTTAGGCTAAAGTGGCGCAATGTAGCAGACAAAGGAAAGGAAGAGGCAAGAGATAACTTAATAGAAGACATTGATGCATTTGTATTAGTATTAGTTCACAGTTAGTTGGGAGTAAACATTCTAAGTTCTAAATTTATCAAAAAGTGAGCCAGGGTAGTGACTCACCCTACATGTATCTTTGGAAATTTATCCAGTGAACCCAGGAGCACTGCATGAGCTGGCTAAATCAAAGTGTATACATGTAATATAGGCCTGGCAGCACTCCCAAGCATCTTCATTCGCAACTCAAGGCAGCCCAATTAAAAGCCTCAACCATCAGTTAGTACTGTGCTATAATTCACCTGTTAACTATTGTGTAATTATAATAAATAACAAAATAAAATACAGTAGCAGCACTGATGTCATTATGGGCACTTTAAACATTCTATTCACCTGTTAACTACCATACAATTTTAACAAAATTAATAACTGTACTTACTGTTGATTTCTTCGCATTTTGATGTCATTAAATCAAAATAAATCTGTATTTTATACAATAATTTATAATGAGCAAAAAAAGAGGCTACCAAACAATGTTGCGCAAAAAAAAATCAAATTAAAATTAAAAAAAAAAAAAAAAAATCACACTGTTTACATGATATATAATAGGTACAAATAATTAATTACAGATATTAAAAAAGACATATAACATAATACAGAAATATACAAAATAGGTGTGCAGAGACCAAAGTAGCAGAAATGCTTTCGAGTTGGTCACAGCCTACATTTTTGTATGTTTATACTAGTAAGGACGATTGAGACATGTATTATGTGAAAGAAGGAAAGAAAGAGAGAAGGATAAAAGACATGACGTCACATCTGTGCATCTGTACTATAAAATTCACAAATGTTTATAACACATCCATGGCTAGCTACTGACAATCAGCATGCACATTCCATGCTGTTTATATAATATTATTGTATACATTTAAATAGAGAGATACACGTGCATACATGTATGCTTAATGTGATTATACAATTTGGGGTCAAATCAATATTTCTGCAGGCTCCCAGATGAGCTTCTTATCAAGATTTTGAAGTTTCTCAGCCCGTCACAGCTACTGGTATGTGCTCAGGTTTGTCGCAGGTGGTCAGAAGTAACCCAAGACTGGTGAGTTGAAAATGACCTGCAGCCTGTTTACTGTACTTAAAGTGCACCTAACCCTTCTTGCAATTGTTCTACCTATGAACCTCCGAAAAGTTTTGAGTATACTTCTGTGTAGAAAGTTTTTGGTTTACAGAGAATACTCTATGTTCTACACTTATTTGAAATCGTGAAAATTTGACCTTTCCTGATGCATGACCACGTAAGTAAAAGTCTCACTCAGGGTCACTTCCTAGGTAGACGTCATCTCATTAATGCATTAATGGTGCATTGTATCACAACATTGATTTATAGAGAATTCATATTATATACACAGTTTGAAAATTATCAGAAAAAGAAAAAAAAATTTAGTCAAAATGTTAAGTATTTCTTCAAATTATTTCAAAGTCAAATTAATAAGATGCCATCTAACCAGGATTTGACCCAGACTTTTACTTCCACGGTCACAGGTCAGAAAAGGTAAAATTTTAACAAGCGTAAAACATTGAGTATTCCCTGTAAACCAAAAATTTCATACATGTACAGTAGGTATAAAAATTGTAAGAGGGGTTAGGTGCAATTTAAATGTACATGTACCAGATAGTATATACTTATAAATAAATAAAACAATATTTGTTCTCTATATTACCCCAAGAGATAATACATGTAGCTCATCTAACTATTTTACAACAGTATACTGTGCAACTCTCTAAATTGGGCCATTGAGGCTATAAGATTTGCATGTCATAATTATATGGGCTATTGGGCAGTCAGCTTTCAGTACATTTTGAAATAAGCAGCTGTGAATACAAAGTAGACAGCTGTATTTGCTTTTTGTCATTAGCTTGATCAGCAGACTAACATGGCAGACAAAAGTACAATGTAGCTGGCTGGAAAATTGTGTAACTAGCTGGTAATTTTTATGGCTACTGGCCATTAATTGACAGTACTGCATAGCTACATGTAGCTATTGGGAAAAAGGGCAGAATGAAATAGAGTGTAAATTTAGATACTATATTTCCTCAGGTATATTAGCCACACCTCACATACATGTATAAGCTGAGCACTCCTAACTTTGGCCTGAGAAATGGGAAGACAACAAGCAAATGGACAGCTAGTTTTCTTTAGAAAGCGAAGGAGGGAAGCTTGAGTAGAAAATCTTGCAGACACTTGTGTTCTGTAAATGTGCTGTTTCTATTGTTCATATGGCTTTGTTTATGGTCATTGCAATACAATATTTTTGAAAACACTCGTGTACATGTATAACCTACACCCCAACTTTGAGGAATTTTTTTCTTACTTTCAAAATCTGAAAGGTCAAAAACGGTGAGGCTTATAAACATGAGGGAAATGGTGCATTTTTATCCTTTTAAACTGCATAATTTATGCATTTACATACATGTGCATTTGTTTTCTGTAAGCAATTACAATAATTATACCATATAGTTTATTAGAATCTACCCAAAGGGCTTTTCAGATCTAATTTCCATTTTTTTTAAAGCAAAATAAGAAAACTATAAATTTATACAATAATTATAATTATACAATGATAATTATATAGTAATGATTGAGGCTAATAATATAATTACATGTACATGTAGATTAGATAACAATACATGTAAGTGTTGCATACAAATTACTTAGGCTTTTTCCATATCACTAAAAGTTCACTTTAAAGTTATCTTGAAGATTATGTTGACCCTGGTTGTCTTGTATAATTTTATATAATTTATTATTAATTTTCATGATATAGTGCATTGTGGCAAGACATTTTCCCAAGGCTTCCTCAAGATGTCAGAAAATTGATTGCCTTTGAAGAGACAAAAGCTGAGGGATTTGACTGGAAAAAAGAAATCATAAAAAGGTACAAAATAGGAATCAGGAAATGAGAAATGAAATAAAAATTGATCATGTGTAATGAATGTAATCTGAAATAATTATGACCTTCCGTGTTGCAGCCTTATTTTTGTTTACTTCAATTACCATATTTCCTCTATCGAAGCACCCCCCTTGAACATAAAATTTGAAATAGGCACCTACAAATGTACATGTACCCTTGTTTAAGTGCCTACCCCCCCCCAAAAAAAAATATATACAGTAATCTTGAGAGAATGTATGAAATAACAGAAGGCAGTTTTTAAATAAAAGCTCATTTAGATTGAAAAGTGAAATCATTCTTTTCTTCCAACTCACTTTATTGTTGATTATTAATTACTTCAGATTTATGACTTCAAAATTAAGTTATATTGGACAAGAAAAAGTAATCTGAGTCCAAATCACTTTTTTATATTATGTCAATTAAGTACATGTACCTCTCCTCAATTATGCACCCGGCCTCTCTTGAACATAACATTTGAAATAAGCACCACAGACTTATTTGAGGAAACATGGTATTATGTTAATTTGCAGTAATAAATTCGGTTGTAAATATTTATATTTGCAATATTATAGGTGTATCAAGGCAAGAAACAACAAGATTCTTTGTTCAAAAAAGAAGTTACACATAAAGTCTTATACAGGCCTGCCATCTGATACAGATAGCCAACTCAAGTAAGTCATTTGACTAGTCCACCATAATACCTAACAGTTTTAACATTCAATTAATCAATCTGCATGACTGCCTGCATTACTGACCTGCAGCATGTCAGATGACTTTTGTGTGATTATCAGACAACTGTGATATACAGTAGTTTTGAAGTAAATGTTGTCAGTAAATTAAGTCTCTCCAAACAGTTACTTGTGCCTGCCTGCCTGGCCTGCCGTGGGTGCATGGGTGTGTGCGTGCGTGTGTGGGTGCATGTACAATGTATGTATGTATGGGCACAGCACATGCAGGGTTGTCGGACCAATCCTGGGAAACCCCCACCCCTCCCCCACACTTCACCCTAACCTTCAATGGTTAATCATTAATAAAACAATGTATATCCAGGGGAGTGGTTGGTGGGTAGTACGTTTCCCAGAAACCGGGATTCAGATCCAATACTTTTAACCTGATAGCCAGCAGAAATCCAATGGTTGCTGGCTTCGACTGACAACCCTGCACATGTGGTTGGTAAGTGTTCTTGCAACTTGTTCACTTTAGCCGTCTCAGTCATGGCCTCGCAAACACACAACCTTGTGAACTGGGAACTGTTGATAGTGTTTTTGTTCCAACAAAAAGTGCTACAAAATAATACAATGATTATGTTAGTAGAGGTGGGTGGAGCAGGCTGAGGGCAGGTCCGACGGCGAAAACGTAGCAATTGTTTTTCGACCACGCTATCGCTATTTGTATGGAGCTCTGCCATAAGCAATAACTTAGTACACATACATGTATGCACGGTGTCGATATATACCGTATATGCACCAGTTGACATTCACGACATCCACAAATATTATCTGCTGTGAGAAGCAGCTGTGTCACTTTTGAGGAATGAGGAACAGATAATGCCAAGGACAAATACATGTATATCAATGCACATTTCAAAGCCACAAAGTACACTTGTATCCAGGGCCCAGTTTGAAGCCTGATTAAGGTTACTGGATACCTTTGGGGTGTGTTTCCAGTGTATATTATGTAGTGCCTTGAGGAAACATCTTAGATATACAAATGTACCTCAACCATATATCATTTTAAAGCTTATAAAATTGAAAAGGCGAAAACATAATCTGAGTAGATCAAGAAGGCCATCAAGAAGTCTGTTTTTATAACATCCTATACCCCAACACTGTTTTGCAGCTGAGATATCAATTGACATTTTGTGAAATATTCAGACAAATCGGACAAATTCCTCTTGATTTGGAGCTATTTATAAACTCTGTTTTGAGTGAAAATCGAAAGAGCATTGTTTAAAAAAAATATAGTGTCCTTGCATGCACGAATCTGAAGTCCAGCCTCTCCAACAATTAGAAATCTCTTGGGTAATCATTCACCATCATAATTTATGATGGGGTGAGCGGAAGAAAGAGTTCAGTGATGACGGATCAAATTCCAAATTCTCCTTTTATCTTCTTTGTTTTGTAAGGGAGAATTGAAAACTTGATCTGGCATCACTTAACTCTTTCTTCCACTCACCCCTACAATGTACATATGTACATGTAGTTAAGTTTGACGGTGTGTATTCTTGAAAATATCCGTCAAAATTTCTTGCTGAGCTAAGTCGTTGCATCCCGAAATATTATAGTAATTAAGGTATTTGCTTGGTTGCATGTTCGTAGTTTTCTTCTGACTTGTGTCATAATGGCTATATTGCTGAAAAATGTGAAAGACTAAAAGGCCTTGAAAGCAAAATGACCGAAGGTCGAGTCTAACGGTAAAAGTCAAGATTTTCCATATTGGACGAGGATGAATCCTATAAGTGTTTTATTATACTGAAGAAATAATCCCCAATCAATAAACACAATAGCATGAACATCTCATGCGAACTGTCCAATACATGTAGGTAGCTGTCATAAATGGCAAAATATTTGGCTGACACATGGCCCTGATTACACATATCTTATTAGAGGATTCTTTGCAAGGTATAATGACATGACGTTTTTTCTCATTTTCCAGGCTTCTTTCTATCAAATGGAAGCTTTGTTTTACAGACACCAATGGTAGAAACCACTGGGTGTCTGCTGACGAGAGCTGTTACTTTGCTTCATCTGTGTCTGTCCGATGGCTGTCACTGGACCTACCACCGTTATCACAATTGAAGTCTATGAAAATATTTGCTTGTGTTCCTGTATTTTTTAACAGGGGTTGGAAACCTCACATAAACAGGTATACAGACTGTACATGTATGTACTGTGTACAGTGTATCTTCAAGTCCCACAGCTTTTAAAGCCTTGCTTCTCATACCACTGGCTATAATTATTGAAATAGCTTTTTGCTCTGATGAAGGGCTAGCGCTCGAAACGTCAGATGCTACTCACTTTCCATGGTGGTTAGCATACCTCAATCAACTTTAGTTGATTGTATACCAGTGTTTATCTTCCCTACCGACGCAGACCAGCACTAGTTTTTACAGGAACTATAGTTACCTATTATATTGAAATGCATGTAGCATTAGTATGGATGCCTATACTTTAATTTTTGCTCATAGCTGCCTAGTCCATGAATTTTTGAAAGCCCTGAATATTGAGTAAAAAACAAATAAATATTCTCACTTGACATACATGTACTTTATATTAAACATCCTCCATCCAAGCCCATGGTGCTTTGCACCAATGTTTTGATTAGTTTGTTTATCAGCATTCCTCTACTCGCCACTCTAGACCATATTTGACGAAAGTTTCATTTTAAAAGGTATAATTATATACAAAAATTAATATAAAAGACAATGGCCCAAACTAGAGATGGATTTCGAAAGATTCGAGAGTGACAATAACAACACTGATGTTTCTGATTTTCGTAGCCTACGAAACGAAAATCATGTGCATGTGCAAAGTATCGGGCTCGAACAGAGGGTCGACTTTTAAACTTGTACTGTGATATGTCCAAAAAGATCCAAGTGTGATAATGACTGTTATCTACAGTTATTAGCCACTGGCTGTAGTGTTTTAGCTAGTCTAAATGCTCCACCCTGCCGTTTGCAAGCATATTTAGAGATGTTTTATCAGTAGTGATTTAGAAAACGAACCAAGAAATGTTGTTGGTTGGTTGTCAGTAGATTGTTGACTAGCAACCTTAACCAACAACCCAACAACAACTGCAACTGCCAAAGGTTTTACTTTCTGAATTAATTTATGACCTTTTATTTTAATATTATGGTACTTTTGGGATTCTTCTTCAGTAATTAGTAATGATTTTCACAGTCCATGTTTAGAATGCATGCAGTCATCTAAAGTTCTTGATTATTGTTTTCCTTTTCAGTGCAACAACAAGATCTCTTGTTCTGTCTTACGATCTAAGATCAACAGGTATAAACATGTGCCAAGCTTGTACTGACTGCACAGAATAACTATTGTTGGACTTGTTTTGTATTTCTACATAGTAATTGAATACTGAATGTATTGAGGTATCTAATGTTGCAATCAGATTCAGTCCAGAAATCCTGTTGAAACGATTATGGTATATTTATGTTATCAAGAATGCTGTATCCTTATATGGTGGCATAAGTGGGATGCGAATCCAGTGTTTCAAAACTCAGCTTTCAGTCACCAGTCCTGGAGACGTGTCTGCATCCCACTCCTGCTTTGCTTGATTTGACTTGACTTTAGTTCAAAACTTCACTTATTTACAAAAGAAGTAACCCACCCACATTTAGCATAAGACTATTCTAGGGGGGGGGGGGGGGGGGGGGTTAATAACTGGAAAAAGAAGGACATTACATACTGCTTGTCTGACTGTTATAAGCAAGCCATCATGGCCACCTGCCACCATGTAAGGTTTACATTTCTTATAATACATGTACTTATATATAGCCACCCACTAAGTACATGTACATGTAGCTAGCTTTGCTTAATTGCTAACTCTCTGTGACAGACATATACATGTAGTTATATATACATGTAGTTGCATTGTAATAAATTTATAATAGTGTACAATGGTATGTCCTCTAATTACAACGGTTTGCATCATTACATGGTCAAAATTGTAGTGAATTCACAAGGGTTCAATTAAAAGCTGGTGGTGGTCAGAAACGCCGACTGTGGTTCACGAAAGCACTGGATATTGTGGTAAAATATGAGGCTAAGATAAACATATTTCGCTATTTTCACCCGCTATCTTACAATTTCCAAACCCTTTCTCAATAAATAATGAAATCCATGGATCCACGAGGCACTAGCAGAGTAGCTATAGTAAATTGTAAATTTGTTTTTTACAACAACAAACTAAAAACAGTCACGCAACAGAGCCTTGGAGATACATTGTAAAGCAAATTGAAGGGGAAAAGTGATTCAGGCATGCGCAATCAAACAATTGACGGTGTGCAAGCAGTCATGCAATCTACCTTGGTAATTGTCTTCTTCCCATTGCTAATCAACCAATCAGAAAACGATAACCTAAGTCGTAAAATTCCTAGTCGTTCCATGTTTGGCCAATGCAGAGTTTATATGTATAAGCTCACATATTGTACCATCACATGCACGTTTAGTTCCAGTGATAACATTCATTTGATTCTTTGTTTTTCATGCTTGATCCAGGTGGCATGCAAGTCTGTTTTTCATGCTTGTTACCGGTGGCATGTGATTATTTGTTTTTCATGCTTGTTCCAGGTGGCATACGATTCTTTGTTTCTCATTTCTCATGCTTGTTCTAGGTGGCATATGAGTCTGTTTCTCATGCTTGTTCCGGGTAGCATGTGAGTCTGTTTCTCATGCTTGTTCCAGGTAGCATGTGAGTCTGTTTCTCATGCTTGGGCCAGGTGGCATATGATTCTTTGTTTTTCATGGTTGTTCCAGGTAGCATGTGAGTCTTTGTTTTTCATGGTTGTTCCAGGTAGCATGTGTCTTTGTTTTTCATGGTTGTTCCAGGTAGCATGTGAGTCTGTTTCTCATTCTTGTTCCAGGTGGCATATGAGTCTGTTTCTCATTCTTGTTCCAGGTGGCATATGAGTCTGTTTCTCATTCTTGTTCCAGGTGGCATATGAGTCTGTTTCTCATTCTTGTTCCAGGTGGCATACGAGTCTGTTTCTCATTCTTGTTCCAGGTGGCATACGAGTCTGTTTCTCATTCTTGTTCCAGGTGGCATACGAGTCTGTTTCTCATTCTTGTTCCAGGTGGCATATGAGTCTGTTTCTCATTCTTGTTCCAGGTGGCATATGAGTCTGTTTCTCATTCTTGTTCCAGGTGGCATATGAGTCTGTTTCTCATTCTTGTTCCAGGTGGCATATGAGTCTGTTTCTCATGCTTGTTCCAGGTGGCATACGATTCTTTGTTTCTCATTTCTCATGCTTGTTCTAGGTGGCATATGAGTCTGTTTCTCATTCTTGTTCCAGGTGGCATATGAGTCTGTTTCTCATTCTTGTTCCAGGTGGCATATGAGTCTGTTTCTCATGCTTGTTCCAGGTGGCATACGATTCTTTGTTTCTCATTTCTCATGCTTGTTCTAGGTGGCATATGAGTCTGTTTCTCATGCTTGTTCCAGGTAGCATGTGAGTCTGTTTCTCATGCTTGGACCAGGTGGCATATGATTCTTTGTTTTTCATGGTTGTTCCAGGTAGCATGTGAGTCTTTGTTTTTCATGGTTGTTCCAGGTAGCATGTGTCTTTGTTTTTCATGGTTGTTCCAGGTAGCATGTGAGTCTGTTTCTCATTCTTGTTTCAGGTGGCATATGAGTCTGTTTCTCATTTTTGTTTCAGGTGGCATATGAGTCTGTTTCTCATTCTTGTTCCAGGTGGCATATGAGTCTGTTTCTCATTCTTGTTCCAGGTGGCATATGAGTCTGTTTCTCATTCTTGTTCCAGGTGGCATATGAGTCTGTTTCTCATTCTTGTTCCAGGTGGCATATGAGTCTGTTTCTCATTCTTGTTCCAGGTGGCATATGAGTCTGTTTCTCATTCTTGTTCGAGGTGGCATATGAGTCTGTTTCTCATTCTTGTTCCAGGTGGCATATTAGTCTGTTTCTCATTCTTGTCCCAGGTGGCATATGAGTCTGTTTCTCATTCTTGTGCCAGGTGGCATATGAGTCTGTTTCTCATTCTTGTTCCAGGTAGCATGTGAGTCTGTTTCTCATTCTTGTTCCAGGTAGCATGTGAGTCTGTTTCTCATGCTTGGTCCAGGTGGCATATGATTCTTTGTTTTTCATGGTTGTTCCAGGTAGCATGTGTCTTTGTTTTTCATGGTTGTTCCAAGGTAGCATGTGAGTCTGTTTTTCATGGTTGTTCCAGGTAGCATGTGAGTCTGTTTCTCATGCTTGGTCCAGGTGGCATATGATTCTTTGTTTTTCATGGTTGTTCCAGGTAGCATGTGTCTTTGTTTTTCATGGTTGTTCCAAGGTAGCATGTGAGTCTGTTTTTCATGGTTGTTCCAGGTAGCATGTGAGTCTTTGTTTCTCATGCTTGGTCTAGGTGGTATATGATTCTTTGTTTTTCATGCTTGTTTCAGGTGGCATATGAGTCTTTCTCATTCTTGTGCCAGGTAGCATGTGAGTCTGTTTTCATGGTTGTTCCAAGTAGCATGTGAGTCTGTTTTCATGGTTGTTCCAGGTAGCATGTGTCTGTTTCTCATGCTTGGTCCAGGTGGCATACCATTCTTTGTTTTTCATGGTTCCAGGTTGCATGTGAGTCTGTTTTTCATGGTTGTACCAGGTGGCATGTGAGTCTTTGTTTCCCATGCTTGTTCTAGGTGGCATGTGAGTCTTTGTTTCCCATGCTTGTTTTAGGTGGCATATGATTCTTTGTTTTTCATGCTTGTTCCAGGTGGCATATGAGTCTGTTTCTCATGCTTTATCCAGGTGCATATGGGTCTGTTCTTTATGGTTGTTCCAGGTAGAATGTGAATCTTTGTTTTTCATGCTTGTTGCAGGTGGCATATAATTATTTGTTTTTCATGCTTGTTCCAGGTGGTATGTTGACTAGAGAGAAGGCAATAGCTGAGGATGACATGATAACTGCACACACCCTCCCCCAAGGTATATTATTGGCATGCTGGAAGGCAGCATGGAAGGTTAGTGTTCTGTTGCAATGTGTAATTAGGATTTGTGGTTAATTGTCAGGTACAAGTAATTAGCATTTTGGAAATAGAAACCTCTATAACTCAATTACTGTTCACTTATTTACTTGATGTAGAATCAATTTTAATGATAAAAAATTGGGTTTATTCAAATATAGGCACTTCAAATCGGCTGTTAATCTCGTTATTTAATCCAATGATTTTTTTTCTCCATAGTTCTCTTTCTCAGTTTTTCAATTTCAAAATAATGAGAAGCTTAGAGAAATCAATGAACATGTGCATTCTCATTCTTCCATGTAAAAATCATGCCCTATTCCAGACACAAAAGGCAAAATTGATAATTCTATTTCACACCAAAACAGTTCGAAAACCATACTGTTTGGGGCATTACATACCTCTATAGCTTATATATGGGAGAACCCCATTCCCCCAGGGTGTATGAGTTCATAATTAGAAAGGAAGAGGAAAGTTGCATGGGTAATGTATAGCTATGGGCATTTCCTATAGGTGTTGGTGAAGTTGGATTTTTTCCAGGTACATGTATCCATCAGGCACAACGAGGAAAACATGAAGAGAGTTGGGTCGAGTCTCCTACCCCCTCAGTCCTTCCTTCTTGTTTTACCTTTCAGCGGCTTACTCGATTTTCTGGTTTTCAGACTCACACCTCAGCATGGTGAAAACATTCCTTGTCAGCAAAACCCATAAAGAAATGCTTGCATGAAGTACTAACCCACTGTACTGAGTGGGCAGATAATGCATTCAAATATTTTGAGTTTGTCTTTGTACAGGATGGAGGGGAGTTGGCATTTGTTACTGCTTGTGTTCACCACCACAACATAGTAAAGAGAGTCCTGCTGGGATCGGCAGCACAGTGAGTGTTAGTGTAATCTTTATCACTCATATACTACCAGTATGCAGTGATACATTTTGTCTTCAGCAATTTGCTAAAATATCTTCCAAATTTCCAAAGATGTCGTAGTAAATTAGGCCGAATTGTCCGAAAGAAATTTCTGTACGTGCAGTGCAATTAAATAATATATAATTTCTTACAAGATGTTTTTGTTCAAGAAATCATGAAAATATCATGTACACAAACTTTAACATGCAAAGAAGAATTGGTGTGCCCTCGCCCAGAATACCTCAAAATGCAGGAAAATGCATCGAAATATATTTAAAAATTGGCCGGTCCATTTTGTCTCCAACTTGATGTGTGTGCTGGGCGGCCCCTTCCTCTAAATGTCCTAAACCGAACACCTCTCATGGGACAATTGAATGTCCCAAACAGTAAATTTTCTAGCAGAAACACTGAGTAATTGTATACTGGAAATCTAAAGCCACTAAGAGCACAAATGCCACGTCAACAGTGGACCCTGTATCTGTCCAAAAAAAGTAAACAAGGCCCGAATCAAACGTCCTTTTTCATGCGCCGAACGCAATTGCAACAAAAGATAATTAGGCGGCTTCTTTTGATCTAATTAGGTTCGGCTCATGAAAAGTTCGACATTTGAATCGGGCCTAATGTCTCTTTTTTTTTACTGTTTTTGACAAATTGATCAACATGCTGGCTCATTTGCATGTCTAGACAACTTTTATCACAACATTAATGTCCTGCTCTTCGCTCAGTGATATAACAGCACAATCGTCCAATTCATAGTTCTTGATCGCCATTTTGAAAGGTAACCAAGCCTTTGGTGACATCGACGCTATGTAGTTAGAATGTTAATCATAATCTATTCATATTCATAGAAGAGGGTTGTATCAGTGCAGGGTCAACTCTATCCTCCATGTGAGGTTACCTGTCAGGAACTACGAATAGGAGACAACAGTTTGTCTATGAACAGCAGTTTCAGCGGTATTGACCCATATCAGGGATTGAGTCAGAAATGAGCCAGAAGGGACAATTTGGCCCTTTTGCGAGTGAACTGGCATTTAATGTCCTTTGGAAGCGGCCAAAGTTGGTCAATTTGACCATGATTGTATTTTTTTTAAGGGACAAACGTACTTTTAAAGCGGGAATGGCGCAATGGCGCAGCCTGGCTCGTTCCCTGCCATATGCCTCACTTCAATGTAATGAAGCGCCATTGAAACCATCATTCTTGTGTGACACCAACACCCTCTTAAATAAGCATGACTAATTTAGATACACAGTTTGAATAGAGCTTCATTACATTGAAGTGCGGCTTTTAGTTCAATACCGCTGAAACTACTATTCGTAGACGCAACTGTGATATCTGCTATTGGATTCAGTATTTGGATGCATAAACAAAAGACAGGCGTAAATGGGAGACATGCCCAGCTGGTAGCATGATAAGACAGACAGACAGACAGACAGACAGACAGACAGACAATCTTTATTTATCCACGGTTTAGAAACATCAGTTGTACACGAAAGGTGTACCATTGCAATAGTAAAATATGTACATTAAAAATTAAAAATGTAATAATGCATTAAAACTGTTTTACATGTTTGCCGTGTGGGAGTCCGATTTAGCATACAGGGTATCAATTTCCCTTTTGAAGTGCTTTATATGTTTAGACACTCTTAGGTCATGTGGGAGATTATTCCATAAGAATGCCCCACTGTAGCCGAAGCTACGTTTTAGGTAGTTAGTCCTCGGTTTAGGTATAAATAATTTCTTTCAGAATCTCTTAGATCATAGTTAGTATTGCTAGTTTTAAAGAGATCCTGAAGGTAACCTGGGGTGAGCTTATGCATGGTTTTGTACATCGCCATTGCTTTTTGTTTTTTTTCGATGTGTAGATACGTTGTCCCAGCCAAGCATATCAATGAGTAGACTTGAACTCGTGTCATAGCTTGATCGAGTAATTACTCTGGCTGCCCGGTTTTGCAGTTTTTGCAGTTTATCATTAAACAAAATGCGGCCCAATCAGGCTAGCTCTAGCTGATACAATAACATTATCGCAACCATACATATACCTTGACCTTTAAAACCTGAGAGATATACTTTATCCTCAAAGCGTTGTTCCTATCATGTAACGTTTCTAACCAATTATACTACAGTCTGTATTATATTGCTAGTAGACTTCACGTGAATGGAATGGCGACATGAATGCTCTCTTGAGTTACTAGATACAAAAACACTCAATAACATGTGTCGTTAGAAATTGTTAGCCTAGAAATAGGCAAATTGTAGTTCGGAGCAGGTAAACACCTGACGGCAACGAGCCAGATATATAGATACATTAATTTGACATGAAATTATGTCTAACTTTTTATATTACATGAAATGCAGCCAAATGTTGTACTGGCTGATAATAATGATGTCACACAGGCATTTATATTCAACACATCGTATTATCCACCAATGAGCTTCAAGCATTTTCGCATCATTTGCAACAAGCTAAATGCTGATTGCTCACTAAATAACTTGTATGTAATAACCAGTAAATTGGAGATTCATTCATCTTCTCGTGTTTACTTCATAACTCACTCATAATTCCCTGCGCTTAATACTTGTGAGTTATCAGGCAAACCACTCGAAGATATAAAATTCTCCGCGCGGCCATGAATTAATATATCCTCCACATTCTTTAGGAATTAACTTCCGTTTTTGAATTCCTACAGTCTTTTTTTTTGCTTTTTTCCTAGAATCTACCCTGTGCCTCCACACAAACCAATATATGACGACATTGATAGGCAGTATGGTGAGTTAGTTACACCTACTTTAATTATATCAACAACATTATACACACAAACCAATTGATGGTTTACACGTTACGTCATAACTGCCATGTTGGTGTACAGTTAACAATAGATTATTCGCGCGATCGTTAGCTTCTTTTGTTCTGTAAACCAACATGAGTAATACAGTACCGCTCGTAAACTGTATTCTGATTGCACCAGTATACTGTAGCTCTATTGTTTTTGTACTGCACGTTCTAAAGGTTAGGGTGTTTTGTATTGTTGGGTAAGCCAATGCTATGGCTCGTTTCGAGCGGTACAGGCCGGCTCACCAACATGGCCGCCATGCCCTTTGTCATTTGAACCTCTGGGGATTGAGTGCAAACCATCTATATATGACGACATTGATAGCCAGTATGGTGAGTTAGTTACACGTACTTTAAGTATAAAAAAAAAACATTATAACGAGCACTCTGACTGGTTAAAAAACACTATGGTAACAGAAACCTATCGTCGTTTTTGATTGGACAAGGGTTCGTTCCATGGACAGTATTCCGGAATAAGAATACTCAGAATGATCACTACAAATATAATCACTTTTATCGAGATTTTATAGCTACTGGTCAGGAATACTAAATGTATCGTGAAAATCATATGTCAGCAAGTGTTTATAGCTTACAGTGCAAATAAGCCTGAACCAGTGATTTCCAGAGACTTGTCCATGTATTCCTATTCTGGAATACAGTCAATCGAATGTGCCCTAAGTGTATCCTTAGTATCATATTATGTCAGCAAGTGTTTATAGCTTACAGTACAAAATGTACATAAACCAGTGATATACAGAGACTATTCCATCTATTCTTATTCTGGAATACGGTCAATAGAATGTGCCCTAAGTTATGGATCTCTCGCATTCGGAAAACTAGTTAAAGTGCAAGTATCATGTCAAAAATAAAAAATAAAATTGTTCTAGTGTGTTTGTTTCTCACAAAAAATTATTAAACTTGCATATTTAAAAGTTCTGACATTTAATCCCTAATTTTGGTTGCTTGTCGTGGATCCTATGACGTCATAAGATGAATCAACTCCCTCCCAAGAGAAAACTACTACAATAAAATCCCGTAGCTTTCAATTGTGACATCACAAGATGAATCAATTCTGGTAACTTTTATTCTAGTTGAATTGCTGCTTCAGTCTCTGGAAGGAAACTAATTTAGACAACTGGAGTGTATCAGAAATAGAATTCGGGGCAAAAAGAGTTAATGTTGTTTTACGGCACTACTTGCAATTTTAGGTTTTCATGTTCACAATTCACAATTCTTTTAAGGAAAAGGTGTTCTGTCGGCAATGTACCACACTCGAAGGAAAGGGCTTAGCAGTTTTTTTATTCTCTCCATGCAAACAGTTTCTCACAACTTGTTTTTCTCTCAGCATCTGTCGCAATCTAATGTTTTCCAAGGTTCAGTGAATTCACTTGCACGTGATCAACACATGTAAATAATTAACGTATTATTGACTTACGCAATTGGTCACATTTTGCTATATTTACATGTAAGGTCTTCATGGCTATTCAGCAACGGTGGAGATCAGAAGTCAAAAATCTACTTGCTGGGGTCGCCAGTACAGGGAACTCTATCACAGTAAGTCGATCACCGTGTCTCCAAGTTAGCATTGTCGACTGTCTCAGTCTCGGAAGGTTTTTTGCAGAGCTTTCGCTACTCCTGGGTGTAGAAATAAGAGGCGAGAGACATAAGAGAAGAAAAAGAAGAGCGTCTGAGAATCTCACTTCCATGCGAACATCAAGTTCAGCATTTGAACCTCGTCCCTGATTGGATAATCTACTCATTGCCAGGCACAACCGTGAGTACTGGATGTAATGGTAATTGTCATTGGCTTAGCAATGGCCCAGCAAAACTGGTTTGACCTGTTTTCTTGATTTGAAACTTCTCGCCTCTTCGGGAACGCTTTCGGAATCGCGACAAACAATTGATGAAAAGAACCTACTCTAACTGGAGCCACCAATAACATTACAGAAGAAGCTTCCCAACTTCGGTTAATTGAACAAATCAGTTTCAAGTACAAGACAATATTTCGCATTTCAACTTGCTTCAAACGGTGAATGCTTTATTTTCGTTCTGCAGGGATTTCTGCACATTTTCCAGTGTTTATCGGCACGTAAAAGCTCTCACAGGCTGTTCTGCATATCTTACAATAAGTTATTGTAACTCAACACGAAATTCTGGTATCTTCTGAATACATTGGTCCCTCGAGTTCCCCAGTTTGTACCTTCTAAAATCGTTTGACTTTTTCGAGTCAAGGTGTACATGATTTTTATTCGTTTGTCGTATTATTCTTAAGAGCAAATATAATACATGGAATAAACAACTTTATTTACTTACACCTATAATCTTCTAGCTGACCCTAGCAAGGGTACATTAATCGGGGACACAAATTTCTCAGTCGAATTGGAATTTAGGTTGTTTTTGAGGAGGGAGGAAAACCGGAGAACCCAGAGAAAAACCCTCAGACTATGGATGAGATACCAACAAACTGGTATTTTCTCGGTGTAAGAAACCCGAATTTGTAGGGTTCCCTGAAAGTACAAACTAAAGCGACACTTAGACATTTTAAGAACGAAAATACTCGCAAGTACGCCACCCTCAACTATATAAATAATATTTAGCGTCTGGGAAGAATCAAAACATAACCGTCAATAATCCCTCACCACTACGCCACGAGGATTTTGCTGCCTATGATCGCTTTTTTAGAACTTTTATAGGTTGGTTCACACTTGCGACATAAGCATAAGCATGAGAACATACGCAAGCGCAGATTGTACTTTAAGGTTGGATTAATGCTTTGTTCTACTCAAGTATAAAGGGGTTAACTAACCATGAAGTACAATCTGCGCTTGCATATGTTCTTATGCTTATGGTTATGTCGCAAGTGTGAACCAGCCTTATCTCGCTTTTCTCATTAACATACACTAATCATTACTCTGTATTGCATTGTGTTGTGTTGTATTCTTAAATACTGCTGAGATTGATTTGCAACCGCATCACTGGATAGCTCAGTTGGTAGAGCACAGTCTAGAGTGCGGGAGGTCGGGGGTTCGAACCCGGCCGCGTCCTCGGGAAGGGACGTTTATAAGCCGTTGGCCTTGTCTCCTTCTACTTCTAATCAGTATTTGAAGGGGACGTGAAAGAACCTGTTGTACTACTCGAAAAAGAGAAGGGGATTGTCACCCGGTACAGCAGCCTGGCCATTGCACTAACCACACACTCAACATTGTAAACTGCGTGGCTGCCATTGGCGCCGAAATAGCAGTCCGAAAAATTCACTGACGGGATATGTCAGTAAAACGCAAAGCGCCATGAGACTGTGGTGATATGGCGCTATATAAATATGGCCTATTATTATTAATTCAAATATTCGGGTTTCTTACACCGAGAAAGAACCAACAAACTCGCTGCGATCGGGAGTCGATCTCAGGACGCAGAGATGAGACTACCACTGCACCATCCCGACTCCCCTTTTACATTTCCTACTACCCACTTTACTTTTCTCAAAACCCTATGTTGCAGTATTTTCCTGTTAGTTCCAATTTAGCATACAGCTCCCTAAATTTCAATGTTTAATTGCGCTAATGAGCAGGCTAATGATGGAGTAGCGCTAATGAGCGGGCTAATGGCGGAGTGGCGCTAATGAGCAGGCTAATTATGGAGTGGCGCTAATGAGCAGGCTAATGAAGGAGTGGCACTAACGAGCAGGCTGATGATGGAGTAGCGCTAACGAGTAGGCTAATGATGGAGTGGCGCTAATGAGCAGGTTAATGATGAAGTGGCCCTAATGAGCAGGCTAATGAAGGAGTGGCGCTAATGAGCAGGCAAATGGTGAAGTGACCCTAATGAGCAGGCTAATGAAGGAGTGGCGCTAATGAGCAGGCAAATGGTGGAGTGGCGCTAATGAGCAGGCAAATGGTGAAGTGACCCTAATGAGCAGGCTAATGAAGGAGTGGAGCTAATGAGCAGGCAAATGGTGGAGTGGCGCTAATGAGCAGGCTAATGGTGGAGTGGCGCTAATGAGCAGGCAAATGTGAAGTGACCCTAATGAGCAGGCTAATGAAGGAGTGGCGCTAATGAGCAGGCTAATGGTGGAGTGGCGCTAATGAGCAGGCTAATGAAAGAGTGGCCCTAATGAGCAGGCTAATGGTGGGGTGGCGCTAATAAGCAGGCAAATGGCGAAGTGGCCCTAATGAGCAGGCTAATGGTGGAGTTTATTTTTCAGGTGGACTCACTGTGGATAGCGTGGTTTTTGGTAGTTTTGTTACTGAACATGGCATGTTCTCCAAGAGGGTCTCCCTGCCTTGGAAAACCGAGCTCTTTAGAGGCATACTGCAGGTATATTACATGACTTATATCAATACATTGAACAATGGGCCTTTTGTAGGAATGCAATCACGTGGTTCTACTGGATAGGCAAAGAATCTGACTTCATTTATTTAAAAGCACTTGTACGAGATCTGTAGTGCAGTGTTATTAACAAATCCTGTTTGGAAATGCTACGTTCCACCTCAGTAGTTCATATACTTTATGGATGACAAAGGCAGCCCTCTGATTGGTCGAGAGCTGATGACGTCACAATAACGTAACAAGGGATCGCCAAATTGCATCGGCCAATCAGAGGCCGCACTGGGTCGTCTATAGGCATCAGCCAATCAGAGGCCTCCCTGGGTCACCTATAGACGTCGACCAATCGGAGGCCGGCCTGAGCCACCAAAAGGCGTCGGCCTTGGTCGCCTATAGGCGGTATCCTAATCCAATGAGAGGTCGGTCTGGGTCGCCAAAAGAGGGCTTACTGTGGACGCTCCAGAAGGATTACCGTACCCATTGGACGATTTGGAAAGACGATGGATCACGACAACATGATTGTGGCGGGCATGGAGATACTGGAAGAGGAATCCGAGGAGCAGAAACCGGAGGAGAAGAAGAAGATTGCACTCCAGAGGGCTGCTTTTGTCGCCTAGAAAGTATATGAACTACTCACCTCCAATCGATTGTCGATCTTTCTAAAACTGCTTTTGAAGCTTGTTTGCCATCCAGTAAAGTCCTTTCCCATGGGATTACGAGCTCAATTCATTCGTTATTGAAGTGATATATCAGCACGCGACTGTTTACTGCAAACCCGGTACTCAACGTATTATCTCGAGTACGCTTAAGCCCTAGCGAAGCGGAGTCGCAAGTCAACATGAGATTTTAACTTGCGTTCTGTTTAGCCACCGACTTGCGTTCAAGCATAATTAATAGAGATGAATGGTTATGAAACCCAGCGACTTTCCTTGTTATAGGTCTTTGTTAGCTTTTTTCAACCGTGACCGTGCACAAAACACAATAGATATTGGAATATGTTAATCAATCAGGCAATAGAAACGTGTGGGTTCAGTCGTTCAGGGGACGCTAATGAATTATGACCGTGCTCAATCTTTTGTCTTACCCCCTTCCAACATAAATCGCAGCGCCTTAATGTTAGCCCCTTTGAACTTTGCCGGGTTTTCTAACCATTTCCTTCTATTCAAATCAATGACTTTTTTTCGCCATTTGGCCTTCAACGCAAGTAAGTCTGCTGTTGTTGTTCTGCATCGTTCTTCCTCACATGTAAACATTAACATCCTAAACACAGCCGGCGGCAATTTACGCTTTCTTTCCAGCGCCAATGTTTGCTTTGCTTCAAGTTTAATTTATTTACTTTTGTTTTTTGCTATAATGGCCGCGCAGGACCTCGACCGAAATGCAGATTTTTTTAAATACTTGCGTCAACTTGCTGCGGTCGTTTGGCCACCCTGTCGTTTGGCAACCCTTTGCAAGTTGAACGCACGTCAGTTTGTGTTGACTTACGACTCCGTTTGGCCAGACCTGTCGTGGAATCGAGTAACATGGCCCTATGGCTGATGAGTTTATGTAAGAAATGATGAAGGTCTGCGTCGGCGGGGAAGTCAATCACTGGGTTTTATCAACAAAGTTCGAACGCTTAAACTTGGGCTTTTCTAATATTCTTATGTTTTACCGGGTGTTGTGGGTCATTGTTGACCAAAACACATTGCGCCGTTGTTGGTCTGAATTGTTTCCTCTCAGTCCTTTCCTCTGGTGAAACTCATTTATCTGAACTTCTTATTCCGTTCTTTTCCCATCTGTAGAATGCTTGCATCCTTGATTTAACCGTTCTAGACGAGCGCAAGAAGCCCATGTGGTGTGTCAGGTAAGTTGGGCTCTTCGCCATTCTGGCAAGTCGAGGAGTCACTGGGAACGAGGATGGCTCTTCGCTCAAATTTTACGCGTACTCAAGGTTTAAAGTAATAATTACTTGTCAAATCACTTTAAAGTGCCTATGAAATGAAAACATTAATCCCGTTTTTATTTTATTTTATTAAATTATAGACTTCTCTTAGCCATTTTGTGCAATTAAAAATCAATTGGGAGAGCACGAACATAATTTTATTTCGTATCGAAGTCGGGCGGAATTGCCAAAATCTGGCGACAATTTTTACGCCGTTAAAGATATGCTAATCACATGCGTGACGTCACTAGGTTTGCGCATTTATATTCACAAAGCCGACTGCAAGGATTCTATAAAAAAATATGGCCATCTTCAAGGTTTCTCAAAGTATTAGATATTTAAATTGAAAACTGGCCAAAAATGCACTTATTTTGTAGTATTTATGGGGACGAATATAAATGAGTACACCTTGTGACGTCACGCATGTGATTACCATATCTTTAACGGCATAAAAATTGTCGCCAGATTTTGGCAATTCCGCCTGACTTCGATACGGAAAAAAAATATGTTCGTGCTCTCCATATTGATTTTTATTTGCACAAAATGACTAAGAGAAACCTAGATTTTTTTCATTTCATTGCATGAGACAAAGCCTAACCCAAACCATAAAACATACCCTAACCATTAAACAAGTTGACAGGTGAACGGTGAGTTCACACCCACTTAGGGCTAGGATTCATAGGTAAACAAGAAGAGAAGGTAAACGAGAATATTTTTTTGAGCGGTCCTACTGGGGCTTGAACTCGTGACCTTTTGCGCGTAATGTAAACATCATGACCACTACATTAATCGGGTCTACCCCCGTTCGGAATGTGATAAATGTTTATCTGTATCCTTGATTGGTGCCCATGTCAATTAAGAGAGATGATTATCATTACTTTTAAAGCGATTTGTCCAGTAATGAGTATCATTACTTTAATCTCGAGATCGTGTTGCTTCGCTACAACTAGACTCTCCACAGACCCCGCTCGGCCGCTGCACGTTCGTCGCAAAGGGTGTTACAGTCCAATGGTATCGCGATTTTGATTGGGTAGCCCATCCGCCGTGAAACTGATGCTGCTATTGGTTGATGTGTATTCTGCTGACCAGCCACTTGTGTTCTTACTGCCAGCCCACAAGAAAGAAGCAATCGGATGCTTTCTAAAATATACCAAACGAAGAACGTTACAGTGGCTGAAATCAAAGCAGTGCGACTGTGGGTTAGCAAGCATTCCCAAGAATTCCTGGATTTTCCGGACACAGCTTGCCTTGCAGGATTGTACTGTAACAAACCCTTTGTGAAGAAAGTGAAGCAGCCGAGCGGGGTCTGTGGAAGAGTCTACACTGTCAATCAATCAATCAATCTTTATTTACCATATATATAATATATGTTTACACGCAAAATAAAATAAAATGAAATATATAATACAGTATTATTATTTGATTATTTGCTTGTTTGTTTGTATCTTTTGAATATATCGATTTGTAGATCTAAGTGGAATATGTTATATTATCTATAATTTAAGTATGTATATATGGAAGGTGTTCAGTGAAAAAACTCCAAGGAGCTTGTACAGGCACTGACACCCATGGGCGGCAAAATTTTATAATTGGTAAATCAGCACTGCGAGTAGAATTACATTGGTACAGCAAAATAACATAGATTATGAACAGAAACAAACAAACAAATAGTCAATAATTAGGGTTCATTGTTTTAGTTGGAAAAGATTTGATTTGAGTCTAGCTTGAAAAATATTTAAGGAATTGTGCTTGGGTTATAGTGTTATCAAGGGCATTCCAGAAGGTTGGTCCATAGTGCTTAAGGGTGTGTTTCCTGGTTGTTCTAACTTGGTGGATGTGAATTTTGTTGGCACTCCGTGTTTCATAAGAATGCAACCCACACAGCATTTTTTGCGCATGCGTAACACATCAAAATAATTCTAGTTGCTTTACCAAAATAAGGCGATTGCTGAAAATAACTCAGTTTGAAACCAGCTGCTACTGTTATCTACATAGCAAGGTAACCTGTTTTATGCACACTATTAAGTTGCTGGAGCGCTTGATAGATTACGCACAATCTTGCTGGTGTCTTGTCACACGTGTAACTCGTTTTTTTCTTTTTGCAGTTCCCCTGTGAAAGTTCAATCAAACGTTAGAGCGGATGGTACGTATGCGCTTGCAACGAGCACACAATGGAGAATAAAACTGGCATCTTTTCTAATGCTAAATAGCTTTTAGCGAATTCCCCCGCATGAGCCTCCATCGAGTACTCATCCCAGCTCGTCCGTGAGAAACTTGCCTGTTGCATTGCAAGATTGTGGTATTTTCAGGGAAATAAGTCTTCCTTTTTACGACAATCACTCTGTAGTTGCTTAGCATTTTTAAATGGTCATTTGGTCATTTCTGTTGCGGAAGGTTAATGGTAAACGCTATTTTTATTCAGATGTCACACTAAAAAAATTAGAAATGAGTGGGTAGTCTTTCCGAAAAAGACGAAAGAAACCCACCCAATCCCCCACAGAAAACACTGGTCCTCTTCCACAATATGGGAATCTGTATTTGCATGATCATTTTCAGAGTTTTGCCCATTTTCCATACTATGAAATGAAGTTGAAATGTTCAACTATTTTTATCATTTTTCCAGTGTATGTCTATGATAAGCAGATTTCGTATGAGTGGGACAAACTACGGCAATGACTACGGCACGGTTACTGTACGGCATGCCGTGACGTTGAAACGGTTTCCCTTTCGTTTTTTCCCTTCTAATCCAATCAAATACAGAGATACGGTACGGTTACGGTAAGGCTACGGACATCGTCATGCCGTAGTTTGTCCCACTCGTACGAAATCTCCTCTGTGGAAGTGATCCAATTTTCCAGTGCACTACCGGCTGTGTGTACCCGAATACTGAATGAAAACAAACAAATTGAAAATAGAATGGATCCCAGAAGGGAAGCGGGAAGGTGAAAGTACGCTTATAGTGTTTTGTTATTTTTGGTTCTACGTCAGTAGATACGTGACCTGGTATCGTACGTAACAAGTGTTGCCCTTCTATTCCAGTTGACTTATCCACTGACGGCGAGAGGCATTTTATTGAATACAATGACGAGAAGGGAGCAGTTCATATAGATTTGGTGTGGGTAAGTTTTGTGTGGCTTTGGTATAAACCAAAGAGATCCACATTGCTGTAGCGCTTGTTCACATCTCTAGCTCCCACACGTGTAGCGTGGTGGCTGGGGTTTAAAGCAGCTTTCGAGCTCGCCGCTAGAGTAACCAGATTCTGAGGCCTATGATCTAAAGTGAGGCTGACGGTCTTGGGGGCTATGCCATGCTGATGAGTCCTAACAAGGACGAAACAGCTGTACATGGTTGCCACTCTACCGGTAATAAGATGTGAGCATGCGTATTAGACGCTAGCTACGTCATAGCGTGTGTTGGGTAGTGCCATGCAACGTGTTTGCTTTGGTATAAACCTTTACTTCGCCAACTGTCATTCGTAATTATCATTTCAGTTGCAGTGCATGACAAATGTGTGATTTCTCATAAAGTTCAAATGTTACGATTGTTTAAATAGATGTCATTCTGGCGTGCGTCTGTGCTCTTATTGATGCACAGATGACGTCACAGCGTGACGAGAACAAAGAAGTACATATACGTCACGAGACGGCAAAATGACATATATTTGTGTTATCCAAATCATTAGCAAAACAAGAGGATATCGTGTATAAACGTGACGTCATCTGTGCATCTGTACTCTAATAACACATGGCTATCGACCAATCAGCATGTGTTTCACACTGTTTATTGTATAAACGTGACGTCATCTGTGCATCTGTACTCTAATAACACATGGCTATTGACCAATCAGCATGTGTTTCACACTGTTGTATAAACGTGACGTATTCTGTGCATCTGTACTCTAATAACACATGGCTATCGACCAATCAGCATGTGTTTCACACTGTTTATTGTATAAACGTGACGTCATCTGTGCATCTGTACTCTAATAACACATGGCTATTGACCAATCAGCATGTGTTTCACACTGTTGTATAAACGTGACGTATTCTGTGCATCTGTACTCTAATAACACATGGCTATCGACCAATCAGCATGTGTTTCACACTGTTTATTGTATAAACGTGACGTCATCTGTGCATCTGTACTCTAATAACACATGGCTATCGACCAATCAGAGCATGTGTTTCACACTGTTCATTGTATAAACGTGACGTCATCTGTGCATCTGTACTCTAATAACACATGGCTATTGACCAATCAGCATGTGTTTCACACTGTTGTATAAACGTGACGTATTCTGTGCATCTGTACTCTAATAACACATGGCTATCGACCAATCAGAGCATGTGTTTCACACTGTTTATTGTATAAACGTGACGTCATCTGTACTCTGATAACACATGGCTATTGACCAATCAGAGCATTTGTTTCACACTGTTTATTGTATAAACGTGACGTCATCTGTGCATCTAGATATTATACGGCTCTAATAACACATGGCTATCGACCAATCAGAGAGCATGTTTCCACTGTTTATTGTATCAAGCAACAAACCTAACTATCTTGGCACACTCTTACCATTAAGTTTGTTGTCTGTTTAACTATGATCCAAGCAAAAAACATTAAAATTTGGACTGTTTTCTATTTTCCTTTTCCTTAAAGGGAATTAACCTCGGCTGAAAACAATGTTTGTTCTCAAGTGTTTGTTATGCATGCCTAGTCTGTTTCTGTGTTTGTCTCCAGTAAATTGTACACTAGATGTCATTTATGCACCAATGTTCCTGTCGATAAAACTCATTTGGATTTCCTGCGCGCCGCCATCTTGGATCTGATGACGTCACAGTGTTGCCCATATTGTTACACAACAAAAGAGCTATTGTTTTCTGACAATAGGGGAACACTGTGACGTCAAAATCCAAGATGGCCGTGCACAGGAAATTCAAATGAGTTTTATCGACAGGAAAATCATTGCATAAATGACATCTAATGTACAACTTACTGGAGACAAACACAGAAATAGACTTAGGTCCGCTAATGATTGTTATGCATGCCTATCTCTATATAAGTAACATAATTAGTACAGAGGTTGTACTAGATTTTTCTTACGCGCCATCTGATTGGCGCGGCGTGATCAGTCAAGTGGCGGTTGAAGCACTTGAACCACTTTCCCGGCGTTTCTGACTAGCTAGTATCCACTCCTTCGCGGCCTTAACAGCAACAAAAAAACGCATGGGGAGAGCCTCTGGAATCCAGGGTGCACCGCGGCAAAACGTCACGCGCATGCGCTTGCGCGCGTGTCTCCCAGTTTCCCGCCGAAACTAAAAGTAAGCAGCGGCAAATCACCCTTGTTTCTAATTTTTGGTACGAATGTTCATTGCTTCGCAAAACAACAAACAAGAAAACTACTTAAAAGTTAAGCATAAGACTTCAACAGATTTAAATTTTCTTAATTTGTAATTCACTGTGAGTTTACTAAGTTATAAAATTACCTACTAAACGGGTCTATGCCCTCCGGAGGATTTCAATTGATAAGTGCAATATATTTCAGGAAGAGAGGAAATAGTGGAAATAGAAACTCTGGCACCCAGAGTAATGTTAACAGTGGTGAGAGGTGAATCTCTTACCAGTTGCGCCACCGCGGCTCCCCTGAGAACTCGTTTACCTGGGAACCTCTTTTCGAAATGGTTAGGGTTGCGACAGAAGTATGGTTACTGGTGAAGCGTGGATTATTGGTGAAGCAGGGTGATCCCTTCATGTAGGGGGTCGGGTGGAACTTCTCGAAATGAGCCACAGTATTGGTCTACCCAACAATAGAACACCCTAACTTTTAGAAAGAGCAGTACAAAAACAATTAAAGTATAGTATTATGGGTGCGATCAGAATACAGGTCTCGAGAGGTTCCGTGCTACTCCATATAGGCACACATGATTGCTCAATAGAACGCAATACACAATACTTTTTGGCAACAATGGACCGATTTAGCTTGTACATTTGTTGTCCCAATTCAGGTCACCTGACTTTTCTCTTGAGTAATGTTTTCTTGTTTTTCTGTATCCCAAGAGGAATTGTACAAATTTCTCTTCTAATTGGAAAACAAAGCACTGAATCCTCAGGAGAGTTGTCACATGATCTGAATAGCCCACTTCCGCGATATGCTTTACCATAGTTAATAGAGTGGAATGGTTAGGAAACTCAGGGACCTTCTTTGTTATATGTCTTTGTTAGCTTTTTTCAACCACTACCGTGCACAAAACACAATAGAAATTCCAACATGTTAATCAATCAGCCAATAGAAACGTGTGAGTTCAGTCGTTCAGGGAACGCTAATGAACTATGATCGTGCACAATCTTTTGTCTTACCCCTTCCAACATAAATCGCAGCACCTTTGTTAGCCCTTTTGAAGTTTGCCGGGTTTCCTAACCATTCCACTCTATTAACTATGGCTTTACTTGGCACGCATAAAGGTTTCAATACGAGGCCCCGTGCTAAATTGAATTTATTATTTTCTCTGTGAAAAGAATAAATTCAATTTAGCACGGGGCCTCGTATTGAAACCTTTGTGCGTGACAAGTAAAGCATATCGCGGAAGTGGGCTATTGAGACAACAAATGTACAAGCTAAATCGGTCTATTCATGTGTTCCTACATGAAGGGATGATCTGAAACGGGGACGATTGGTGAGGCATGGGTATAGACCTTTCCCACGCGGCGGCCATCTTGGAATTAACCTACTGTTAATGCCTACTCAGCCTCGGTCTCAAACGTGTTTAACCGAGGCTGGATAAGCATTAACAATAGGTTTATTCCAAGATGGCCTCCGCTTGGGAAAGATCTATTGGTGAAGTGTGGGTTATTGATGAAGCGGGAATTATTGGTGATCGAGGGTGATTTTTGTTCTTTGGATTTGTTGTGCAAATGCTCTACCAAGGAGAGTAAAGTGAAATGTGGTTTGTGGAATAGAATATTTTATCATATCACACTTCATATATTGAAAAAGCTAGTACTTCACGCATTCACGTTCGCGCATTTGTTCACGGTGTTATTTTACTACAGATTGACGTTTTCGTTCTTTATTCACGATGTCATTTCACTGCAGATTGACGTTTTCGTTCATTTATTCATTTACACGCCAGGGAATAAAACGTCTCTCATCGCTTCCATTCAGATACCCATTTTTGTATCTTCAATCATGATCAAAACACTGCAAATTAATTGCTGTTCATTGTTAATATTTTCAGATTGCTGCTGAAGAACAAACACTGGTTAGCAATACCGAGTTCCGTATCCACAAGACGTTCGTGAATAATTGGTTCGGCACCTCGCATTGACCACACAACCAATTATCTACCGTTCCTCACGACACTCCTAATTTGGGCACGGCACTCCAGTTAGGCGGGCCGACAGTGCCCGCTTTTCCCATGGCCTGGGAACCGCTTAGATTTTCAGGCACGGGCGCAGCCGGAAAATTTACATATTAATACCATCGAGGACAAATTAATCCCTAATTTCAACTTGAAATTTCACGCGTAATTTGTAATTTCACATGTGAAATTTCAAACGCCTCCTACGCGCGCTTAAAATAATGTTTTTTTCTGGATCGTAATTTGCCCTCCATAATATTAATTGTAATCAAATAGTGACTCGTGAAATTAGGGATAAATTTCACTTGTGTTTGTCAAAATCTATACGTAATTTCCCTCGCCGTCGATTTTGACAAACACGCGTGAAATTTATCCCTAATGTCACTCGTCCCCATTTGATTGCCTATACAAATGGTCAAATTTAGGAGTGTTGTGCCCAAAGTGCTTGCTTTAGAATTCAGTAATACATCTTTTACCAAGAGAACCAAAACCTCGGTTTAAAATTTAATCCAAGATTAACGCTAATCGGGATTCGATGAACTCTGACCTGAAGTGCATTAAATTCCCTGAGTTAGATATAGCAAATATTCGATACAGTGTAAGGATTCGGTTTTGAAACGTTCGACATACAGGAAACTAAGGAATGGATTTTAATTTACTTTTAGCAGTAATTAAACAAGGTCACGTAATCTGAAATGATCAGTTGTTCTACATTTACTTAGGAAAATTGGATGGCGCATGTTTTCATTTCAGAAATTGTTATCGTTTTTTTTACGGTTTATAGGATACTACAGTAACATATCTACATGATTCCAACTGTTAATAAAACCTATGGGCTATCTAAGAAACCATAGACTAATCATAGTAGAATTGAACGTTGGTTAGTAAACCGGATAACATTGGAAATCCTAAAGTAAGACTGAAATGCTGTATTATATCGCGGTTCGAGAATCCAATCCAACCTAATTAGGATAGATAAGATGGTCTCTTGATAAGTGTATATTATGAAAAATCATTATGGGAACCAATTTCAGTTTGATTTCGAAAATATTTTGACTTTTTTACATAATTAAAGCCTTTCTCATTCTATGCAATTTGAAAAAGGGTTGCCGACAATTCTCTAAAAGTTTGTGATCTCGGCCCACGCAAACCATTTATATGGCTAAACAATAAATAGTTGATTAAAGTGTAAACATTGTATACGTGCTGACGCCAAAGTCAGTAAAGTAAAGGTATTCATTTATATAGCGCAAATTATATATGAATATATCCATATGCGCTTCACAAGGTTATTTTTGTGATACGGACTTTAGGCCATTAGGTAATTCTGTAAGGTAAACAGAGTTGTTTTAAGTGGTTTCGCCCGTTTAATTGTTCAGGAAATTTCATTTTTGGGGCAATTGGCAATCAAAGTAAATTGTTTCGGAAAGAGTTGTGGTCACTTGACTAGGGAATTTTATTTTAGTTCCACGAGATACAGTTTAGATAGTTTGGTTTCACTCTAGTTTAAACGAAAAGAAAAATCAGCGACACATCAAATCAATCAACGGAAGGATGTTTCCCTACAAATGTTTAGAGTAGGGTTTAGAAAGGCAAACAATTGCTCAAATTCAAACAAACTATAATTTTCCAAAAAAAATAATTCTGCTTTAAATATTTATAAATAGATTTTGTTCTTGAGATTTCATGGTAAGCCTGTCTAGCCTACGTGTAACCGTTTCAGTGGCGGATCCAGGGGTGGTTACGGGGGTGACATGTCACCCCCCCCCCCCCCCCCCCCCCCCCCCTTTTGGGCCAAAAACAAATTCTGTAGTGCACACAAAGTTCTGTAAACTTCTACTAGGAGTAAGCAAAAGTGCAACTAATAATGCTTGCCGAGCAGAGCTTGGAAGATATCCTCTTTCGGTGGAAGCAAAAACAAGGAGTTATAAATTCTGGCTCAAGCTTAATAACCCAGAACGTATATGTTTATCGCAGGACACATATATATATATATAGATAGCAGAGACGGTAATAACAAAACTGATTGGTATCAGAAAATGAAAACTGCCATATGTACGGTTGGTCTCGGAGACATCTGGAATGATCCTCCGGTCAACCCAGCAATTCAAAAGCCTTATGAAAAATTATTCAAACAAAGATTAAAAGATATCGAATACCAATGCTGGCTAAGCCAAATCAACGACGATGATAGAAAAGAAGGACAACGCAATAAACTTCGTACTTATCGTACTTTTAAAATTAACTATTCGCTTGAGCCATACCTTTGTAATGTTCATAACATTGATCATCGAGTAGCTCTAACTCGTCTAAGAATAAGTAACCACGCCCTCGAAATTGAAAAAGGTCGACATTCTAGGCCCTACCTAAAACCAGAAGAACGAATTTGCCAAAAATGTGACAAACAAGAAGTAGAAGACGAATTACATTTTGTATTGAGATGCCCCCTTTACAATGACTTAAGGGAAAACACAATCAATGTTGTGAATAGAAAATTAAATTTACAGAAACCGAAATATCAAGACGAAAATGTAGTTTTTAATTTACTAATAGATCCGCCTTTAATATTACAAAAAGAAGTTTGTAAATATATACATGACTGCTTCAAAAAACGCAAAAATAATAGTTAAAATAACTACATATAACACATATACTCCTATACCTGTATCTTACCTTACGTTTGTTAGCTTCCTCAGCAGGTCTGAGACCTATGTACAATTTGTATATGGTGCCAATAAACACATCTATCTATCTATCTATCTATCTATAAGAATTCGTAAAAATAAAATACATTCGTTCAAATTTTGTAAGAAATTTCGCACCAGAAACTGTACCGGTCAAAATAGTCACCCCCCTTTTTCAAATCCTGGATCCGCCACTGGAACGACCCATCCTCGGTAAAGTCGGGAGGGTGGGTAAACGGCAACACGTTGACTACGCCTGTTAAACGGTTTCAATATGGGTACCACATTTGTTGTAACAGATCTTCAAAAAACTCTCTCCAGCATGCTTTCACTATCTTTCTCAAATACATTAATAATTCATGAGCTTTTTAGTCAATCAGAGGACTGCATTTGGTCAGGTGGATGAGTTTGGAAACCCAATGAAACACCAGTTTAAAATCACAAGTGTTTCAACTGATTTTCATCCCTAGTGGTTAAACTGTTCTTAATCATCATATTCATGAACCACTAACTACTTACATACTGATAACCTACAAGTAAGAAGTGAAGAAGTAAAGAAACGACATAGAAAGAAAAAGTGTGCCTCCACTGGAGTTCGAACCTCGACCCTTCCAGCTGCTTGTACTAACTCTTCACCACTACACTACTAGTACGCTAGTTGGAATCACTGCTAGCAAAAACTGAGAATAATAAGCCATCTATTGTAAAATTATATACAACAGTCCGAACGGAAACGTATGAAAATTTTCGGTTTAGCCATTCGCATGAGAAGTAATTTCAAACACTCATTGTTCGTGTTTCATCAGGGGATCCAAATATTTTGAAAACAATTGTTTTCTCAATATTTGGATCCCCTGATGAAACACTACAATTCGTATTTGAAATAGTACTTTTAAGTTTAAAAACACCTTTCAACAAGTTTTTAGACAATTTCAAACGGTTTCGGCAAGTGTCAATAACAAAGACGAGTGTTATAAGTAAACTAAACCAATTATTATTTCTCGTCCAAAACTTTCGGGCCGTAGCCTTGAATAAAAGCTTTTAAAAACCTCCCAGGTTTCAGTTCGTGTCACTTTGTTGTCAAATTGAGTGTGATTCTACTTCGTAAATTAACGAATTTTGAATAATACGGTATGGTAGACAGCGTTCAGTTCTGTAGCTGAACCACAGGCAGCCCAAGCTCTCTAATCACTTAAAATATAAGCGTTTGTATGGGAATACAACGACCTTATTCTTGGAGATAGAAATACGAAAGATTTATGAATAAAATGCCTTACTGTGCTAGCTTCCATCATGTATTTGCTGTCTGTGGTTATATTATGGGGCTGATTTAAAGCGAGTTAAAAGGGAAACAAGGAACCGATCATGGGTCAAACAAGCGTAGAACATGGAGTATTCTTTATAAACCAAAACGTTCTGTACAGAAATACTCAAAACATTTCAACGGTTTGGAGGTATAAATATTGCAAGAGGATTTGAGAGTTTGGACTGCCTTGGATAAAAACAGGGTTGACGCACGATTTGCGATTGAGTTTCGAAAGTAATAAGTAATTGCTTTGGTTTTGCGTTTGCTTAGCTTGGCTGTGAAAATATTTTGTAATTATCAGTCCTAAACAAGTTCTAAACTAAAACCAAACATAAGCACGCGTGGGTAAATAAAGTTTTTATTCTATGTTTCTATTAACTTGTTCCCGTGACTGGATCTGTGAGTTACTTTGGTTTTGGTTATACAACACTCGATCGAAATCCGGTCTCCTAACTGACGGTCGTTCCCGCCGTGCTTACTCTGGTTTGTACTTTAGGCAATCTGTCATTCCCAGGACGTCCAGCTTTAGGGACTCGTATTTTTTGCGCGTTGTTAACTTATGGAATGTCATCCCGGATGAAATCAAATCATCCCCAACTCTAGCGACCTATAAAAGAAAACTCAGACACTTCTTCTTTCATAGGCTAAAGCATGCATTCAACCAAGACGACATTCGCAGCTACAAGCTTATATGTCCTAAGTGTCGTCGTACCAATGCTTTTATTATCTGTTCTTGCTAGATCCTTCTTTTGCTTTATTATTATCTTTGCTTTACTATCTTAATCCAAGGGTGTAACTGGGGACGGGTGTGATCGGGTTTTATTGTGGGCTGGGTCACTGGTGCTTAAACCTTGTACGGGACTTCGTGTCCTTTTGTTTCTGCACCATGCATGTTATGCTAAATCCTTAAATAATAAATTAGGCCAGTATATCCCGTTCTTCTTTGATAGCAAAGCAAACAGAATAAATCAGAAAAGCTGTTAACAAGAGACCATCACCTAAGAGAACCGATCTCCCACTTGGGGTCTCTCCCCATGATAGTCAGCGCCTATTTATTTTTAGCTTGCATAAATTAGTTGGACTATTTTTAACTCTTTGTCCGATTGGTTATTGGTGTCGTGTCCGAATGGGCCGGCGGGAGAATTCAGTGTTTATAAGCAAAACTCAACCTGGTTTCAATGGCGCTTCATTATATCGAAGTGAGGCACCGCTGAAACTCAGCTGTCGAAACAAAAGATAATTAGGCCACTTCTTTTGATCTAATTAAGTTCGGCGCATGAAACGTTCGACGTTTGAATCGGGCCTTAGTTATAATGAATCTCGATTGTAGTCAGTTAACACATTCGTTCGTTTATTTATGTATGTATGTATTCACTTATTTTTATATAATAGATTGTTACTAACGCGCTCACTGATTGGTCAAAAACCATGTGTTTATGAGAGTACAGACACATAGAAAGTATGAACGAACCAATCAGAGCGCGCGTTACTTGGGACATGACGTCATTTCATCCGGATTTCCATGGTCTCTCTACAAAATTGAAAATCAAAATGGCGGAGTGACACATTTGCGCGAGCTCCTAAATACATAGCTCCCCCACTCGCGAAAGAGACGTCTGGCCAACGAGGCAGAAAATTCCATACTGGTGACGTAGCAAAATAGGCTTGAATTTCATGGTTGTTCATGACGGTGACTATTGCCAAGCAAACGAGCAGCCTCGGTAGTTATATACCTTGAAAATAACTCTGTTGTTCGCATTCGGCTTCTGAGCTTTCACTTAATTTATGCGTCATGAAACGGCTATCTGCTACGTCATCAGTATGGAATTTTCTGCCTCGCTGCCCAGACGACTCTTTCGCGAGTGGGGGAGCGATAAGAGTCGGCTGGTTTCCCAGGCTACTAAATACAGGAATGGCTCACTTAATTAAATATTCATGATATGACAATATAAACTAACAAAAACCCTCCCCCTAACCATAAAAAAAAACCTAACCGGTCATTAAACAAGATCTTACCCACCAAGAGCTAGGGTTCTCAAGAAAACCTAAAGAAAATGGTGAGGTAAAAAAATTCGAGATATTTTCTGGAACTCGAATCCCGCTCCTCGTACTCATAAGGCAAACGTCGCAACCACTACACTAAACAACCATCGTCACTCCATTACTGTCATTATTTTAAATTTTGAAACTACTGCTAATCTATATATTTTTAGCCAATCAGAATGAGTGAGCGATTCCTCTCCTCAGGAACTCTGCAAAATGAGTGACCACGCGACGTATTGTGGCCGAGAATATCGAAACAAAAGTTTATGTAAATCAGGCTGAGTGACAATTGCTGAGTGACAATTGTGTGTCAGTGGTATGGCCATGGCTTTTTTATACCGCAACACTTGTTTAAACAAGGACCCACACTATAAAATGGAAAAGACCCTCGCCCTTTGGGATTCTAAGTTTGAATTTCAAATTCAGAACAGTCCAGCAAGTAACCAGTCTGCTCTGTCAGAACATAGTTAATAGAGTGGAATGGTTATGAAACCCGGCAAACTTCAAAGGGGCTAACAAAGGTGCTGCGATTTATGTTGGAAGGGGGTAAGACAAAATATTGTGCACGGTCATAGTTCATTAGCGTCCCCTGAACGACTGAACTCTCACGTTTCTATTGGCTGATTGATTAACAAATTGGAATTTCTATTGTGTTTTGTGCACGGTAGTGGTTGAAAAAAGCTAACAAAGACATATAACAAAGGTTTCATAACCATTCCACTCTATTAACTATGGTTAGAATAGTAAATTGCTGAAGCTAAAGTTAAAATAAGCCAAGAAAAAGTAAACAGCAGGAACGGCTAGTTGCTCAGTTATGACTGTCAATCTATAGCGTTATAGGACCGTTCTATACAAAATAGTGTATTTTTAGACATTCAAGTTTTTGATTTGAATTTCGCGCGATACCAAATGTCGGAGATCACTCAAGCGGAGCATCACATGTTGCAAAGCGTTCACTTGACAAAGGCTGAGGCCCTTCCATAGTACGTCGGTCGGTTTGTCGGCTCAGTCGGTCCCGACCAGCCGAGTACTCGGACAGTGGACCGACCGTCCGATTATGTGGCCACACTTGTCCGATCCGACAGTCCGGATCCATCCCATCATGTCGCTGCACTCTTATTTTACTTTTTGTTTGCGCGATAAACTGCAAAATGACACCCGTAGCAAGTCGTTCACGACTTTCAGCATCAATTGCCATTCTTTGGGCAGCTTTGTCGATTGTCAGGACGCGAATTGCCACGAATCAATGTGCATAATTGGTAATTAGTCTCAGTGGAATAAAGAAACGCCTACTATAGGCGAATCCTTGCTGACGTCATTGTTTACATTTTTGCCTCATTAGCATAAATTAAACTTCAAGCTACTAACAAACAATCTGCATCAGTTGAAAGACAATTTTAAACTTAGTCATTACCGAAAATGTGAGATAAATATGTTAAATATTTACGGAGAAATTCACTTTTCAAAACTGTAAAATCGGCTGGGGGGCAAGAGTTGCTGACAGCCATACATTCTTTGTAAATTTAGAGATTTTTAAACGCTCATTCCTATCTATGTATGTCGCTTGAAGTTTGATGTATGCTAATGAGGTAAAAACGAAAACAAGGATTCGCCTATTGAAGTTCGTTTGTTTGCGGTTCATCGGTAGCGAAATCCCTTGTGGAAATGTATGTAGGATTAGTGACGGATAAGGGGGGTGGGGTAGGGGGTGGGGTAGGGGGTGGGGTAGGATTTGGGTCGATTCTCGGCCGAGTGCTTAATATTTTTTTTATATAGTTGAGTGTAAGCGTACTGCAACTCTACTTTGCATATACATTTTAAAGTTCAAATTCCAATACGGAAAGATAGTACGATCCGGGAGTTGACCGCCATGTTGAAGCTTTATTCCTGTTAATTTCAAACCTCCCTTCTTGGGTATGGATCGACGGTCTGATCACGTGACACAATACTGCTCACCGACTTTTGTCGCCACACCAGACCCCCGCGGCAAAACGTTATGCTCCGCTGGCCGAAAGAACGAAGGCTCTAGAGTCCAAATCCAAGTTTCCGAGTTCTTAATTTTATTAGTAACTAAAGCTCACAGTGAATTGCAAATTAAGAAATCTTCAACATGTGAATCGAAAGTCTTAGGCTTAGCTTTTATGTAGTTTTCTTGTTTTTCGCGGAACATTTCATGTATTAAAATACCGGCGCAGCCTGTTTTCTTTTAGTTTCGGCGGGAAACTGAGGAGACGCGCGCGTGACCGGCAACAACAACAACAACAACAACAACTTTATTCGTATTCTTATAGTAATGATTTACATGTAAATATATAGAAAAATTAAATAGCAAGAGTACTCATCAAAAGAGCATGCGCTTGATATTTTGCCGCGGTGTGCTACGTTCACAGTATCACTTCATATAGACCTTTCCCACGTAGTGGCCATCTTGGAATAAACCTATTGTCAATGCTTACCCAGTTTCGGTCTCAAACGTGTTTGTCGTAGCAACGATAGGGAAGTTTCAATCGGGCCTGAGCGGGTCGTACATCGCTCGTAAGCTGCTCGGATGATCGCTAGCGGCAACCGACCAAGTTACCACACCCCAAGCTCAAGTTACGAAAATATAACTTTATAAGGGTGTGTATGGGAGCCGTAAGAAACATAAATACTGTAATTATTTTGAATAAAAATGACTTACCTTGCCACTGTGATATCTTGTGTCATGTTTCTCTCCTTGTTGGGTACGGTGGATATAAGCTGATTTCAGACGGATTTTCTTTTCTCCGAAAAGAAAACCCGGCTGAAATCAAGAAGAGAACATGCCACAAGACATCACAGTGGCAAGGTAAGTCATTTTTATTTAAAAAAATACAGTATTTCTGGCTAGTTAACGGAGTTCTTTACGCTCCCATACAGACCCTTATAAAGTTCTATTTTCGTAACTTGAGCTTGGGCTGCCGTGACCTACCGACTGATCCTACCATCGTAACAACGAGTCAAAGTCCGCGGGAAAATTTACAGACAAATGTATGGAAACTGAAAGCACGCTTCCCAGCACAGCTACATCCCTCAAATTTTGATCAGTGAATATTTTACCTGGTATCTTGCAACCGTGAACTGGTCTATTTGTCTCTGTATGTTGTATTAAAGTCGTGAAGCACTGCAATTTCAGGGTTACCATAGCAATATATTTTAGTTAAATGATTATTCACAAAATATAATTTGATTGGATCACAAAGACAGAAACAATATTAACCATTTCAGTACCGCTCGTAATATTTCAAAATTTCTCAATCGCACTGTTGGTGCAATTTTGAAATATTACTCACTATGATGTCTCAACCTCAAACTTCCCATAGCAGACATGCTCTAGTACGTGCTTGGTTGCTATGTTTATCGCGGATCGCAACCGTGAAACTTTCACATATTGTTCAATATATAAGTAACACCGACATAAGATCTTCGATCCTGTTCCCCGATGAACTAGTAATTTTTCTCTGATTTTTTTTTTACTAAATCCTTTAAAACGATTAATCTTTGAAAAAAAGCTGTCTTACTTGATTTAATATGAACTAAGTATATTAGCAAGTGGGTTGATCGGACAGAAACGCATTATTTATACGTGTGCTATGTTAAAATATATTGTTTGTCAATAAAAGTTCGCCCGTCAAGCACTACCTGCCCGAACCTACCCGATTTTTTTGTCAGGTCTAAACAAAACAATAATCGAAAACATGTATATATATTTTTCAATTGCTGGAATTATATCATTTCCCCCTCACAAAAAAATACATGCTTCATCACAATATAATGTATCCATTTTTTAAGCACAAAAAATTAGTGTTTAAACCCCAAAAAGACTGCATGGCAAGTCCGAAGTCCATAACACTAATTCGAAATAATCCTGATTTATAATTTAGTGTTGTTCTAAAGAAAGATGCATTTGTAACTGTTGACTGAGATTTTTTAAACGTTCAAGGTTATTTATTTCACACATTTTTTACATGATGGTAAATTTGAGATATGATTATTATATAAATGTATACAATACAAAGAACATTAGAATGATTGGGTTTTAGAAGAACTGTGTGTGTGCCAAAGTTCCGCTTTTGAATTATTAATTGTGTGAATAATTCGAGCCAGCTGCGATCAAAACTGGAAGTCACCTTTGACCAACAGGATGGTCACCTCGTGGTGCTGATGAAATATTCGAAACCCGTTTTGGCGCCAAAAAAACAAGCACCTTATTGGCTAATGAAACACTCGATTGTTCTTTTAGCCAATCGGGTGTCAATTTGTAACGGCTGCGCATGAACGGCTTTTGTTGGCGCGCTTCTCAGTGTTTTGATCGATGACCCGGTTTTCATTCGGGGACAAGAAATTAACTGTCGGTTGTTGTTTTTATTCTCCTGGCTGTAAAGGCTGTATTTTATAATTTGCCTCTGATAGTGCATGAACCATACACATGGCTTCTAACGGAGAAGAGATGTTGAATTCCACGCCAGACGAAAAGCAAAAGCTGAAAGATGACTCGCCCAATTCTTCAATGAATTCTAGTGCAGGGGTCGAGAATGGCAAAATCGTATTGAAAAAGAGCATTTCTATGGTAAATGGGATCGGCATTATCGCTGGTACTGTTATAGGTTCAGGGATCTTTATATCCCCTACTGGAATCCAAAAGGAGACCGGTTCGATCGGCCTTGCTCTTCTAGTATGGCTTGGTTGTGGTCTTCTCGCAATGTTTGGATGCCTTTGCTACGCGGAATTAGGCGCTCTCGTACCCAAATCAGGAGCCGAGTACGCCTATTTGATGGAGGCCTTTGGCAAAATCCCTGCCTTCCTATTTGCCTGGACCTCCATAGTGATCATCCGACCTGCCTCTGGGGCAATTATTGCTCTCATCTTCGGCGAATACGTCGCGAAGCCGTTCTTTCCCGAATGTGCCCCGCCGCCAGAAGTGGTGAAGTTACTCGCGTGTGTTTGTCTTGGTAAGTACTGACTACTCTGTGTGTCCAGGGATGTGTTTTTTGACGAAATCTAGTTTCCTCTCTATTAAAATTCTATTAAAATAACTAAATTCACGAAGGCTCTCTCTATCGACTCTCTAAAGCCTTCGTCGTCATGCCTTTGTCCCAGCTTTCACGTTTGCGTGTCTTCTTAGCATTGAACCTGTTAATTAATGTTGTGATTCTAAAATAATCTAATAGAAAACGTGGCATCTCTGCCGCTCAAACAAAGTATAAAAGCGTAGTATCCGAGTTTAAAAAGAATCCTCAGTCCTATAATTTATAAAGGTTTGATCATATCTTTTCAGTTTTCAAGTACAAGCGTGTCGAAATCTGACCACGTGGTTCGAAAAGGAAAATATACAAAACTTTTTCGATCCAAGCAATTTCAATTGTTCATATATCTATGATCATGCTGTGCTATAGATTAAGAAAATGACATCCATCAAACCCCTGGAAACCGGGAAATTAGCGGGATTTATTGTTTGCTCTGAGGAAAGACGTTTTGGCGCGCAAGTAATAATTGTTCAGGCCATAATAATGATTGTGTCGTTTGTTATTGCATCATCTCCGTTGGCGTTGGACTAATTTGAAATTCAAATTAATTTAAGGTTCGTCACGATATATTTTCTTCATTTTTGTCCCGAAAATACCATCATTTTTTTAAGTCGTAAGATAGACTGTTAATATGTAATTTCATATTACTAATAACTAAGTACAAGTAACAACTTGTGCCAAAATTATGTCGCATTACGAAAACGTTTTATTATATTATACTTGGCAAAAGTACAATATAGGAATTATTTACCTGGCAATACAGACTTTATGCTGTCCCTCGATGTTAATAAGTACAAGTATAATCGCATGTGGCTATAGGGTATAATTTTGGATGAAGGGAGCGGTCAGTCTAATCAATTAATTGGGCCATGCCTGTTGTTTCTGCATAGTTGTATTGTTACTGCCCATCAAACCAGGCTAGAGCTAGCCTAGCTAGGAGCTAAGTTAGCCCTGGCAACAAATTCATCCTTACAATGCACTTGTGTATAACGATAAAAGGACCCCATATTGAGGGACAGCATAAAATATATGGATCGTGTGTACTGTATGCAACGTTGGCCGAGGGTTGACCGACGCATCAGCCAACTGTCAGTCAAGGGTTGGTCGATGGACGGTCGACTGCTGGCCGATGTGGCAGCCAATTTTTTCACACCCATTTTTCAACTGTTGGCTGATGGTGGGTTGGTGGTGTATCTGTAATGTGTTGGTCATATGTTGGTGGGGTATTGGTGAGATGTTAAGTTATGATATTGAACTATTTTGGAAATCTTTTATCTGGAATGTATTGAATATAATTCAGATTAAGCAGGAAAATTCCTTTCTGTCATGGTATAAAATGCCCCTTTATACAATTAAAACTCTAAATCCTGTCAAATCTCTGGTAAATGACATTGTTGTAAGCAACCCCAACCACTTTTGGAGATTTTGATTTTGTGTTTAAAAAAATTACATCCGATTGTGCAAGATTGATTGCATTAGATGCATTTTATTATTATTATAACTCCTTATTAATTCCTTGCACATGGTACATATACTTTGGATCGTAGCTAATAGGTTTGGTTTTACATAATTTGTACAAACAGATGTTGTGCTATAGCGCATGGTAACATTTGGTTGACTCTAGATTGACCCTTGACCCTCCATCAGCCAACATTGTGTACACATGATCCAAATATATGGTATAGAAAGTGTATTCTTCTGAACATTTTGTCTTTCATAGGGACAAGGGTTTCTGAAATTACTTTTATTAAAACTAATTATGATTCTAGCTAGATCAATATATACATGAAAATTTAAAGATTTTTAAGGTCAATTGAACATATTTAAGGCAGGGGGGGGGGGGGTGGGTCATGGTCTGGAAGTTTTAATAATACATATTTTCTGGTCCTAGCTGTTCGAAAGGTGGATAATTATACTTGAAATACACCTACACCTCTGTGATTTAGCACATAGGCATTCTACTGATCAACTACCTGATATGTTTAGTTATTTCAATAGTATTTCCTAAACACAATTATGATACTCATTCTAAATCAAATTAGAATCTCTTCTTGCCATGACAGCAACTAAATTATAGCCAGTATGCAGCTGTTAAGTCTGACCTGTTAGTAAAATATGTATTTATCCAACCAGTCATCTTGGAGAAAATGTAAATAATATAAAGTGTGCAAGAGCTTTAATTAACCCTTCTGGGTTGTACATGTATGTCATGCACCTTCATTCCTTTACTTTTATTTTACTTTATTTCGATCCAATACAGTTTGAATAAATTACATATAAAAAGCTGAAGCTAGGGGCTTACATTGTATATGGCAATGGTCAGATGATTACAACATGTATTATTATGTACATGTATGTATGTGTATTCTTCTGTATGTATACCCTATACTTTATATTTTGTGTGGAATAAACAAAATTGTGAACCTTTGAATCCACCCTGTGAACAACCAGGGCTTAAATGACTATTGTGCAATTTTATTATCAGGACAAAGTCCAAGCAATGTTATTAAGAATTGTTATTATTATTGTAGACATCCCCTGAGTGTGAGTGGCAAATTTAGCAACAGTCTACCTTGAGAAAACATGCTTGTTCTTAAATCTCATTAACAATAGGGCAAAGTGAAATCAATACTTACATGTAGTGCAGGTATACAGGAGATATAGCACCATTTCTTCTAAAAATACCTCTGTGCTCAATTTGTCAAATTACCTACATGTAGTTTTTCCTGTTGGTCAATTTGGGTTAGCTTTGAGCTATCATGAATATTCATGAGGTTCATTATGCAAATGAGACAGTTTGCGATCGTAATGTGTTTTTTCTTATTTTATTTTATGTTGCTCCATATTATTTTCGTTGGACAAAAGTTTGCATGCTCAATATTTGGGGGGGGGGGGGATAATGTACATGTACAGTCAACGGCATTCAAAAATCTAATGGTCTATCCCCAAGAGTTTTTTGTGACATTTTCCGACTTTTTGTGTTAAGTTGCATTAAACAAAAGAATTCAAGTACATATCAAATGCACTAAAATATAAATTGATGTATGATTCTGCTCTTGTACTTAATGTACGTGTAATATGGCAAATCCACTAATGATTTGTTAAGAAATATTAGGAGGCTTTACTAATGAGTCATTCTAACAATCACTAGCCTGTAGTGAGACTGCAGCATTCCATTGAATTTAAAGGAACACTGGTCAATTAAGTAAAACGATTCAAAAGAAATATCAAAAGCAGTAAAATTGTAAAAACTACAAAACCAAGCTGCACAAATAATTAGCAAGACTGATTACTCAATTAGATCATCGCAGATTTGTAGAGAACTGGGTTGGGATTCCTTAGTAGAGCGACAGTTTAAAGCTAAGGCTATCATGATGTTTAAATCTCTGCACCACCCTATCTTTGTGAATTATTCTCAAAAGTATCCAATCATACTTCATGTAATTTGCGAAAGTCCAAAACAGATCTCTTCATTCCCAGACCAAAGACTGAGGCACTCAAGAAAAGCTATGGTTACGATGGGGCAAAGATATGGAACTTACTACCAAAATCACTCAAAGAGGCAGAGTATAAAAGATTTCAAAAAATGACTGAATCATATTGATCTCAGTGGCCTGGTAAAGTGAGATCATTTTAATATTTATGAACCAGAAGTAACTAACTTTTATATTTATTTATAGTTTTTATTATGATATTTGTACGGCTCTCGTGGAAACCAGGATTGTTTTATATATATACATGTATATACAGTTGTATATATATATATATTATATATGCCTGATGAGTATCCATATTCAAATAAAGATTAATTCATTGTCCTTACTGGTATCCCTGTTTTAGGGTGAGGTGGGTGTTTTAGGGTGTTTATCATCGGCCGCGTAAATTAAAGGCCAGCTTTTAGTCTAACTAAAATGCTCTCAATTGTTTATAAGTTTCATAAAAGATAACATATAACAAATTAATTTTCATAATTTCTACCGGGTTAAATACCCAATCGAGCCCACAAATTTTCCCTGGATGCTTCGAATATGATATTTTGAACAGTACTCGCACTCAAGTCAAACTCATAGCGAAGTAATAGTTGAACTCGGCAGATTGGAGTTTTATCCGCGGTAGCAAGACTTTCTGGACGTACTGGAGGATGAAGGAAAAGGTTAAGGGCATTGCTTTCTCTGCTAATAAAAAAGCAAAACAGATACAGATAAGTCGTAACACCTCAGTGGAGCTGAGCCGTGTGAAATTATAATTACGAATGATCTTGATGCCAGAAGTGGTTGCTTTGTATTTCCAACAAAGACTGTCGGTCCCTTAGTGCAGCAAATCCCCGGGAAACTCGCGTAGTAGTCCTTTTGAACCACAAGTGTTCTCTTGTAGACCTAGAGAAATTAAAATGTGGACAGCTGAAGGATTATTTGTCGAGTCGCTTCGCCTCGCTGTCTGTTCTTTCTTCGGCATTCCTCTACTCCCCACTCTAGACTGGTTCATTTTAAAAGGTATATATACAAAAGTTAAGATAAAAGAAATTCAGTTAAGCATATATACATGTATCTATAAATATTTACACGATGGCCCAAACTAGAGATGGATTTCGAAAGATTTGAGTCCTATAATAACACCGATCTTTCTTGCTACGAAAATGATTTGCGCATGCAAAGCACCATGGGCTCGGACACAGGGTCTTTAATATAAATTAATTAATTTTGTTATAATCTAGGGTCAATCTACAAATTGAATTAAGATCAAATGTGATAATTAAACCCAGGTAACTGAATCATTTTCAAAATTATAAGCCTCAGATCAAGATACATGTACATGTAGTCTGCAGCGTTAAAAATAGGAGCAGGGACTTGGGTACATTGTAACGGCCCAGCATAGCTACACCTGACAGTTCAGGAAGAGCTGTGAAAGTACCTAAGAAACTAGACATGTAATATCGTAATGGGTTATAATTACCTGTTGTTTATATTTATATCCCTCCACCGTGAGGAGAGTTTTGTAACACCAGCATGTTGTATGTCGTAATTCATGAAGTAAAGTTGAGTTTATAAACCAAAGAAGTCCTGTTATTTCTCAACAACCAGACAACGTTCAAGAAATTACCCAACAACTTCTGCATCGAATATTGCACTTTCTTTAGTCATAATTATAACGTGACCCCTTAACTGTTTTACTTGAGCCTGTACATGTAGCTGTTGTACTTGGGTACAATGGTGGTTTGTCAGATTAAGTTGCACACAGACAACGGTGGTTTGTCAGATTAAGTTGCACACAGACATATACAGTGTAAGTCGTTGTTCACTAAAGCCATAATTTGCTTCCCATATTTGCAGTGGTTGTTACAGGAGTGAATTGTTGGAGTGTGACGTGGGCAACCCGTATGCAAGACATCTTTACCTATGCTAAGTTGCTCTGCATTGCCATGTTGACGATTATTGGTATCGTAGAGCTAGGCCGAGGTAACCATGCTCCTCTCAGAAGGAATGGTCCTTTTGCAGGATTGCAATCATGTGGTTATACTGGATGGCAAAAAAATCTGACTTCATTTATCAAAAGGCACTTGTACGAGATTGGTAGTGTTATTAGCGAAACCTGTTTGTAAATGCCATTTTCCACCTCCAATCGATTGTTGATCTTTCTAAAACAGCTTTTAGAAGTTTGTTTGCCATCCAGTAAAGCCTTCTCCATGGGATCATGAGTGCAATTCATTAGTTATTGAAGTGATATATCAACACATGACAGTGTTTCCTGCAAAAGGCCTATTGAAAGGGTCTGCAAGGATAGCATCAGTGACTATATTCTTCTTTGTGCTCTCTGTTTTCCAAGGGAGAATTTGGAACTTGATCACAGTCACTTTATTCTTCCATAGACCCATGTAAAGGGGCTGTGTCACGGTAAGACTTTGCATTCGTTTTTCCGGGCCAGAAAGAGCCTATTTTCACTGATTTTGATATGAATTAACTAACTTCTCAGCCATGTGGGATGCTTAAAATGAAAGCAAATATACAAAAATGACTAACAAACAGTGTATATACATGTATAAACAGTCTCCAGGGGAAATATTGAAAATCCTTTCAATCAAGCATTGAGGGAGGGAAGTTTAACTGTTTGTATCCAATTAACAGCCACTAAACAAGCGTTTACTTGATACATGTGCAGTACCATGACATAGCTCCTTTAATAAATGCACCTATCAATGTTAATCCCAAGGTTGCGAGGGGGGGAGGTGGGGACAAGGGGTTGGGATTTGATAGACTTGGTTCGGGAGCACATCAAAATATCAGGTGGAAAACCAATAGCCATTTCCGATTTGATTGCTTTAATATCAGTTCTATCTGATCAGTGAAGTTTTGACCGATTCCGAAAACAAAATGTGTGGCCTACGATATATGTGTAAATACAAATTGTTAATACACTCGGTGAAGAATTTAGTTGTAGTGGTGATCCATACGAGAAGCAATAAAGACTCTAAAGCAATAAATGTTTGTGTTGCGGGAGGGCTTATGTTGTGAGAAATTCTGCACTGAGATTATCGGCCATTTTAAACCTTCAAATTATTAATAATTTATTCGTTAAACCCCACGAACATTCCCATGAATTTGACCTTATTCCTGATTGGACAGTTTTGAGCATGCATATATTGCAATATCTACTGGACTCTCTTAACTTTACCGCAACCTTCCAGTCTATGGAGCGGTCGAAAGAGAGGCCAGGTCAGGACTTATTAAGCATAGTGGCTGATCAAAGTCAGGACCCAACTGAACTACATATCGAATTGAAGGGCTGTGTGCAAAAATGGTGTAAGTGACTCTTGATCACATTCTAAATTCTCCTTCTATTTCTATGTTTTCAAGGGAGAATTTAGAATGTGATCAAGAATCACTTATGCCCTTTTTGCACACAGCCCTTCAATTGGAATTTAGCATGTTGGTTTTTGTGGAGGGAGGAAAACTGGAGAAAAACTCTCAGAGCAAGGGTGAGAAACCAACAAACTCAACTTGCATGTTACTGGGACTCTAACCCTGGCAACAGTGATGAGTGGCAAAGTGCTTACATGTGCATCCTCTCAATTAGCGTATGTTATTAGGATGACCCAAACTCAATTGTAAATTTTATTATTATTATATTATACTATTATATCTATAACTGTCTATCTATTGTAATTCCTTATCTTAATTACAGTGTGACTACTGAAAGTGGGGCTTCTTAGACAACGAGAACCAATCACATTGCAGAATGAAAACAAAGCATTCCAATTTCGGTTATTTGAGCAAATTATTGTTGAGTACAACACAATACAACTAACTCAAAGTTGGAATTATTTGTTTTCGTGCTACAATGTGATTGGTTCTCGTTTTCTAAGTGGCCCCCGCTTTCAGTAGTCGCACTGTAACTTTTTAAGTTATTTATATGTACATTAGTTTAGTCATTTCAAAGAATTGATTGTGTCACTTGTGAACATTGCACATTGGATCATTTTTGTCTTTTAACACTTGCTACATCTTTTCCCCCTTCTCTTACAGGAAAGACAGAACATTTTCAAGACAGCTTTTCTGGCTCCATCACAGATGTTGGCAAGATAGGACTAGCCTTCTACATTGGGCTCTGGGCGTATGATGGGTGGTTAGTAGTGAACATTATACATAACATTGGCCTTGGAATTGTAAGATTGTCAAGTCATAAGTAAACATAACATTATGATAACCCAGCATGAGGGATCACCATTGTCTGTCAGCAGAACACATCATTCTTATCATTGTAATTTATTAGTAATTAATAATAAATGATTTGTATATTACTGTTTACATGTACAGGTAATACAATATTAAGTATGGTTTTGAGATAACGTATCAAGTTTCTTGAAGGTGGGGGCAGACAGAGCGACTGCTTTGTATGGTGCACTTTATAAATGTTGATTGACTAAAACAATCTGTCCATACATGTAAGTTTGTTGCAAAACAAGGATGAAAAGTCCCCAATGTCCTGCGCAAACCCAAATCGCAAAAAAAGAGGGAGTAGGACTTGTGAGAAAGTCTGACAGTGGACTAGGCTGAATGGGAAGGGAATGTCCAGAGTCTGATGTAGGCTCCAGAAGTCCTAACATGCTAGAGTCTCGTTACATTTTTCTCCCTGCTAGCTACACTTTTCACTAACTGCTGGCTGAGTATAAAAACAATTAGACTCATTGCTAATGCACAACAGGGATGCAATAGAGCAGTTTTCAATTGAGTGTCGAAAGTGTTTTGGTTTTGCGTTTACTAAGCTCTCCTATTGGCTGAGAAAATAAACCAACCAATCAGATTCCAAAGTAAAACACAAATTGGTTTTGCTTTGGTTTGTCATTGGCTCACAGGGAAGCCATTTATGAGTTACTTGTGATTACTCGGTCCTATGATTGGCTGGCAGTGGGTGCATTTGGTCTTTCGACACTCATGTGAAATTCGCTCTATTACATTGTAGTTGTTTATCACTAAGTGCCTGTGCTTTTCTTTTCCATTTGATGAAGATATTTCTTACTGCTGCAAAAATTAAATTGGGTTTACATACAGAATGATTAAGAAAATAATAATTTTAACAATATTTTCCTTTCTTCACAGGAACAACCTGAATTACTGTACTGAGGAGATGAAGCATCCAGAAAGGTACAGATGCAGGGTTGTAGCTAAGAAAAACATCAGCCGGCTATTGTGGTAAAGGAACCTCAACTGAAAAACAATGGTTGCTCAGAAATGATTATACGGCTGCCATAACCTATAATTTGCTATGTTTGTTTCCTGTAAATTATACACCCTACCTACATTTGAAGGGCTGTGTGCAAAAAGGGCATAAGTGACTCTTGATCATTTCTAAATTCTCCCTAAGAAACAAAAAACATGAAGGAGAATTTAAAATCTGATCAGGAGACACTTATCCTCTTTTTGCACACAGCCTTCAATTTTCCTGTCGATTAAGCTCATTTGAATTTCCCATGCACTGTTGTCTTTGATCTTAGAATGAAGCTGTAGCTTTAAAATCTTAGTTTCAGTACTAAACATGACGAAAACAACATGTTTGCAAATTTTGGGTAAGATCTGTGAACCTTGCAAAACTGAGGGGGGAGGGGTGGACAATCATATCCATTTCCTGTTAATAACAAGTGCCCTCCCCATTTAACATGTCTTGAATCAAGCTGTAGCTTTTTAATACATAGTTTTCGTACTAAACATAATGAACACAACATACTTTTTTTCAAATTTTGGGTAAGATCTGCAAACCTTGCAAAAACGGAGGGGGAGGTGTGAGAAAGCATATGCATTTCCTGTTAATAGTAGTACCCTCCCCCTTAGAAAGGGATTGAATAAAGTTGCAGCATCAGAATCATAGTCTTGGTACTAAACATGACTAATACAACATTGTTTGCGAATTTTGTGTAAGATCTGCAAAGCTTAAAAAAATAAGGGTGGAGGGGTGGAAACCATTGTATGATTATAGTTAGCAGTATCCACTTGTAGTAATAATAATAATAGCATGGCTTAGAAGCAGAAAATAGATGTACAACATGTATTTAGCTACCGTATTTACCTGTACATGTATATAATGCGCATGTGAAATTTAAGCCTGGATCTGAGAATTTTGTGATTTTCTTTAGGGGTGCAGCTTATAGTGTATTCTCCTTTCACACTTTGAAGAGTTGTTTAATATATTCAACACCATCGTTTCCCATTTTCTTCTGATAACCTTACTGCCAGTCCTTACTGCATGGAAATCTATACTTAAAAATGTAGAACAAGCATAACCTTGTGGCACAAAAATAATAATAACAAACAACGGCTGCTCATTTATTAAAAGTTCCCGACTGGTGGGCCAGGCCTCACTTTAAAGCTTTCCGCTAAGCGCAAAGCAATATAACACCAAAATATAATAAACTTTAGCTTCTGTAGCTTAACATTTACAGCATATCCCTGTATTCTTAAAGGTTTCAGCCGAAATCATTGCAAAAGTTTGCATCTTTTCAAAATTAAAATCTCAAGTATACCTTAACTTGTTTCTTCACAGAGATATGCCTCGTGCCATTATCATTGGTATCTCTCTCATTACTGTATGTTATCTTCTGATCAATGTCGCATACATCACTGTCCTTGGAGCGGCTGGAATATTGAAATCTGACGCTGTGGCTGTGGTAAGTTCAACTCTGGGAAATTATATTAATTGCAGACAGTCTTTGCTATTTGTCGTTTCTTCTGGGGGTCAGAAAATGTCAAGATTTTACCCCAAAAGCCAATTTTGAATCCAGTTGTTATCCAGAACCCAAATCCAATATGGCAATGCAGATGGTCATTTGCTCGATCCAGTCTCTCAAGGTTCATTTAGTATCAAATGATATACAATGTAGATTTTGAGGATTTATTGACATGTGCTGAAAATGTTTAAATAGTGATTCCTGTATTTTTTTTGTAAGTATTACGTTTAGTAATGGCTACAAAAAAAATCATCTTATTGAACTGAAAATAAGTGGATCTGAAAAAGATAGTGTTGAGCGCCCTGGCTTTACGTTTAACACATGCTTTTCCCCTCAGAGTGTTGGTAATCTGTACCTTGGGCCAGTGAACTGGATTGTGCCACTCTTTGTGGCAGCATCAACATTTGGTGCTGTGAATGGCATGGTATTAACAAATGGAAGGTAATAATATTAAATAACAATGTATTGTAACATTAGGGCTGGATAATCACAATGATGATAATATACATTAGTATATACCACAAGTGAAAAGTGCTTTTTGCATGCTCTGATTGGGTACTCAGGAGGTGATCATCCTTTGCTATTCACCTACAAGCGAAGCAACAATCACCTTGAGTGAGTTTTTGTCCATTTGACAGAAAATAAAATAACTATTTGGTGCTGGCTATTCACTTGTGTGGTATATGCTAAAACAATTACTCACCTCAGTATTGGTGAAAAGTGGTGGATATTTACATGTACCTCGCTGCTTTGCAGCTTGGTAAATATCATGCACTATTCACCTCCACTTTGGTGAATAATTGTTCATTATTTATAGATGGTTTGCATTCAATCCCCAGAGATTCAAATGACAGGGCATGCCAAAAACAAAAGAAGCTAACAAAGAATATAATTTTATTGTTAACTGTACACCAACATGGCGGCCGGCTATGACATCATGTGAAATCCCTCTATACATGTATGCCACAGCCAAGATACTTTGTTGCAACTTGTGGAATATGGAACTCATGGAATATCCATATTCCACATGTTGTTGTTGTAGTAACAAAGTATGGTGTAACAGTGTTTTATTTAGGAAGCTGTAGAAGGGGTCATAATAATATGTACATGTACTTTATTATCTGAATGCGGATTGAAGGATAAACTAATATTATATGACTGCCATCCCCCATCCTGGTAAATTAAAATGTGTATCTTTTGCCTCACTTCAGGCTGTTGTATGTTGCTGCACGAGACAATCTGATGCCGTCACTGTTGGCTATGATTCATGTCAAGAGGTTTACACCCTTGCCTTCCCTTATTTTCACAGTAAGTTGATTTTGTACTTTGTAGATTATATCGAACTACTTGGGGTTATCGTTGATGATAAATTAATTTTTTTGATAAACATGCTGCCAAAGTCTGCATGAAAGTATCCCAACAGATTGGTGTGTTAAAGCGCATGAGGAACATGCTTCCTTTCGATGTAAGAAAGAGTATTTATACATCTTTCATTGCTCCACACTTCAACTATTGCGCTGAGACCTGGCACTTCTGTAACAAGACCTCAGCCGACAAGCTGGAGAAAGTAAATGAATGCGCTGTCCGCTTTGTCTTTAAGGAAAATAGCACCCCGTACGAGGAGCTGCTTAATAAATTGGGGAGTAGTACTACATTAAGTCAGCAGAGAGCCACAAAATTGTTAGTAATGTTTATAAGTTACTAAATAATAGTAATTCTCCAGAGTGCCTAAAGGAATTACTCGAACTTAGACAAAGTGTCATAACACTGAGAGGAAAAGATATATTGAATCTGCCGAAGGCCAATACTGTCTACTACGTATGGGTTTAAGTCTTGGCGTTACCAAGCAGCAAATTTATGGAATGCTCTCCCAAACACAATAGTTTTAGCTAAATTTCTACTTGTCACAATTAAGCACTACATGTACCTACGTGCATTTGCCCGTAACACTCGCATGTTCAGTACTTTTATTCTAGAGAATTTTATCAAGTAAATTACTTATATAGATTACATATTAGGGTTTTATATATATAAATATATATTATTAGCTGGATTATTATGATAATTATTTTGTTTTGTTTTTCTGTTGTGGCAATACCTGTAAATTAGCTCCTAATACAGCTAAGTGTATCTGATCACGTTAAATAAAATTGTATTGTATTATTGTATAAAAGAACCCAGAGGAAACTCACATGCAGATTGGCTGAAAGCCATGTTTGTATGAGAGTATATAGACATACATGTACATGTAGAAATTTTCTGCCATAGCATACTAAGGCCCGGTTCAAACGTCGAACTTTTCATGCGGCAAACTCAATTAGATCAAAAGAAGCCGCCTAATTATCTTTTGTTTCAATTGAGTTCGGCGCATGAAAAGTTCGACGTTTGAACCGGGCCTAACATGCACTTGTGAATGAAATAAAAATGGCAAACAACAAGGAGGAATTTCTGTCAGAACGACCAAACGTTGACTCTCAATGCGATTTTAATCAGCAAAACTGACACAGATAGTTTGACAAGAATACAACGTCTTCACAACTCCAACGTCAAGCTTATCAAATTTGCTAAACCAGTGAAATTTTTATTTGTGGAGGTTATGTTAAAAGAAACAAAATCACTTGTCTTTTAAGTTGCATGTATTTGTATGTAAAACACATAAATGGCAGCTAATACATGTAGTTTTCAAACAATTCTCCTGACAGATCACTAGAATGAGGAATGAGCTAGAGGGGAAGAGTATTTTCAATTTTTTCGGTGTATGCTTTATAATGACAGTTGGATCTCTGTGAGTCCCGACAGTCACGAAATGAAAAGACCAATCATTCTGCCTGTTTGGTCTTTGATAATTCAGAGAGGGTTTTAGCTTTCTCCCATAGCATTACATTTTTATGAACAACTGCATCAAAAGAAAACTCACACGTGTGACAACAGTAAAGTTGTGCAAACAAATCAAACTTGATGATTTTTCTCAGAACAAACTAGAACTACAAAAAAATGCCAAAAGCGACCTTTTCCCTCTTACCTTGCACTCTATAAAGCCTCAACTCTTGGAAGGAAGGTCCCAACAACTATCTTTCCATTGGTTTTGTTGAAAATGAGAGTTTACTTAAAAGCTGCTCCAACGGAATCTTCGTTCTGCAGGAATCGTGTTTCCTCATTGTGCACATTTGGCGACAAAAACACCCATTTCAAGTCCTATTTCCTTGAATATCGGTTATGCCTTTGCTTAAATTTCTGGCAAAAATGTAATGAATTCCGAGTTACCGTATTCACTCACGTATAAGCCGCACTTGCAGATAAGCCCCGAGTTTAGAAACATACATTGTAACCTTCATCAGACTTTCAAACTGGAGAAAACTCCAAAGAACTTTGATCTGTAATTTCAGCTCTGAAATAGTATAAACTTCATGTCTACATACAGTACCGCCTGGAACTATAGGTACATTTATCGCGAGCAAATCGCGATGAGATCGCGATCAGTGACCGCGGTCTGCTCGCACCGTGCTCGCGATCTGCTCGCACCGTGCTCGCGATCTGAACGCACCGTGCTCGCGATCTGCTCGCACCTTGCTCGCGATCTGCTCGCACCTTGCTCGCGATCTGAACGCACCTTGCTCGCGATGTGACCGCGATCAACTGTGTGATCGCAGTCACGTTCATCGGACATTAGATTTTACGTATACATTTACCCGAGCCCTTGCGAAATGTTTTTTACAATTTCTTCCCTTGACAAAAATACGCATTTAGGTAAAAACGAAAAGCTCAATATTACAATTTAAATGTAGAAGTACTTGAGAGTAAACTGTCGCTGGTTAGAACGGATCATAAAAGTTGACGACCATTCCTATGTTTTCATCGATCGAGGACACATCACATATTTGAAAACAAACACGAGCACTGAGACTTTTTCGTTTCACATCTGACATCAAACCAATCGCTGCAGACCGTTCTCACGGCAATTATAAACCGCAATGCCAATCACAAACTGACGAAGTGATGAAGTAAAAATGCTGAAATGGAAAATCCAGAAGATTCGATGCGATCTCACGGCAAAATAACCAATAACGAATTAAAATATCCAAAATGTATTCACCTGGGTGTTTATATTTGACAGAATGGACTCAAACCAGTTTTTGCATTAGGTGAAAACTGTTCAGACCGTATTTATAAATAAAATACAAACTTTCAAAGCATTTGATTCGGTAGGAAGATAATTTTTGGTATGATCTCAAAGCAAAACATTGATTATTCAAAAATGTCACACTTCTGTTCGTGCAATTTGAGACTCGGACCTCATCACCTTTCAATTCAAAATGACGGATCCTACATTAAATAAAACGAATTCCAGAATATTCTATTTGGTAGACGTTTATTACTTGCCAGTATTAAAAGTTGAGAAACTTTCCCGCATTATTTAACTCTGCATTCTGCAATAAAATCACATGTCCGCGAAGTTCGCGGCACTCTTGTTGTGTCAAAAACCAGACAATCAGTCTCCACGGCTGAAAGTTAGTAACGCAACCCCACTCAAGACCTTTCTTTTGGTGACCCTTTGATATTTATATTTCTAACGGGACCTGAAACAACCATGTATGTGGCTGATCAAATAATCTGCAGATCGAAATGGAATTTAGCGTGTTGGTTTTTGTGGGGGGAGGAAAACCAAAGGACCTCGGAACAAGGGCGAGATTACAACAAACTTAACTCACATGTGGCGCCGCGTGCGATAGAATATTTTGGCTAACCATCAGAGAGTTGGTCAAGACCATCCGTTCGAATGTTTTGATGAACCATTAGATACAGAATGTAGTCAAGACCACCAAGGAACATTCGTTGCGGATTTGAAGACTGTAGCTTCAAAAGCTTCATTTAATTGCTACATGTGCGTAATGGCGTGATCGAGACTGACCCTGCCGCTTGGCCGGATTTTTGCCGTTCGTCGTATGATAACCTCTCTATCTCGAATTAATACTTGTTCCCCTGCATTGGGTTTAGGATCCTGGATTTACACTCTTTCACTAATAAAAAGTTCAGCCCGTGTTCAAGTGGAACGTACACGTAAATTTTATAGACCCAAAAGGTTTGTGGAAATGTTCATAAGCAGGCATTTTGTTTCCCGGCTGTAGACTGCGACTGATGATCGCGATCATCAGTGATCGCAGTCAGATCGCGAGCAAGGTGCGAGCAGATCGCGAGCAAGCTGAGAGCAGATCGCGAGCAAGGTGCGAGCAGATCGCGAGCAAGGTGCGAGCAAGGTGCGAGCAGCGAGCAGATCGCGAGCAAGGTGCGAGCAGATCGCGAGCAAGGTGCGAGCAGATCGCGGTCAGTACACGCAATTTGATCGCGACTCGATCGCGATCAAATGTACCTATAGTTCCAGGCGGTACTGTACTTACATGTAGATACAAGACCTACCTTTCCATAGTATTTGTTTACCGATCTGTTCATTCGGGTCACTTTTTAAATCAAATTTTACATGTCAACCAACTTTCATCTGTAGCTTAGTAACCAGGCATCTGTTGGAAGAGAGAGAACTGGACACTAGAAGTTTTGTTTTCGCTGAATGAAGTCAAAACAACAGAGTAGTTTTTAATTAGCTGGCCATTGATACATGTATCATGTCTAAAAGGATATCTGGAAGCCATCTATTGGGGGGGGGGGGGGGGAGGAGTTACTCAGAGAGAGGTGGAAGATCAGTTCGACTAATTTACTGTGAAATTTTGAACAGTGACTATTTTACCGTGCCGAATACTCAAGCCAGTCAAGGATAGCGAGGCATTTTCTTGCTCATGGAGGAACTATAACCATCGAAGTAACAGGCCGACAACAACACTGCAACAAGCTTTGTGTCCCTGTGGTGACATTTAGTTGCAAGATTATAACTTACATCAAAACGGCCACCAAACTTGCAAAAGCAATGACCAGTGCTTAGTTTCTTTTCATTTTGTGTGGTATTTAGTAGTTTACCTGAACTCTCTTGAGTTAATAAAAATAATTTCTTTAAATAAAAAAAATATGTAAATTTACGGAACTTTGTGCAGATGTTCTCGCAGATGAGCCGCACCCCTGATTTCAAATGAAGATTTTGGGTAAAAAGGTGCAGCTTATCCGTGAGTGAATACAGTATTCTTTTTAGCGAATGTACATGTAGTAACAAAGGAGGTATTTTCAAAATAGAGCCACACAGAGAAGTACCATATTTTATCATGTACAAGCCGCACCTCACATATAAGCCGCACCCCTAACTTCAGCCTGATAAACAGGCAAAACATTGTGTATAAGCCACACCACAAAATTCAGTAAGAGTAGTCTTGTGTTCGAGTTCATAAATGCCCGTAATTGAAGCAAAACTTCTTCATAAGAGATTGTCATATCACAACAACGAATTGGTTACAACTTTCCTTGTCCTTTCTTCGCGTGTATATTTTAACCTGCTGTCTTTAAATCACTTGAGAATTCTTCTGTTGTTCCCCCATTAACCAACAACATATTTAAGGAACTTCATTCCTTTAAGTGCACAAGAAAGTAAGATTTTCTGGCGAAACTATATGAGCACGTGTCTGAGTCTGTGGTCTGTCATCTTGGATTTTTAAGGAGGCCTGGGGCGAGAGTTTTCTCGGACATCCGGTCGAGCATGATAAGCTCCGAAGTTGAACATGAACTCGATGAGAATTATACTTTATTTGAAAATTTGAAGGCCAATTATGGCCTTTAACAATACTAGGAACCATTCAAGGAGTTAGCAGAGAAGACGACAGGCAACTCGACAGCTAGTTTTCTTTGGAAAGCGAAGGAGAGGAGTTTGAGTAGAAATCTTGCTGACACTCGTGTTCTGTGAATTGAATGTGCCATTTCTATTGTTTATATGGCTTTGTTTATGGTCATTGCAAAAAACGTTTTCTGAAAACACTCACATATAAGCCGCACCCCCAACTTTGTGGCAATTTTTTGTTACTTTCAAAATCTCAAAGTCAAAAAAGGTTTGTCTTATACGTGATAAAATACGGTACATAATTGTTCCTCTCAGTCATTCTAGGGTGTGATTTTGCGATATTCTTGCACTTTTACAACTTATCACTAATGTTCAATAGAAATGCAACACTTTTTGCACTCATCAAATGATTCAGATTCTGTATGACACAAGTCTTGAAAAATTTGAAAAGCAATGACCTGTTTACTGGTCATTTTGCTTCTTAACACATAATGGTAATAAAACTGAGTGGAGTGCAATTTGGTCTGGAGTCTTACGAGTGATTACAAATTTGCACGACTGCAAAGTGGGAGTGCAGTTTGTAATGCAAGAGTATGATTTCACACCAAAATTGCACAACATTAAGTACTATTATCATTTAATTGTATTCATTTTTAAATCTTAACAAACAATGTTAGCAAAAATTTTTTTTGCAATAACAAATAGAAAAGTCAAGCAGATAGAGCTTCTTAAAGTGCCTATGAACAATATATTTTTAGTTTAGATATCAATTCTAAATCAAGTGAATAGTAGAATGGTAAAACATATTTTGCTTTGAATGCTGTACCGCTGAGTTGAGGAGGTTTTAATATCCACAATGCTAATTACATGACGTCAGGGGAGGTATCTGCAATCACTTCTTAGTGGTTGTGAATGGGCATTTCTACTGATATAGCAAAACAAATTTCTAACATCATTTTAATTCAACCATGAGTATAACACTGATAATTTGAAAAATATGTTTAATTGTAACAAAACATTTTGTATAATAATTGATGCCTCCCCTGACATCATGTACTGTAATTAGCATTTTGGATGTTAAAACCTCCTTAACTCAGCTGCACAGCATTCAAAGCAAGATATATTGTACCATTCTGCTATTCACTTGATGTAGAATTGATATCTAAAATAAAAAAATAAGGTTCATAGGCACTTTACATTCTGCTTTTTGATTGGTTCAACAAAGGATGCAATAACAGACACAAAACGATGCAATTTAGCCTGAAATCACTGCTGGTTGATTATGCCTTGATACTGATGTAGCTTAGTTGGCAGAGTACACACTTAGTGATCATGAGGTCAGGGGGTCGAGTCTCTAAGAGAACACCATTTTTTTTAACTCACCAACACTTTTAGCGCTCCTTTCCTCATTCTGGTATTTCTTTCTTTTAATAATAATACATGTACATTGTACATGCAGGGGTTTCAATAGAAGGCGGCTACCGGCAATAAACCGCTGCTTACTTTGCTTCTTACCGCCAGCTACTTCACACGACCGTTGTTTTTTTGTTAAGTGTTGAGTAAAGTTTACTAGGTAAACCACTGCCTCTAACGTCAGGACCGCCAGTTGCCTAAAAAGTTATTGAAACCCCTGGACATGTAACTAAAAAATCACAGCCTTTCAAAGCGATCAATATAAATATTTACTTCAACCCCTCTGAAATATCTCTCAGCTAGTCAATAAACCACAATTCCTAGAAATCAGCCACTGCCTATAGGCTTGCCTATATTTATACATGTATATAATTTATTTTGAAATCACTGGTGTCTCCTGCTATTTGATTGGTTGAAAGTGTGTGGATGGAAAAAAATTACTACAAATATTAGAGGTGGACACGTGCTCTGCTATAATTAATGTAATTATTGAATTTGTGAATTGCCTTATTGTTAACACAACTGGAGTACATGTATATGTAATTGTTTATTAATGCCATGGTCATTTTACATTCTTTACAGACTTTGGTATCCATTGTTATGTTAATCCCGGATTCCAGTAGCTTTATTACACTGGTTGATTTCTTCAGCTTTGCGGCATGGTTATTTTATGGTAGTACATTTGCATCCCTTCTTTGGCTCAGATACAAGAGGCCAGAGTTACGTAGGCCCTACAAGGTAATTTTTAGGAAACTGTTTTCTGGGATGTTCAAACAATGGTTAGGTACAACATACGTAAAGCAGCAAAAAGGATAATGAATGGTTCTTTGCGCAATCCCTTTATGTAGGACGACACAAATGTTTACCAAAAATACAATAGAATACAACACAATACAATTCAATACAACAATAGAACGCAACACAATACAATATAATACAATTTGGTAGCAATTCGTGTCGTCCTACATGAAGGGATAGCCGTTCTTTGCCTAATCTGATGTCGTTAGATATGGTGGTTATTTGTTTTGTTTTGTCTTTGATTTGATTTTTTCTCATTTCCTTAACTAAGCTTCTAACTGTATACTTTGTGTATAAATAATTATTTCTAGGTGTGGATCATTGTTCCTATCGGCATGACCATTGCATCTATCTACTTGATAGTAGCACCTATCTTTGGCGATCCATGGGGATCTCTTATCGCCCTTGCTATTATCCTTGCTGGACTACCCTTCTACTTCGTGTTTGTGTACAGTAATCTGACGCCCAAGTGTGTCCTGAGAGCAGTTGGTAAGGCAGAACTACATAATTATATCTATAATATAGATACAATAGTACGCATGCTCCAATTGGCTAAAAAGCCATGTTTTATGTAATAGATAGATAGATAACTTTATTTATACACGGTAGGTCCTTCAGGAGTGATAAAAATACAATTATGGAAATGGCTATATAGTACTATGGTATCTAAATATACTAATGACGCATTCAGCCATCTTGAGTCTAGTTAATTGTGTTAGCAGTTTTAGTAAGGCCGAATAGCGATGATAAAATTTGCCTGTTGGCACTATGGCACCAACGCACATAAGTTTTAACCTCAAAGTTTGGTTATTAAAGATGCATTTGAGCTAGAAATCTCTGTTGTGCCCGCGTGCTTTGTATGAGTTTTCGATGTTCTTAGGCCGACAGTGAACTATCCCATTCAGCGATCTTGGAGTCTGGTTAATAATTGTTGTGTTAGCAGTTTTAGTAAGGCACAACGCACATAAGTTTTAACCTCAAAGTTTGGTTATTAAAGATCCATTTAAACTAGAAATCTCTGTTGTGCCCGCGTGCTTTGTATGAGTTTTCGATGTTCTTGTGCCGACAGTGAACTGCCGCATTCAGCGATCTTGGAGTCTAGTTAATTGTGTTAGCAGTTTTAGTAAGGCCGAATAGCGATGATAAAATTTGCCTGTTGGCACGATGGCACAAACGCACATAAAATTTAACCTCAAAGTTTGGTTATCAAAGATGCATTTGATCCCGTGATGTTTCTGCTCAATGTACGTTTGACATTTGTAACCTCGTTATCCAATTTAGACAATTTAGATCAAAGCGCAAGCAATTTAGAGCGATTTAGAGCAAAGGACTTTTGCCGACATAAATCAACAAAAAACAATTTAGAGCAAAGGGGGCCGCCAAGCAGGCTCTGCCGTTGGCTGGTTCTATAGAAACAAAGAGAAATGGACCCCCTCCCTTTGTCTTAGATAAATAACCCCCTATTATTACTACTACTACTACTATAATATGATAAAAACTAAAACTAAATAAAATTTCCCTACTTTACAAGGATGCTGTGTCTTTAAGTGCTCACCCCGAAAAATCATGGCAGCGTATTTGAGATTTAAAAGTTGTCAGTAATGACGTCTGTCTTAGCCTGCTTGCCGGCTCTCCTGTATTTTTTTTCGGTCGTTTTTTTTCGGATTGGGTCACCTGTGGCACGCGGTCAAAATGGGGCGGAGGACAAAAATGAAGGGAGGGGGAGGCGGCCCCCTTTGCTCTAAATTGGTTCTTGTTGATTTTAAATATGTCGGCAAAAGTCCTTTGCTCTAAATTGCTTGCGCTTTGATCTAAATTGTCTAAATTGGATAACGAGGTTACAAATGTCAAACGTACATTGAGCAGAAACATCACGGGATCAAATGCATCTTTGATAACCAAACTTTGAGGTTAAATTTTATGTGCGTTTGTGCCATCGTGCCAACAGGCAAATTTTATCATCGCTATTCGGCCTTACTAAAACTGCTAACACAATAATTATTAACCAGACTCCAAGATCGCTGAATCGGATAGTTCACTGTCGGCCTAAGAACATCGAAAACTCATACAAAGCACGCGGGCACAACAGAAAAGAAACGACCGAAAAAATTTACAGGAGAGCCGGCAAGCAGGCTATCTGTCTGAGGTCTGATGCCAAGCTATTCCACAGTACCGCCCCACTGTAACTCAAACTCCTTTTGTAAAACTCGGTGCGGGGGAGCGGCACTGCCAGCTTGCCATCTGTGTTTCTCAAGTTGTATGACGCAACATCAGTCCGATTGATAAACCTTGAGGTCAAATATTCAGGAGCTTCATTATGTAACACTTTGTACATTTAAATCGATTTACTGACCTTTCGTTGTCGGTCTAGTTTATTCCAGTTAAGTAACTGAAAGAGGTTATCGGCGTTAGCGTCATAGCTTGAAAATGTTATTATGCGTGCCGTGCGATTTTGTAATTTTTGTAATTTTCGGGAAAGGCCTTTGTTACAGTTGCCCCAAACTACACTACAATAGTCAAAGTGCAGTTGTACTAGTGCATTATAAATGGTAAGCAGTGTCTCTTGAGGAACAAAGTGCCTAACGCGTTTGATGGCACTTATCCCAGAGGCGATTTTTTGGGATATCATGTGAACATGATTTTCCCAATTTAGGTTTTGATCAATTTGTACAACAAGGGACTTTGAAACTGAGACCTGCTTTACCTGGGGCTTCGTCAATAACGAAGTTTGGGCTCCCCGTGAGATTGGATAGCCTTTGTCTTGAGCCAATGAGTAAAAATTTGGTTTTCGTCATGTTTAGCGTGAGCTTATTGGCAACCAACCAAACATGAATCCTATTCAAATCAAAACTCATACGCTCATTTATTTCTTCTATATTATTACTTGCGTATGTTATGCTAGTGTCATCTGCATACATTCTTGGCTGCGAATATACTAAGCTGTTAGGCAAGTCATTTATGTATAATAGAAATAATAAGGGGCCTAGGATTGTCCCTGAGGCACGCCACTCCTAACAACTTTCTTAGATGACTTATAGCTATTAACGATACACGTTTGCATTCGACTTTCTAAATAGGAATTAAACCAGTTCTGTGCAGGTCCGGTTATTCCATAATATTCTTTTGATAGAATAGTATGGTCAACTGTATCAAAGGCCTTTTTTAAGTCTAGAAAGACAACAGCATTAATGTATCCGCGATCAATATTTAGTAACAACTATCGGTTGCTTCCAGTAGTGCAGTTACTGTGGAGTGAACGGAACGAAAACCAGATTGGTGGGATGAAAGCAATCTGCTATCAGTTAAATATTTATACAGTTGATCATAAACGATTCACTCAAACACCTTTGCAACTACTGGGATAATTGATATAGGCCGGTAGTTGGTCATGTCAGTGCGTTTCCCGGCGTTTTTATAAAGTGGTGTGACTCTAGCGTTCGTCCATTCGTCGGGAAACACACCTGTTTCAATTGACTTATTAAATATATTAGTCAGTGACTCAGATATCAAATCAGGACATTCCCCGAGAAGTTTGGCAGAAATATTATCAAGACCTGTTGCTTTGGACTTGCAAAGTTTAGATAATAGTGAAAATACTTCATATTGATTAGTAGTCTCGAGGGAGAAACGCTTGTTAGTTTCATTGAGATAGTCTTTATAACAAGCGTCAACTTCTTTTATATTTTTTGCAAGTTCCGGTCCGATTTCTGCAAAGTATTCATTGAATGTCTCGGTAATATTGAACTATTTGATCCATAAAAAGTGTCACGGCCGTGTCACGGTAATGTAACGGCCGTGACACGGTAAAAACACAATAAATGTGACGGCCGTCAACCAACCGTCACATCACCGTCAACTTACAGGAACCAACACATTGATTTATTCGTTTAATTTTCATGTATTTATTAATTTCAGTTTTCAAGCATGGTCATTGATCTTTCGATTAATGTGGTGGCTCCTAAAGGAGCCGTTTTTGTGGTTCTTGTGGTTCTTCTATTATCCCTCAAACTTCCACGGTAGTAGAAGGGATTCAGCCCTCATCGTTGTCGTGTCCTCCTTTCTTTCACCTAGCTTACGTTGGATTGAGAATTAGCAGCTTTTCGTAATTGGATTGCAAACAGCGCGCCAGAATAATAGCCATTGTGTAATCATATATAGTTAAGTCTTTAATTTAAACACAGTTTTTCACTGAAAAATGGCTTTTGCGGAGCTCGTTCGTACAACATGTGATAGTGATCAGTTGTTTAACTTTTTGTGTAATCATGGTGTTATCGCAGCACAACAAGTTTGTGTTTGTGGAGAAACCATGGAAATCAAAAAGAGACGTTCTGTCACAGACCAAATAGCTTGGAGATGTACCGAACCAGTTTGCCGAACATGGCGTTCAATCAGAAGTGGTTCGTTTTTTGAAGATTCGAACATTTCATTGTCCAAGTGGATACAAGTTATCTATCTTTGGTCAGTGGATGTCTCAAATCGACGCATTAGCATCTTGACAGAAATATCTCAACACACAGTGACGAACATTCTATCAGCCATTCGCACTCACTCACTCAGTGTGTTCTAACAGTCTTGTAGCCAATGTCACGGCCGTGACACTTTTTATGGATCAAATAGTTCAATATTACCTTAAGGTTACCGTACAGGTTCGTGTAACGGTTTTGTATTTTAATTTTTTTTATCCTGACGTTTTACTAAGTGAATATTCTACAATATGAAACAAAAACTAATCCAATACATTAAAAACTTCGCGAGTTATTGAAAGAAACGTGTTTTCTCGGAAAAGCAAATAAATAGCCAGCGGTGATAATCCTATTATGTGAAAAGCGCCCCTCGAACGTTTTCACGGGAACCACATCCGGGAACTTGCTTCGAACTATTTGCATATTGTTTTACAGGATTCCGCCATGGGTCTTTTTGTCTTTCTTCTCTTTTCGTTGGCGGTACTTGGTTCAGCTTGTGTTTTCGTTCTGCGTTTCGGCATCATAAGTTCGGTTTTCTGTCCGAACACTACAGAGCGCGTGGCCAGGGTTGTGTATCGATATGTGACCCTATTACGGTTTCCCGCGAATCTCCGAACCCACCCTCCGAACTCGCATCTCATTGGATGGCGGTATCGCAGTATTGACAGATGAACTAATGAGGTGTTAGCTGTTTACAAAACTAAATCGCGAATATCTCGGCTTAGAAGTTCTTGCGTATTCTCTATCTTTGAACGAATTATGGGGCTCGGGCTTTCAACATAATTCATTGAAATTTGGCAGAGAGCTTCATCACATATTGAAGAAAAAAACGATGTGCGGCTTTTTTGAAATTCGAAAAGATTCTTTAGTTATGCTGTCCGGTGTCAAATGACAAGGGCATTTTTTGAAGCTCCAACTTTGATTTAAATTTGCATTTGAACAAAGCAAAATGTCAAAAAACCCGCACACCCGTTTTGAAGGCTGCTATGTGCTGATTGACATTATGCAGTTAAATCGGCCATACGCGCCAACGCGTGGCCTGGTAATTCGTCTTTATAAACACTACCTGTTTTGCGTTTCTAGGTTCACCGTTCTTACCGATTTTAAAATTTTCATAAAAACATTACGCAGGCTCATTCTATGGTTTATAAGCTTTAAAATGGTATATAGGTTTATGTAGATTTCCCTAAAACCACGCGCGCAAGAGATTTTTAACGGGAGACACCCGCGAACCTGCACGGTAACCTTAACGTGCTACTGACGAAGGCCTAGCGCTCGAAACGTCAGCTGCTACTCGCTTTCCACGGCGGTTAGCATACCTCAATCGACTTTAGTTGATTACATACCATTGTTTATCTTCCCCGCCGACGCAGACCAAAACTAGTTTTTACAGGAATCAGTTGCCTATCATATGTAGATAATATGAACGGCTTAGATCTAGGTTTTCTAATTTCAATAGATAAGCTCTCCAAGTTTTGTGTTTCTAAGTCGTTTCTTACAGCATAATTGATGATTTGTACGGACAAAAATACAAACCCCGCTGCCATTAATAGGTCTATCGCGGCGTACAATATTATAACCATTAATTTTAACCTCGTCATCACTGACAATGTCGTTAAGCCTCGTTTCGTTAATAGCAAAAATATCAAACCATTGGTTACCAAGTAAGATTCGAAGCTCATCAATGTGTTTTGGAAGGCTAGTAATGTTTAAACATGCCATTTTAAAGCCACGATTATTAGGAAATATTGGTTGTGGGTTCATAGTAGCATTGACATTAGGTGCTGCTGCCACAATTTCAGGATGAGCCACGGATCACTGGTTTCTTAAATGGTTGATAAAATTAGATGCAAGGGTTTTAGTGCCTTTAATATTTAAATGGAGTCCGCTCATGTTCAGATGTGCCTTCGAGATATTAGCGTTTGGTAGGCATTTCCAGTTATTCTGGGCAGCAAATCCGTTGACAATTTTGTTTACCTCTACTTTTTTCGTTCAGAGAGTCATCTGATCGCACTAGAATTGAAGAGAACGTTGCCTTTGTATTCTTCGTGTGCATGTGACGTCATGGTCGCCATGTTGGATGACAATAACAAAAGATTCCTCGTTAGCTTCTCTTGTCAGTTCATCCAACATGGCGGCCACGTCTTTGTTATTTGAATCTCTGGAGATTGGGTTACACACCACCAATTGGGCGATTCATGTTGAATTTTAGTACAGATGTCGATCGTTTCGTAGTCAAGTTTGGATGCTCCTTGAATCTGTATGGTTTTTGTTCGAGTATAAAAGTTGACCGTAATGCCGTGGTCGAACTTCAGCACCGAACACGTGCCGTTAGAATTTTCCGATACAAGTGTATCTTCACCTTGTTCTAATTCGGTTGGCCAAAAGGATTTGAGTTCTTCAAGATTACCGGACCACTTAAATTGTTGTTTTTCTCAATGAAGCTAAAGGAATTTAGCCATATCTCAAATTTGTAACGATACTAAGACTCTAATTAGGATCTCTAAAGAAAAAGAATGAGCGGCCGATCTTTATCCGATTTACAAACTCGAGCTGAAAACGTCTAGATGTAGAGAGTATGTTTTCAGTTATTTTGGCGATACGACTTATTTTGGCCGAGAAAATCGAAGCCAAAGTTTATGTAAATCAGGACGAAATCTGTATCAGATTTAAAGATCACTTATCGGTCGGTGATTTTCTTTGTTTTTGCTTCATGAATTATTAATGAGCTTGGTAACAGAGTATAACATGGTTTTATTGTTTTCAACTGGCGGTAATCCTTTCATCGCGCGTGTACATGTAAATCTACATTTTTTTCCATTGTCCATACTCGTATTGATCATGTTGTTTCACTTGAGTTTTGAACACTTTGACATCATTTCTATGATCAATACGAGTGTGGACAATAGAAAAATGTATATGTAGTTATGATATGAAATCATGTTTGCCGCGTACCACTAGTAAGTGTAAAGAATGTGATGTAAAGTGGTAAGCTGTAGTGCTAAGTGTGTACGCCCTACGAGGGAAAGAGAGAAAATCTCTGACCCAAGTGGGACTCGAACCCAACGACCTCCAGGTTGCATGTCTGGCGCTCTACCAACTGAGCTATCAAGTCAGATGAGAGCAATCGTGGGTATTGGTGCGTTTTATGGGGTCACGGCGATTATATATGTATATGTAGTTATGATATGAAATCATGTTTGCCGCGTAGCACTAGTAAGTGTAAAGAATGTGATGTAAAGTGGTAAGCTGTAGTGCTAAGTGTGCACGCCCTATGAGGGAAAGAGAAAAAATCTCTGACCCAAGTGGGACTCGAACCCAACGACCTCCAGGTTGCATGTCTGGCGCTCTACCAACTGAGCTATCAAGTCAGATGAGAGCAATCGTGGGTATTGGTGCGTTTTATGGGGTCACGGCGATTATATATGTATATGTAGTTATGATATGATATCATGTATGTGATTTGTTAATTAGTCCATGGGCTTGATCTCGTTAAGTAATTATTTGCTTGCGAATAAGGAATTTTATGGCTTCTCAGATACATATGTCACTGTATAGAATCCAATAACTTTTATTTCGAAATCCGTAACTGGTTGTTATGCAATGCCCAGTTAAATCTACCTCCATTGGACCCAGAACATATTTTGTTAGGAGTCGAAGATACATTCCACCGAGCAAATCTAGTAAATTTCATTTTATTACTATACAAACTACTGTTATATAAGTCAAGGGACTCAAACAAACCTCCAAACTTACAACGGTTTCTCGTCTCACTAAAGTACTATGAACAAATTGAAAGAAAAATCGCCATAAGTCAAGGTAAATTACCCCTTCATTTATCCAAGTGGGATGATTTAACTGAGCGGTTTGTAAGTTATGCTCCTCATTAAACTGGAGTTAAAAAAAAAATCATAGGTTAGAAAAGAAAATTTGTATTTTTTTTGTTATTGTAATATATGTAATGTATGTAAGTGAAACTAATTGTTACAATACTTTTCATAAAAATATATATATAATATAAAAAAATATAAAAATAAAAAATGTCACAGTTGGTATGATATAATATACATCCGAGACACGTCTTTGGGAGAATTAATTATCAATTCTCCCTCTAAGGGATTGAGTTCCCCATGCTCTTCTCGCAAACACCGTAACATGTGGCTATGTGGTAACAAATAGCCATTTATTCCCAAACAACAGTAATATTGTTTGTATTCTTATTGCCTTGCAAACGGAGCTTACCACTGATAGCAAAGGCACTCCTGTAGGTTTGAATGAGAAATTATGCATAAAAGGTGTGCAGTGCTACTAGAGTGGATTTGTTGTATGAGTGGGACAAATTATGACAGCGACTACAGCACAGGGTCGTGGCTGATTTTTATCCACCAGAAGGTCGAATTGCAATTTTCTCGATGTTATATTTCTAGGGTACAAACTAAAGCGGCACTTAGAAATTTAGGCTAACAAGTACGTTTCCCTCTACTATATAAAAAAATATCCACGAAGACTCGAACCGAAACCCTAACCCATCTATTAACCAAATCCCTAACCGTCACTATCCCTTACGCCACAAGGGATTTGCTGTGAACAATAATATATGCTAATACAGTCAAACCTCCGCCAACGCCATCTCCCCACAACGGCCACCACTATGCAACGGCCACGAAATTCTGTCCTGGCCACCAGTCCAAACATTTACTTTTATTGAAACCTCCCCACAATGGGAAGTTTATTAAGCCAATGCAGATTCTATTGTCTACTAAATTTCCCGCCCTGACAAAATTTCCTTGTCAGCAGGGAAATTTAGTGGTTTAAATGTGCCTCCGAGAACAAAAGAATCCGAGACGATCATGGTACAATGTATATATCACATGCAAAGCATGTGCACGCACGTGCAGAAGGTGGAGCTCTGGCAATTGAATTAATTCCATCCCTATTAGGGGTTTCAGAGCTAGGTCAAATTACATGTAAGGTCAGTCTTTGCTTTCCATGCTTGGGACCACATGTGTTTCATCAACAAAAGAGTTGACTGTAGTACAAATTATAAGACAGTGAAAAAATCTTAATCAGATTTTCTTTCCACTAGATTCCTTTACTATGTGGTGTATGAAGGTGTTCGACCTGGCGATGACCGATCCTGAGGAGTGTCCAGTGCCTTTCTGAGGTGTTACAGGTGGCGTTGTCATTGTAGGGCACGAAATTAGGGGAACATATACCAACAACTGCTGCTAGTTGTCGCTAATTTTTATTGCCTGGTCCGATCCACTAGCAGCAACAAATAGTTCAGCATGATTCTACCAGCAACAGTTGCAAGTTCTCATTAGATCTTACTGACATTTCTAAGCATCTACTAGCATTTCAAGAGTGCAACAGCCAAATTTCAAGCCCTGGGTCCAATTCAATAAAACTTTTCTTCATGTATGTGTATTTTACAAGTCTCGGATGATTGTTTTCCAGTGCTTAATATTTTTAAGGCCAAACTTGTCAAATACATGGTAAAAGTTTATTGAATAGGCCCTTTGCAGCTAACAGTCACGTGCTGATATAATACTTCATTAACGAATGAATTGAGCTCGTGATCCCCATGGGAAAGACGTTGCCATGGATGCTGGAGAGCAAGCTATCTTTAAAATCACTGTTTTTGAAAGGTCGACAATCGATTGGAGGTGGAAAATAGCATTTACAAATAGGTTTTGCTAATAGCAATACCGATCTTGTACAATACATTTAAATAAATGAAGTCAGATATGTTTTGCTCTCCAGTACAACCACATGATGTGTTAGATGCAAAGGGCCTATTGGCCCCAGGTTGCATGGTATTTTAGATATAACTTTTGTTGTTAAGTTTGCTTCAGGGTTATTCCATCCCAGAATGTAATTAAAATATACATCTCAAGAAATCAATAATTTATTGTTCTCTGAAAATGCATATACATGTATATACATGTACTTCTCAAAACTATTTGCATTTTAAAAAGCTATTTTCGTATTTGATACAATTGCACATTCAATCGCATTCCAACTAATGTCTTCAAATCAACTTGTAGAGATTTGAATATCAAATGAAGTCATTCTCTTGCATTTTTGCCATGAACGTTGAATCAAGATAACTTTGAGGCAAAGTAAGTGAAATTCATCTTTCATTCCTGATTGTCTTGCCCATGTATTTTCGCGATTTATACCACAAGTCAAAATACTTCCCTGAAGTTTTCCTTTGCTTTTATGTCTCGAGACTCTTGAGAGTGGTCCTGTGGTGTTCTGTCACTCTGCTCAGTCTTGAAATACTGATATTTTTTTAATGCTAATAAAGGAACAGCAATTTGTCACTGTTGAAGGTGTACCCAGAATGCATCAGTAGTGTCCTTCGCAGCCGTTCTTAGGGTCGCCACACAAATGCTTGCCCCACAGCCAATCATTCCATTGTTTAAGTTAGCCAATCAAAACCGATTACAGTACAATGTAACAGTTACACGATACATCGTATGAATTAATTAGCAGTGATTCTTATGTCGATACAGAGTTAATAGAGTGAAATGGTTAGGTAACCCGGCAAACTTAAAGGGGCTAACAAACTCGCTGCGATTTATGTTGGAAGGGGGTAAGACCACGATCATAGTTCATTAGCGTGTACCTTGAACGTTAGAACCCACACATTTCTATTGGTTGACTGATTAACATATTGGAATTTCTATTGAGTTGTGTGCACGGTAACGGTTGAAAAAAAAGACATACAAAGAAGGTTGCTGGATTTCATACATGTAACTATTCCACTCTTAACTATGGTCAACATTTCAAGTTCACTAGTAGATCATCAAAATAAACCAGTTCTTCCAAACTACTAATTCTTTTGGAATAAAAACTTAGAACAGAATTTATGCGATGATATTTCAACTGATTCTACATCCATATTTTGAAGTTTAGCCTCCAGATATTTCCAGTATTGATTTCCTGCCAGACTAGAGTTCCACCAATGAATCAATCTTTGTTTACTCACGGAATTCTAACAGTACGTTACGCTGATTTTCATAGAAGCCGTGCCCTAAGCTAATTAATAATTACAATATTATTATATACTATAATATGATAATGAATACTAAGCTTTTACAAATACAACAAAGTTAATATACTAAATGATAACTATGATTTAAAAAACAATCGATCGAGGATAAGCGTAAATAATCATTTAGGAGAGAGGTAGTTGCTTCTTAAAGAGTTCTGGCACGGGTATTATTTTTTTCTGAATGGTGATTGGTCAGTACCTTGGAATGGAATGTGTGGTTACGATAAGCAGCCGTTAGTATAGTGGAGCGTTGGCGTGACGACCCTAAGAACGGCTGTAGAGGAGACTGGTGTCCTGGGAGCTGTCTGGAATAGCTGAAGGGCTAGTTACTGTAAGCCAGACAGCTGACATATTAGGAATTTCCAAGGGTTTGGTCGTTGCATTAAATATAACAAAACAAAAAAACGGCATTAATATATGAATATCTGAGTAGAACACACCAGATGTTAAGTAAGGTTTAGTTACTTGTTCTGAGGTCACTGAGCGATTGAGGGCCATTAAAATCGCTTAGTCACCGAGGATTGAGTAACTGACCATCTTAGTCGATTGTTAGGAAGGTTATCTAAACAAAATGTGGAATGTATACAATGAGCTCAATGATAACCGTTATTAACCAAAAGCATTGTTGATCATCATTCCACTGGTACGCAAAACATTAGCTATTTAAAAGGCGTTAGTTTGTTCAAACATTTGCAGTGATTGCTGCAATAGAGCAGTCGAGAAATGGAAGTGATTGAATTCGAGAGGTCTACTGTTCGAATGCAGATAAGTACTGCTACCCAAAAAATATTTTATGTAGTTTGTTCCCGTCAGTGGAACCTCCATTTTTGTAATGGATTTATAATTAGGAGAACTTTAAACATTAAATAGTAGTTTCTCACCAGAATTTTGTAGGTTGGGGTCGAAGAACCCACCAAGGCTAACAGTGTGGAACATTTCAAAGACAATAGGTTTCGATTTCATGACTTTTAACAATATATATGTTAAAAATGAAGTTTGAGATTTGATGTATTTAATTTAAGGCATATTTATTGTTATGCTGTTGTAATTATAATCTGCCAAGAAATCCAGAGCTTATCTTTAGGGTTGTAGATAAGAGCAGCAGCCGGCGAACTTAAGTTTTGTCAGGTGCTTTTTACTGGTCCCTAACTAAGCGAAGGGCTTATTTCTCTTACTATTAATTAACCGACAAGTTCAAACCTTACCTACAAACCTAGCTGATGCAAGTTTATTTATAATAATAGCGCATATATGAACAACCCGTGGTGAATGCATTAGCAGAAATGTCCAACTACCCTACCGTGAAATAGCCGTCTCGTTCCGAGACCTCTCGGGAGTGGACTTTTAGAACGAGCTGAGGCGGCTGTATACAGCTACCCTGATACTAGGTAACAGTCGTGTCTGCTTATAATCACCACAGGTTTCAGCATAATAATTAAGAGAACGAATTTAAAATAAGAATAACTATATTTGATTAGCGCAAATAAAGAAGCTTCAACCGTACCAGAGCATCATTGATCATATTGATATTGTTATCCAATAGTCTACTTCCGTATACGAAAATTACCGCTGAATGCAATGACAACAGACGCATGTACGCAGGGTTCGCCTCATTGTGAAGTTAAACAATCAACAATACCAGCGAGAAGGCTCCTGACAACACTATTGTTGTAGTTCACGTTTTGCACCTTCTCGCTGGTATTTAACGCGTACATGCGTCTGTTGTCATTGCATTCGATGGCAGCTCGTATCGTAACGCTTACTAAGAAATACGACCATATTTCTCCTGTAATGATCCAGCTACATTGGCTACCCGTAGAGTTTCGTATTATTTTTAAGCTATTGTTATTAGTGTACAAAGCTCTTAACGGGATGGCGCCCTCCTATGTTACTGAACTATTGAGTTATCGCAAATATTCACGATCGCTGCGTTCCAGCAATAAAGAACTTTTGAGTATCCCGACAAGCAAACTTAAATCATATGGTGATAGATCATTTTCTGTAGCTGCACCGAGACTGTGGAACGACTTACCATTGGAACTTAGGAAGTCGTCATCGATTTTACTTTTTAAAAAGACCCTCAAGACATACTTATTCAAAGCTGCATATAATCTATAGTCTGTATGTATATATATATATATATTATTTTATCATAAAATATGTATATATATATATATATAGTTTTAGAATTTTATTCCGCGTATTATGTAATTTTTATGTAGTTGTAATTGTATAGCCATAATGTCTTTTTTTAACTTAATCTTGTAAAGCGCTTAGGACAATTAATGGATTCAGCGCTATATAAATAGTTATTATTATTATATTATTATTATTCGAATGCGAAACTGGACTATTTAGAGATTTGTAGTAAAGTTTTGTATAGATTACTAATAGATGAACGAAAATATCGACAGCACCTGAAGGATCGTGGGAAGAAGATTGAAATTGGGGTATTTTGTTTAAATATACAAATCTTTGGCTAAGTTGTCAAATTTTCGGCTCTACTTCGGTGTAAGAACTGCGTCACAAAACTCTTTGTTAACTATGAATAATTTGGGGCTTAGAATATTTCCCGAGCACCCTACGCTCAGCGTAGGAAGATTTATAGAACGACTGACAACCCTACCCTAACCTCTAGACAACGAGTGAATTCGCTTGGTGGCAATCGTTTTTTCTTTCACGTATTTATATCCACTAATGATGAGTAGGTGCATAAATTATATTATCCTATAAATATTTTATTTCAGCCAATCAGAGCTCAGCTTTACTATGAAATACAGAGCGGTATTTCATGGCTAGATCAAGGCCAATCAAAATGCAGGAAATTTCGCGCCCTTTCTTTACCGGCCAATAAAAAAATCACCATTTTGAATACATAATTAATGTACAGACGCGCGCGGCCGCCACTCGAAATTTGTGTTTTCCAATTCAGGCGAGAAAATTTGCAGTTTATCGTCCGGTAAGTTACTTTGTTTTCGTGATAAATCTTTTCGTCAATTGTTATTTATAGGATAATATGGATATTTCATGGTTTACTATGGAATACTGGCGAAAATTTCACTCGAAATTCATATTATTTTGGTATACAACTCGCCTAAAGGCTCTTATACCAAATAATAAAAATTTCTCGTGAAATATTCGCCGGTATTCCATAGAAAACCATGAAATAACCAGTAAGTATTCAATACACTATAATTGTAATACGACAACTCACCGAGCGCGCGAGGGCATGGTCTCTAGGGAATGGTTTTACACAGGTAATCCCAAATTTTCTTAATACCCGTTTACAAAGGTTATTGTATGTACTATTTACAATAGTGGTTTTTCTTACCCGTGAAACAAATTAATAGTAGGTATCTAATAGTCTAGTAGAAACAAAAGAGAACAATGGATTAGGGTCTAATTGTGCCTATTATTTCAAGGGTTAAAATCAAGGGATAAAATCACTTCTAAGAGAAACGGAATTGTATGGGATGTAAAATGGCGACAATTGAAAAGATGAAAATGTGTTTCCTTCGAGGTCTGATAGTTGCTTGTCGTGGTGGCTATGACGGTTGCATTACACGTAGTAATAGCTCCTGCAGAAAAATCATTTCTTTTCTACCTGTAAATCTTGACACCTTATTTTGAAAATGGCTAAGGTAAGTTTATTGGTTCGGGTCTTGTTTTAGTGAATTCAATTTTCAGATCCGCTTGAATTTTTTAGCCAAACGGTGTGACTCTCTCAAAGGATTCTGGGATCGCTCTGCTGCGTATGCATACACAGTCAAGCTGCCAAATCTCACAGAAAACCCATGGAGTAAGCGGCATTTCCGACATTCTTTGGGAATGGTTAACGTGCAGAAGAAATGTTTTTATTTCGTTTGTTTGTCGATCAAATTTCACGTTCGCTCGATCGAGTAAAAAACGACGCGACGATCGTCACGCACATACTTACCTTCGCTCGCTATCATCAGACGTTTGTCGCCAAATTATTTGCTCAATATTTCCCTGACTTGGTCATTTGCAAATTTATGGTAGCACTGAAGGCTTTTTTTAGTTCATGAGCTGGTCCTGTGTATTCGGGCTTTCTTTAAACAGCAGATACATTTCGACATCTGTAGGTATTAAACGCTAGGCCAAGTCTCCAGATCGTCTCTGCCCTCAGAATCTCGTATGGAGCCTGTCCATCTACAATTCAATTCAATTTTATTTTACACTTATCGATAGAGCAAGTTACAATGCGAGAATAGAAGATAATAAATCAAGAAGAAAAATAAGAAAAGAATATGAAAAAATAGTTACATATATAAGTGTGCAGAGGCCAAAGTAGCAGAGCTTTCGAGTTGGCCTCTGCCATAAAAGGGCAATGCTTTTACAAATTATGTGAAATTAAGTTTAAAATAATTATAAAAAATCAAATCAAGGCAAGTACATACTACTAAGGTATTTTAAGCTATAAGCTTAGAACATTACATTTTTTTTAAATAATTATTATATAAAGGAATTATATGCTTGATTTAACAGTTTAGTTTCTCATCAATAAAGATTACAAGATGTTTTATATAAGATTTGCGCTCTAAGTCTTTAATGCTGATATTACGTACTTCAGCTTCATTAGATATCTTTCTCGAGACTCTAGGTTGTAAACCTATAAAATAGCCCGGTAGAAAAACGTTTGGATGACATTTCTAAGAAATAGACGGTGCTTTTTTTCCGCTGCATTAGCTCGGTGTATTCACTGTGTTTGACCATGGTTTGGCTGTTGTTTTGATTGTGGTTGACCTCCAGTTCGGCCTTGACAACGGTGACGGTGACAACCAATGACGCTGTAACCGGTTTATTTGCACACCAGAGAGTCTTGGAAGGAGCTTGATGATTGTATAGTGCCTAAAATATTCGCTTCCAGGTCTCCATTGACGGTTTCCCCTTCGTTCTTCTGATTGTATATATACGAAGATGGCATCGTAACACGTGAGAGATCATGTTTGTGTTGGGGTCACCGCTGATTCTGACGTAAAAGTCCGATTACGCCACGCTGAATAACCGGTGGTGCAATCGCGTTTCCCCGACTAGGTTTGTTGGGTTACCTGTGATATTTTGAGCTAAGATCTCGATTTGATTTTGTGAAAAACTCGTATCTTCGCTATGTGCGAATGGTCTTCCGATTTTAGGGATGGTGGCTAGCTTCTCTATACTAATGCATGATGATGAAACCAGATATGATCGAGTGAAATAAGCAGGGAAGTTCCCAACTTGAGTTAAATTGCACCCCTGCGGATTCAATGGGCCTTTGGCAGGAATTCAATCACGTGGTTGTACTGGGTGGCAAAAAATATTGACTCGTATTTAAAGATCGGTAGCAAAACCTGTTTGTAAATGCTACTTTCCACCTCCAATCGATTGTCGATCTTTCTAAAACTGTTTCCATCCAGCATCCATGGCAACGCCTTTCCCATGGGGATCCACGAGCTCAGTTCATTCGTTAACGAAGTATTATATCAGGACGTAACTTTCCTGCAAAATGCCTATTCATTCCTTCGACAGGCTTTTAAACGGATAACTTGCTCGCGGGAATTTCACCATTTCACCAGCTTTTTCTACTCAGCATCTGAGTATGTAAATTATGCCCTAGGGAATTCATTAATGAGAGTACAAAAGGAAGAACAATGCTCTAAGTGTTACTTGCAAGAAACCAGAAGACGAACAGGTCTGTGGCCCGCCCACCCTCGCATAGCCCGAGTTGATGCCTGAGCCATCATTTTTCATCCATTCGGAATTGCAATCCATACCTCGTCAATGACAATGTACTTGGGAAGTAAAATACACTGGTCTGAGACGAAGCTCGCCGTATAATCTTTGAGGACAGTTTCTACTATGAAGATTATGGAAGCTTCGATAAGCAGACGATTATGGCGCGCACTGGCCATCGTTGGTACAGCTTACGAAGCAGTACAATGACGAAAGCCGTGTCAGATGCCCTTCAGCCGTCACCGGCATACTGATGAGGCAGTTTAACAAAAGAAAAGAAAAGGCCTCAACGTGGAGCTCTATAAAGAGTTCCACTATGAATAATTTCTTTACTCCGCCATTTTCCTGCGCTTCAAGGCCCACGCTACTTGCCTCATTAAGACACTTTATGGAATATAGTGCGGTAAAATGCTGGGCGTTGATTGGCTGAGTGGGTGTGACCATATTCTAATTATTGTTGGCAAGCGTGTGTAAAAAATTATCGCAAAAAACGGCCCCAATTAAAAAATATACAGCCAAGCAACTTCGCTAAGTATCAATCTTTTATTTCTGGATTTGTTTTGTAGGTATCGGGGAAGAGAATTCACACAGAGCGAATATATGAACCCTTCTAATTTCGCGTATAGAGCAAAGCGGAAAACGTACTTCGAGTCTGGGAAGCCTGTGGTTCTCCATGATGGTTTAATGGGGTCTTCATTCCAGGCGGTCCCGCTGCCCGTAATTGATCCCTGTTTATACTCTGCGAGCTCAAGGTTGTTAAGGACTGGTTCGGGTATCAAATTTCGGACGGTAAAAACTGTTTTCCTTAATATTTGAGAACAGCCGAGTACGGTAAGTTCGCCAAGTTTCTCACGATAAGAGATATCGTCATTCTTTTTGTGTGGAATAAACCGTATCACGTGAGATCACGTGACTTTATAATAATAATAATAACTTTATTTACGTGTCTAAAGCTATTTAGCAAAAGAATGCTAGTTGGGGACACAAATTAAAGAGTAAATTAAAACAAATATCTATGTATCTATCTATGATTAAAAAGGTAAAACTGATCGATGTACACATTCTTCTGTGACCTAATTCTAACTAAGTTGTAAATACATATATCTGTATATGTATGTCTATCTGTGACTTAAAAACATTGATATACTGCAGGAATGTAATAAAATATGTGTTAAGATGATTACATAAATATTAAGATTGACAGAGATGACAGTCCTTACAATTTTCATTTATCAACTTGCTAAGTCCTTTTGTCTTATTTTTCTTTTGAATGACTTGAGGTTTTCACTACCTTTGACGTCCTGATTTAGTTTAGACCAAAGATAGGGTCCCAGGTACCTCAGAGAATGTTTACCATATTTGATGGTATTAAATCTAGTTATTTGGAAGTCCTCCTTGCTACGTAAATTGTATTTAGTATCGTTTTTCTTAAATAATGCTTGTATATAGTTGGGAACGAGTTTATGCTTTACTTTATACATAGTAATGGCGATATCCTGAAGTCGTCTGTTGTACAAGTCAGTCAGTCCAGCTTCTTTTAATAAATCTTCATATGTAGCTGATTTATTGTTGAATACTATGCGTAACGCACGCTCTTGTATTCTTACCAGCTTTCTCCTGTCCGATTTTGTGCAGAAGTGCCACACTAGTGCCCACGAAATCAGTAAATCAAAAACGCGGCTCCGAGTTTAACAGAAACTGAGGGTAATGAGTGGGTGTGATTTAATAAGGTTAAAGCTTTCTACCAATCTCAGCTTGGAAAAGATGACTACTATGTTTCGTTAAGAGTTATTAAGGCGAACAATGTCACGTGACTTTTTGCCCTTAATATTTCCTTATCTTTACATAATAGTCATGTTTTCTAAGCGTGGTCTAAAACACTGGTGAAAGTACAATATTTTAGCAGGGTTACTTTCTATTCATATATATGTTATCATCGTAACCTCATTTCACTTAAATGATTTTCTCTAATTATGACGCCACGTGATACAACAATCATCCACTTAGTATAGGAATTTAAGGAAGTGGTATGATTAGATTTTATTTAAACTTGTTCTCGTTAGAAACATTTATTTACGGTAAATATATTTTCCGTTAAATGACCAGGCCTTAACATACTCGAGAACATCGTGTCCGCTAAAAGCCTATCGAAGAAATGAATCGAATCAGGGAAATGCAATTTAGCTCAAGTCGGAAATCGCCCATACAACTTTTATTTTCTGCCGGTAGGTATTGGTAAAGACCATTCACACAGAGCGAAGATACTAGCTTTTCACAAATAGGCAAACCGAGATCTTAACGACAAAGACACGACGTGTGCGACACGATTGCACCTGTCCCAATAACTCGTTTCTGCGCTTGCGCGTATCCATTAGTTAAAAATGGAGAAAAAACTACGACGGAAAGAAAGGCCAACTCTGTTTAAAGTGCCTATCACCCTTTTGCAATTTTGATAACTTATGAACCTCCGAAACGTTTTGAGTCAATCAATCAATCAACAACTTTATTAACGTGTCTAAAAACTTCTAGCGCACCACAGGTGGTGTACTAATTGGGGACACTGTGAAGAAAGTTTTGGTTTAAAGTGAATACTTTATGTTCTACGCTTGTTTGAAATCGTGTAAATGTGACCTTTCCTGACCCATGACCGCGTAAGTAAAAGCCTGGGTCGAAACCTGGGTAGACGTCATCTCATTAATGCATTCAGTATTCTTCATGGCGCCTTTTTATCACAACAACATCGATGCATAGAAAATATACCCAGTTTTTGAGTTGTTAGTAAAGAAAAAAGTCATTTTAGTCAACATGTTAAGTATTTCTTCGAATGATTGCAAAGCCGAATTAATTATATGACGTCAAGATGACGTCTACCCAGGTTTCGACCCAGGCTTTTACTTACGCGGTCATGGGTCAGGAAAGGTCACATTTACACGATTTCAAACAAGCGTAGAACATAAAGTATTCACTTTAAACCAAAACGTTCTTCACAGAAGTACTCAAAACGTTTCGGAGGTTCATAAGCTATCAAAATTGCAAAAGGGTGATAGGCACTTTAAAGTGGCCTTAAATCGCATTAAGTCGCCTTAATGTGGCTCGCCTGGATTTTCCAGGGACGCACCATACCCACTTTAAACGGCTGATACTCCACTGTCAGAGCTCGGTCGGGCTAGCCACTTCACCCATTTACTAGAAATAGAATAAACTTTCCAAAAATGTAGCTTTGTTTTACATCGGTGTTACCATAGCAACACAGCGTTGACGTCATGTATTTTACATATCAATTTTCTCAAAATCTAGAACGAAAAATCTAGACCTAAACTTTTAAAACGACCTAGTGTCCCTTGTAGTCTACATGTAGGCCTTCAAGACTGCAAAGTTTAAAACAATTGTATGAGAGCATTTTCGAAACGTATTCGCTAAGAAAGCTGTAATTCGAAAACAAGTCGATAAATATTATTTTTAATCTTTTCACCTGAAATTCAACATGTACTACCCTACCCTGGTAAATTTCAAGAGCATTGAATCATTTTAAGGGCGCGAAATAAAAGCAAAAACATAGGGAACTTTTACATGCATCCACGCAAGCTTCATTGCTGTATCATTTTGTTGATAGCTTGTGTCTTTCCGAAATTTCTCTTTTGTCTAGATTCTACAAACCTGTGATTTGCATGTCATTGTTTCCACGAGTGTTCCGACAGTAGCGAAGAGTAGCAAGCGTGTATGGTAAACTTGTTAGTTCAAAAGCACACAAGTATGTAGAATCTAGACAAAATAGAAATTTCGGAAAGACACAAGTTATCAACAAAATGATACAGCAATGAAGCTTGCGTGGATGAATGTAAAAGTTCCCTATGTTTTTGTTTTTATTCCGCGCCCTTAAAGTGCATATAAGCCCTAGCCAGTTATCTTTGATATCGATTGTACATGAAGTGGATAGTCCAAAGGTAGAATATTTCTTGATTTGGGTGTTGCGTCTATGAGATATAAAGGTTTATATTTCCAATTTGCTAATGATGTGATGTCATCACCGACATTTGCTGAATTTCTTTGTGCTTGTAAATTAAGCTATTTTCTAATTTAGAATATTTTTTTGGGAAAATCACTTTGATAAGCTTCAAATATAACTTAGAATTTAAAAATAGGTAATTTGTCTGCACCAGCATGCTTTTGTTTTATAAGTGATGTCGGTGATGACATCACCTCATTAGCATATTGGAAATATAAACCTTTATTATCTCGTAGACGCAACACCCAAATCAAGAAATATTCTACATTTGGACTATCCACTTCATGTACAATCGATATCAAAGATAACTGGCTAGGGCTTATATGCACTTTAAAATGATTCAATGCTCTTGAAATTTACAGGGACAGGGTAGTCAGTACATGTTGAATTTCAGGAGAAAAGATTAAAACAAATATTTATCGACTAGTTTTCGAATTACAGCTTCCTTAGCAAATAGTATAATATTCTCGTTGTGATAAGTTAGGACAATGGTTATGGGAGGAGATGAGCTCCTTTCGACTGGTTTGAACAAATACCCTGACGCTTGCGTGACTAAGAGAGTCATGACCATATCCACAAATTATCGCTTCTTTATTGATTGAACCAATCCATATCTCAAACACGTGCGTCTTGTCCTGGCGGTCCTTGTATACTAAAAAAACGGACAATGTCTTGAGGGGCTGCTGAGGTGATGGACTTGGGGAACGGTAGGCTTGAGAGAAAACTAGATAGTTCTTTCTCTAAACTGTTCTTTTGTCTCTCGTATGGCTTGCAGGAAGTGTTTATTTTGAGCTGTGCTATTCTAGAGTCTATTTTCCCAATGTCGACTGAAATTTTGGCAGTGCAGGTAACCGTCGATTCTGTAGGGCGTTTGTAACCGCACATTTGGAAGTATGAAAAGCAGTCATCGTTAGCAGCAGCACTGCGGACAGGAGACTGTTGGACGCCATAATCGTGCTGCTGGGCAAAGTTGGCTCTGGACAAGGGATCGAGGTTAAGTTAGTCGGAAGGCCCAAAGGTCCCAGGCAAGTTTACGGTTGACAAATAAACCGCCAGTTGAAGGGAATAGGAGGCCGGACCCGCCTCCCTTCCTTCCAAGCACTAATGCATCAGCTGCGAGGTTGTTGATTATTGGCCACCAGTACCTTCTGGGTTGCAGGTCAGGGACGACAAAAATGCAAGGGCATGGTCGTAGTGCCATGAATCGCAACAGAGGACCGACTAACAGGAAAGGGGGAGGGGGGAGCACATGAATTCTTCATGGAAGACAGCTCTTGGAAAAATATGTTGATACCATTTGAGGACGGAGTGAGCCAACGAGTGAAATGTGGAAGAGGGTGGCCTGAACAGTCTTTTTGCATGTTGGAGTCTAGTGCTATCAAGTCAAAGTCATGAGGACCGAACGCTGCCTGTACTCTTGCCCAGGTTGAGGGGCTAAGCATCGCGTCAAGATCAGACAAAACACGGGATGGTGCGTTGCTGGATTGGCGACAGATTGGACATATCGAAGCTGCAAATTGATATTCATCTCAGTAGCGGTCCAAAAAAGTTCCTTTAAGGCCTTTTTCATAGGCATGCTTTTGTCATGTACTGAATGCAAGGACCAATTCGGACGAAGTGCAGGAACCAGATCACCTTGGATGGGATCTAATCAGCAAAATATACGAATATCAAGACAAGATGAATGGCTGATTGTACGGTACTGGGAATATATATAATTACTACCGCCTCGCCTCCATGAGTGGATTAGGGTGGTACTGTCAACCTCGGCGTCGACTCGAGCATTGTGTAAGTGTCCCCACAAGCTTTGAGGGTAGAGACGAGGGCGTATGTTTATCTGACCTCGATTGGTAGAGGTGCGGTTTCCTCTGACCAATAGTCGCGAACGAGGGGGGTAGATGATTCCCCCCCCCCCCCCCCCCCCCAGCCTTTGTTTGACGCGTCTGAGTAGACTGAAATTCTAAGGTTCCTTTCATCCTGCCAAGTTGTCTAGACATTTCCATTCAGTCAGCTCCTGCTTGAGGTCACCGTTTACCTTGATTGCTCTCTTACTTCGCAAGGCCGAGGATATTGCCCTATAGAGTGCTCTACTATACAACTGTGCTGCAGGAACAGCCATGGAGAATGATGCGATTTTACCGCCGATCCTTTGTAGGGTCTTTACCGGGACTATGCTGGACATAATAATTTTCTCCCTAAGAGAAGCGAAATTTGCTTTGTTATCTTCAGGCAGGACGAAGGCGAGGTGGACGGAATCACAGATGAAACCGAGAAACTTTACTTGCTGCGTTGGGACAAGGGAAGACTTGCTTATCTCGATAAAGTATCCCAGGTCGATGAGTGTGCGGCAGGCCACACATGTAGCGGCTTCGCTAAGTTCGACCAGGATTTTGTGTCGCCTGGACCTCTAACAAGCTGGCCAAGATGGCGGTCATCAATATATTGGGAACACGGGAAGCCCAGCATTCTTAGAAAACTAGTAGCTGCGAGCCCAATAGTTTGATAAATATATGCACTGGATTTCCAACCAAACGGGATAGTATTGAAGATGAAGTACCAGCCCTGCCACTGTAGGCCGAATAGTGACCTGCAAGTCCTCAGAGAGAAATACATGGTCGTAGCCGCTTTTGTCGTCTAGGGTAGTCTGGAAGTGTAGGTGTTCGACATACCTAGGTAAGTCAGGGAGGTGGTCTAGGGAGAATGGCGTGTCTTTTATCCAAAGGTTTAAGAATCGTTCGTCGTATCAAAGGCGCGGTTTGGTGGACTCTACCGTGAGAGGCATAACTAAATGTGGGGGCGATGTGAGATCGATCTCTCCTAAAACTATCATGGACCCATTGCGTACACGCTCTAAGATGGTTCGAGACGACGGGTTGTTAGGGAAAACGCTTCGTGGAGGCATGTCACTGTCGTAAAAGGTTTCCTGGACATCACCCTTGTAATGTTGTATAAATTGCCGAGCGTCGACTCCGTTTTTAATAAAGTCTCGGACCAAATAGCTACAGTTAGATTTCAGGATAATACGGTCTCAGGTCTCAAAGTGGTTATGGATTTCTCCCGCTTTAAATCTATAGGGGATAGAAGGGTCTTTCCCTGAGCTACCAATTCAACTTGGAGTTGGGGTCCAATGGTGTGCGAAAGCCTGCTTTCCCAGTCGCAATACTGCGTGGTAATTTTCTGTGGGATTGCGACTTTGAGCTGATCAGCAAATGATAGTTGAGAAGATGAAGGGGGTTCCTATAACCAAAAATTAGGTGTAAACCGCGGGAAGGTGGAAACAGAGAGACAAGGGATAACTACGACTTGGTTGTAAAATAATGTAAAGGCAGGCTGGCACACCACTGGACCCAAGAAACCCCGTCGAAACGGCGATGAGGCATAAGATAGCCCCTCTTGAGCCAGTGAACTGCAACGGACTGGGAGCTAATAGAAGCAATGTAAATGGAGAAGAAAAGCAGCTAAAACAACTGGATGGGTATATACCGGTAATTTTAATGATACAATGTAATACACTTCGGTAAATAGATTGACCTGCATACATATAACTCAATTATTCAAATAGGGTGTTAGGGGCGAGGCGCAGCCGATCTCCCATGGAAATAATGAAATCGAGAAAAAGGACATGCCGTACGGCATTGTGGGTTTACAGTCAATAGGGACGGTAGTATTAGCTTAATATTCCTTTAATAATCCCCCGGCCGAAATAATATCCCCGGGCAAAATTGACAGAGATGAAAACAAAATATGTAGAGTTATTTTACCCAACCCATGAAAATAATGTAACTAATAAAATGTCATAGCCAAATAGACACAAAAGAAAACAAGTGTATTAGGGGAGCAATTGAAAAATAGGAGAAAAATATATTACTAAAACATCTAAAGCAAAATCATTGCGTGTTTAAATCGTTTCTAACATTTTAAATACAACTTTACATCCGGAGAAATTAAAAACAGGCACATCTTTGTTCTGATCAACTTCTCCACGCATCGACTTTTCCGATTCTACTACTTTAGCTTTCTTAATTACAGGTTCGTCCGACACCGATTCTAATTCTACCTTAGTTCTTTTTGACACCGACTCATCCAAAAAGACTGTTTATTACCCCAAAACATCCGAAACCAATTCCCTCTCTCTTGCATTAGGCCTTTGATAAACGTGAAGTGAACTTAAACACTTATGCCCTGTACGCTCCATAATCATTATTTCGGGAACACCCTTAGAAGCCTAGCCTGATTTTCAGACGGTACGAGGTCGTCCGCTCACTTCCTCCCCCTCCCCGTCTGATGGACTTCATAGACTTTCGTGTTCCTGACGTCACAACCTTTGTTTTTACAATAAGCCAATACGAACACGCGTAAGAATTGAAGTCGCGGCTTTTACTAGTTGGATCTATCAGCTTTCATGCACTGAAAATAATATTCTACAGCTTCGAACTTCTGTCGATTTCCCAGAATGGTATCCTGTTTGAGCTGCTGTGGTTCTTTGGAGAGCAGGAACTTTTTAAACGGACTTTTGCGTGCAGTATTTGCAGGACAGTGTATGAGAATGCATACAAGAAATATCTGCCTCGATTCCATGCCGTAAAGTTTGTTACTCATAACTTAGAACTTTTACGCTTTTACTTTTATTTTAAAAATGTTTTGAAGCTTGATATGTATGCCGATTAGTTACACAAGACCCTAAAGTTGTCCTAGTGTAGGTTTTTTGGTATCAGAGATTGTTTTAACCGGACTTTTTGTACAAAGTTTAGATGCCACTGCCATACGTGAACTTACGGAAGTGTGTTCATAATTCTGAAAACAAAAATATTCACCCAAGTGCCATGAAACTTTTCCCATAACATACTCAGTATGTGTGTTCACTCTTGCAGAAAAATCATAATATTTCATGAAAGATTTGGTCTTCTAAAAGCCAAAAACCTAGGAGAATGTTTGAGATTTATTAAATGCATGAGATTTATAAGCGGAGGAAGATCATAGTGATTTACCAAAGTCCGTACGTAGATTCACAAACACATCGTTCCGATGAATGAACGATGCCAATGCTTTCTTCTGCTCTGGATATAGCTTCGAAAACCTGAAAACTTTACAATTTCGGTCGACACACTCCTCAAGTTTTCCCCAACGCCATTCAGAAAAATATGCCAGCACATTCCTTAAATTCCAGACTTTTCCAAAAGTGTAAAGTTCGCTCTGATTGGTTGACATTATGACGTCAGGAACACGAAAGTCTATGAAGTCCATTAGACGGGGAGGAGGAGGAAGTGAGCGGACGACCTCGAGTGTCCACAATAGGGTCCTCAGATCCCGCTTTCCCACCTCATTTTTTCTCTTAATCCCACCATCCCACCCTTCTTTAGACTTCTTTACGTTGAAATCCCGATCCCACCCTTGCGTTAATTATTACAATAATGATAACATGAAATACCCACCTTCATTAAAATCCGGATAGCTGCCAAGTAAACAGACTAAACACGATTTGATGATGTTTCTGACCCTTGGACGAACACGCAAAGTCACACAAACGGTACGCGACATGCTGTTGACATATGGAAGACGAAGATTGTTCGTTTTGAAGAGTTAATCTGCATTAAATCAAAACATGAGCCCTCGCGATTCGCGATTCCCGCTTCCCGCCCCCTCAAAAACATGAAATCCCGCTTCCCGCTCGTACCTGAAATCCCGCGTCCCACTCCTGTTTTTAGCTCGCATCCCGAATCCCACCCTCGAAATAAGCCCGATCCCGCCATCCCGCCAAACCTATTGTGGACCCTCGACCTCGTACCGTCTGAAAATCAGGCTATAGAAAGCCCGGCACAGAACACGTACTATCGCGTAAAGAATGATTGGTCTTATATATTATCCTTCGATTCCCACTTCCTTGAACAAATTAACAACTACATTACGAAGAGTAGTTTTACATTACAATTTGGTTTTGGTGTTAGATAGAAAACATCATTCTTTAGCATATCTTTAGGACATTTTGAAATATACTTCTGACATAGTTTCAGCACATACCTTTCTCCTCCTGGGTTGTTTTACTCGCCATACGATTTGTACTGCAGCCGTGTCCCCCGGCGCTCCTTCCCATCTCCACGTATTCTCTGGAACTCGGTCTTTGTTCAGCTTAACATTACTTCACCTTCAATAGCTTCAATATTTCTTGGGCCATTTCCCTTCGCACAACCAGCACTTGAGTTTGTATCCTTATCCGTTTATGCCAATTCTGCAGGACACTCTTCGAAAATAAATAAATTGTCGACCATTTCTTCTACCGTAAGATCCACGTTTTCGTTGGCTTTCGTGCCGTCAATTTGAAACAAGGCCTATTTTGAGTGAGAAGAATATCCTCGTCACTATCGGCCATAACGAAATCGGTGCACTGCTCGAAACGAGATCAAAATGCAAATAACGCCACACTGGCCAAAGTTCTCATCAAACACACTCAAGTGTAAATTCCATGAAGACATTCTCTAGGTTGTGTTTTATTCTATTCTATTATACTATACTTCTTCTATTCTTTGTAAAACTCGCCAAAACTGGAAAATAAGCCAGTTATGTTGAGGTCCCCTCGGGGGTATGTGGATTCTTTGTCACCTCGCCCAACTGAAAAATAAGCCAGTTATTTTGAGGCACCTTCGGGGGTATGTGATTCATTCACCTCGGACGGAACCCGTGGTGAATAAATAACATACCCTCGAGGTGCTTCAGATCATATTACTACCGTGTCTGGCATATTGTCATACAGTCTGGCACTTCTGTGAGGCATCCGATAAAAGGAACTTGAAAGAGTTCAGGAACGCACCCCGAGGGTAGTTTTACTAGCAATACACTATAAACCCCTACATTTATGAATGAAAAACGGTTGAATGTAGCTACGAGAAAGACTAAGAAGGCGGATGTACTTTTTAAAAGCATCAGACTTCCATCGCCCAAGAAACGTATCTGCGAATCAGAATAGATGCAGTCAGTTATCGACAGTTACATGCGAGGCAACGCCAATATCCTACTGACCTGGCGGACCGATCAGTAAACTCAATCGTGTATCAGGCAAGAATAGTTTGAACCAAACACCAATCCATGCAGGCTGGCGGCAGCTCCTGGCGGGAAATGACTTTGGATATGGGGTTTGGAGAAACTAAGCTATGAGCTGTCTACGAAAATACGTGAAAATGATGCGTCTTTAAAAGTCGTGAAGATAACGCGTGCGTTTTAAAGCAAACAATAGGCGAAGAAAAGAAACAACAATCACCAGATTTCGGGAGAAAACACTTTTTTACGCTTTGTCCTCGCAAGGTTTGAAGTGATACCAACCAGACAGTGCTGAAAGGCACGTTCTATGATACCGGAACATGAAAAATGTAACAGACCAATTAGTGAATGCAACTCTTGTAAAGTCATTATCTTGCGTTTTAGCAAACCCGAAAGCATTGTAGTGTAGTGAAGAATTTTGCTAGATAGTAATTAAGCGGTCCTCAGAGCGAACTGTATCCACTGAGTTCTGTATCCGGCAACACAAACTGGTAGAGGGGCCTATAGTTTTGTCTGGTGTTATTTATTAAATAAGAGCAGAGTTCAAGAAATGAGGTAAGCGGACTTGAACATTGGTCTTGAGATGGTGCAATGATCAAGAAATCATCCAACAGACATGCAAGCAGCTTTCGAGATGGTTCGAAAATTTCACAATTGCGGCTTCTCGGCAAACTGTTGTTTCTTCAAACCGTCTCTCATCCTCTGACATTATCAGGCGTTATACCAGTCGGCCTGAAGGGATTTATTTACTAACTATAGCTTGTTTCCATTCTCGTCAATGTACCTACTTACTTTTACCTATCCGGTAGGGGGAATTCGATGCGCTACCCTAAAAATACCTTTGAAGCCTATCAGTTTCGCGCGGGCTGCACGTTATCGCTAAATTTTATCCTCAAATAAGGTCGTAATAGCTTTCTCACTAACGTACAACTAAAGCGAGTTGTGTTCATTTTCGATTGCGAGCATAATTTTTTAAACTCTAAAAATGCCAGATTTTAGAAGTACAGTCGTACCTCTCTGAGCGACCACCTCTGGTAAACGAACACTTGGTAAATTCCTGTTTGATTTCTCATTCTGAAACTCATTAATAATTCATGAAATAGTCATCCAATGGAGGGACTGTATTTGGTAACATGCATGGGTCTTGATACCGGGTGAAACTCTTGTTCGAAGCTTCGTCAGGTGGATGCATCTTGACATCCAATGAAACACCAGTTCCAAACGCAACAGTGTGTGATCAGACGACTTTCCAACTCTAGTGATCAATATTTCTTAATCATCATATTCATGAATCACTACCTACCTACATACTGATAAACTACAAGGAGGGGGGGGGGGATTTTTCTTGGTATTGTTTAACTTTCCTCCAGCCCACCCCTACGTATAATTAATGAACGGTGCCTTATTAGTAGCAGCACATTGCGCCACAGTGGCAGTCCGTATCGCAAAAATAACGTCGTGAATCGCATTCGAATATATTCATATATAATTTGCGCTATGTAAATGATACCTTTACCTTTTTACCTTATTAATACCTCTTGTAAGCGAGCGCGACTACCTTTGTTTTTTGTTTGTTTTCGACTTCCGAGATGCGATCACTCCAGAGACCGATGAGATATTAGATTAGTCAGTTTGCAACAAATGTAACATTGATTACTGACAATGCACTCTTTTCACCTGGTGGCCATCGTGGATTCAAAGCGAGGCAATCCTTTGATTTTGCCCGCTAACGGTTAGCCTCGTTTTGACTATCCCTAACTACGAGGCTAACCTGGCAAAAACAAAGGATTGCCTCGCTTTGAATCCACGATGGCCACTTGGTGAAGAGTGAATAGATTTATTGCAAGACATTGATAGCAGCGTAGTAGTTGTTGTGCTGAGTTCCGCGCTGGAAGTTAAGGTTCAGATTCGTTCAGGTTCAGATTCATTAAATGTACAGTACTGTATGTATTAGTAAGTAAAATACAAGTCTTTGTCAAGAGGAAAATGTTAGAATATTTCTCACGTCTTTGCTGTTTTTACAAAAGGTAATAACCCAGAATAAACCCATTTAAGTTACCCGTAGTTTGACTCCACTCACTTTAACGTTTACCGTTGCATTACGGACGTTATTTAGATTTGATATCTGTTAAGTTTTGGGCTTCCTGTAGAGACTACTCTCTCGTAAGCGACCGTCGCTTACGAGAGGTTCGACTGTACTTGATTTTTGCTTAAAAGATCCTAATAAAAACCGGAGCGCCAATTTCAACCCTAAAATACGACCACCACGACCACCAAATATAACAAGTCACCCCCCCACCCCCGTGACCTATCCCAACCTAATCCTAAAATAAACGTGGAAAGAGTAAGCAAGCAATGTCTCTATTCAGTCACTTTGATCAAATACGAAGCCGCTGTCTGTTCTGTATGGTCGTCACATTTATTCACTCAATCACTCAATATTTTACATCATCGATAACACTGTACACACTCGATACACATTGAGACGAATTCTACAGTGATTGATTGCGAAACCTTGAAAAATTACATGACAATTTAAGGGTGCTTTTTGAAGGGATACGAACAACTCGTATCCTATTTTAAAATTGAAATGCGTCAATAACAAACTGAAATATGCCATCCACGAATTGAACAGCTAGGTATTTTTCAAGCTATCAAAATTTCAATGGCCAGGTTGACCCTAGCTGGTATATTTAAAACAGTCTCGAGGGATTACAATACAATGAAGATAGCCCTAGTTCTAGGATCAATCTCCGTTCATGTAAACAGGCCCTAATAGTTCTGCTGAACTCCCCACATAAGGCATTCCCCGCTTAATTATATTCATTTTGAAATCACTGGTGTTTCCTGCAATTTGATTGGTTAAAAGCAGCAGTGATTCCAGCCTAAATTGCATCATTTTGTGTCTGTTATTGCATCATTTTGCTGAACCAATCAATAAGCAGAATTTAAGAAACCATTTCACAGCGTAGGGATTGGGTGATCGCTCGCGCACGCTCTTAGATTTGAATTACCTTCTTCAAAGCTCTACCTGCTTGACTTTTCTAGTTCGTTGTTGTAAAAAACAAATTTACGTTTATCGTTTGTTAAGATTTCAAAATGAATATAATTAAGTTGTAATAGAACTGAGTGGAGTGCAATTTTGGTCTGAAATCATACCCTTGATTACAAATTGCACTCCCTCTTCGCGGTGGTGCAATTTTGCAATCACTCGTATGATTTCAGACCAAATTGCACTCCACTCAGTTCTATTACCATTATTAACCGATAGTGCCATCCAAATTTAGACCATGATTTTAGCACCAAAGGTATATTATTTTGGGCTAAAACTACCCTTTTAATACCACACAAAACTCCAAAACAACCAAGTGATTTTCGCGCCCAACTTCTGGCACTTTTAGCGGATTGGATCAAATTTATAATATGTATGTATCGTAAATGCCAAAATTGCGTTTTTCCATTTATTTAAAATGTTTAAAACTGACTTAAGAAAGCTCGAAATGGTTTTTCTGACCGCGTAGGAATGGTAACGAGACCTGCAAACGCGGAATATTTCGTGGCGCGAAATTTCTTGTCTTTTACAGTTAACTGTTTCAAAAGCGCGCGGTAAAATTTCATCATTTTTGATAGACAAAACTATACACCTCCAAAGAGTGTATAGATGGATTCTTAAAACATTCTGTAACAAAATTCCGTTTCCAAGCGCGAAAACGATGTTTTCAAAAAAATCACTAGTTGTCTTACATAATTTTTATATATCTTCTCCGATTAAAGATAATGTAACAACTCATTTTTATTTATTTTTACCGTGCGGATTTTGATACATTATTTATAAATAAAACTAGTGGATATGGTTTGCGTTACTACAATTATATTATTATACTATTTTAGTAGTTTTGATATTGTAAAGTGCTTTAGTTATACCTCTCTCACGCGTGGACGCAAACCCACAAGTTAATTTAGTACTCATATTATGAATAACAGTTTCGAGTCTCCTTTTGAAAGAGGGACGAAAACCACAAAAGTTTGGCTGATTCTGTTACCTAAATAACAAAGTAACTTTTCACATATTACTGGATCATTATCGATTATATCAGAAGTCTTGGAGTCTGACTATATGTATCTAACATGATTACTAAAATCACGCTGCTGTAACAGAAACGACGACATATTGTAACACAGTAGTTCCACAACCGCAAAATTCCCTCCTCCCCTCTTTAATAGTTACTATTGCTACGTCCATAACCCATGAACTTTAACCCAAAGAAATTCAAAACAAACAGAACGAGTTTGGCGATAGTCTTTGTAACAATCTGAATGATTGATCGATTTCCTATCTTTCGCGGAATTTCTTCAATAGTTGCGAAGATCTCAAGTCTGTGTTTTCATCTCCTTATGACGAGCTTGTGGGACAAGATGGCGGCGATATTTTCCCGGGGAAACAATGCTACGTTCTGATTGGTCTGAAGTGTTTTTAATTGACAGGTGTGAAACTATGAATTGTTTCTAACTATGACCGATACAGACATTCTACAATATTCACGCGACACCCCCCCTCCTCCCCAACCCCGCCGTACGAGAACCACGCTCATACACTATGTACCTACTTTGGTCGACACGGCCGTCTTCGAAAGCAACGCATGCAGCGGATTGGATACTAGTGAAGAAAAGTTCAAAACTTGCAACAGACATTCAGCAAGTTGAATATAGTTTGCTTGGTTCTCGTTTGGTGGGTTACCTGTGCCGAGTGTGTTTACACAGCATTTGCATGATGACACTACAACTACCAGAATTCCTTGCGCTGATCCTTTTGTTCCTCTAATTCGGACCATTGTCTTGGAATTCTCAAAGGAGTTCATAAATTTGAATTATAAAAGAACTTGAAAAGGATTCTGGTAGTTGTAGTAAAATGACCCCATAATGAAAATGTCCTATTAATGACAGGCGTTAGGTCACATTTTCTTCATTAAAACAGACCCCTATTAAACAAGGACCTTAACACTTTGACACGAAATAAATCATGCATGTATTTCAAACAATGACCGAATACAGTTCAAGCACTATGAAACCTATTTTATATCTATGGGCGAATTGCTTTGGTTGTCGCACTAAATTGCCACTAGAAATATATTTTGATTTGTGTTAAGCATTTTATAAAAATATTAATGCTCCAGTCGAAGATCATTCCAAATTTAATTTAATAATTCGAATCTCTTATTTGGCTGACATTAAGCCTATAATAAACGAGAAAAAAACTGTACCGAGGGCGGCAAACAGTATGGAACCAGTATAGCGATGTTTCGTGTTGATAAACATTGCAATTGTTATGCTAATGTACCAACCATGATTTGTAAAGCCCGCTTTGTGTTAGGAACGTAACCAATGGATCTCTGGTTGGCACATTAATGACAATAGATGACGACACACGAAACATCGCTATATATCAGAGTATACCTCTGCTTGACAGCCAATCAAACCACGAGTTTTTGAACAAGGAGCATATTCTACAACTTTTAAAGGCTACCAGGGAAATTGATTTTGCATACACTATATTGTCACAGTTTTGAAAATTTCACTGCATCTGCTGCTAGACTTTAAGTGAAGATAAAGAAAGAGTTAAATGCTTCGTGAAAGTTACGTTAAAAACTGGATGCATTTTAATTTCAAGACTTCGTTAATTTGATTATAAAAACGTGCTAAACATAAGATTGGACACAAGATTCTGGGTTTTTTACTATTTATCTGACGTGTGGTGTATGTCTGCTGTGTGTCTGGGTATCTTTCTCTGAGTATCTGTCTCCGCGCTGTCCTGCTCGGTTTCAATAATATATATAGTGCCAAATAGGTTGTCCTTGACAAACATACTAATATAAGTATATACTGTGAGTACCTTTTCATGGAATAATGCTAATATCAATACTTACAATTATGGGATGTTGTCCAAAATAGATTGGCCTGACCCCCAAGATATCTGAAAAATGTATTTTGACCGCAATGATATGATAAGAAATATATCTGAAGTACATATTTGTCTATTTTAAGATGGTAATGAACAAATATATATTTAAAATATATTTCCTGATATGCCATTCCAGTTAAAACATATTTTTAGATGCCTTGGGAGTCAGGCCATAATTGTAAGTATTGGTATCCACAAAAAGGTACTTACAGTATATAGTAAAATTTGTATGTTTGTCAAGGACAACCTTTTTGACATTGACTGGAGTATATATATATATATATAAATTGTTGAAGGCTAATGTGTAGCCACAGTCATAAAAGTGCTCAATGCGGATGCAGAGCGGTAATAAACTAAAATTTATATACACCCGTTTACAAAAACATTGCACTGCAAATATATATATACCTTTTGTGTTCTTGTCAAATTTGACTGCTAAAACATTGGAGAACAAAAGGTATATATATATATATATATATAAATCAAAAGCAATGTTTTTGAAAACGAGTGTATATATATATATATATTGCCTGCTCTTTCTTTCTTCCTAATATACGTCAGGAGCCCATTACCAGGAGCGTCCATCTTCCCCACTGTGTCTGTACCCCAGCACAGAGGTAGATGAGGCTATTTTTAGCATTGCGTTTCGCGCGAGAAAGAACAAAGGTAGGCTATTCTTAGCCAATCAGATATAATTCTTCTCACTTTCAACGCGGGAATTCGAATTGCTGGTTTTCACTCAATCCCCAGAGATTCAAATGTTGGTGCCCTAACAAAAGAAGCTAACGAGGAATCTATTGTTTAAGGGCACCAACATGGCGGCAACCTCTTTTCGCGGGAATTTCGAATCTAAAAATAGCCTCATCTACTCCTGTGCTGGGGACCCAACCCATAACAGAGGAACGCTCCTGGTAATGGGCTCCTGTATACGTCTTATTATATATATATATATAATAATATATATATATGTTTCAGGGTCTCTACAGAAGAATTCATTTAAATGAATATTTTTCAAAACACTGCGTCATAAAACAAGTGCTCTGTTATTTCAGTGTTAAAGGGAATCTCAGCTGAAAACAATGTTTGCTCTCAAATATTCCTTATGGATACCTAAATCTATTGCTGTGTTTGTCTCCTGTAATTGTACAGTAGCTGATAAAACTTATTTGAATTTCCTACGCGCCGCCATCTTGGATCTTGTGACGTCACAGTGTTGCTCTTTTGTTGTGGAACCATGAGACGTTGTAAAATCCAAGATGGCGGGGCGCGGGAAATTCAATTGAGTTTATGGACAGCCAATATTGGTTCTCATAACCCATTAAATATTTTCTCTCGCGCGTGATTGGTTGAATGCATCACGTGACCCGATATTTTCTCTCCGCGAGAGGGAAATATCAGCGAATACACCCCCTGTGAACGTATAAGCGCGCGTCAAAGAAAATATTTGAAGGATGATAATAACAAAAACCTACAGTATCACGATTCACTGATCATTTTGTTTACTTTTGAGACGCCAATATAACATGGTATTGGCGTCTCAGAATACCAGCCTCTGATTGGCTCTTGCGCGAGCCCTTGCAGTTACATGGGTTCCAGGTCAAGTTCAAAAGTCGTTTGTTCAACAGCAAGATTTCTACAATTTCACCTTCAAAACACTGTAAATTACAAGATAAGAATTATTCAATCCTAAAGGTAAGGTTGGCATTGTAGTTTCCGTCAGAAATCTAACACTCTTATCCGCTAAAAGTACAATTTTTGAAGAGATTTCAAAACACGTCGCGAAAGTTTTCTCCACTCAAGCCGTGAAACCGTTGCCATAGATATCCTAGGCGCCTTTTGAGAATTGAAATTACGATCAGTATAAGTTTGGTGCTTCATTCTCTTCTTTCTCTTAACAATTTCCGACTTAACTGTTGAATCGCGAAACAAAACTAATTGCGATTTTGAGACGCCGATACCGAATTATATTGCCGGCGTTGGAAGAAAAAATATTTTTCGAAATATATTTTCTCCCAACTGGCCGGCAATATAATTCGGTATCGGCGTCTCAAAATCGCAATTAGTTTATAGTATTTGTAACTGATACCTACTGTATAATTTACAGAAGATAAGCATAGCAATATATTTAGAGAGCAAACATTGTTTCTCAGCCGAGGATCCATTAAAGTGTAAGAAATTTTACTACAAATGGCTCGTCGTCACACGATACATTAGTGATTACTTTTCTTGTTAAACAATGCTGCACTGGAAAATGATCATAATAAATTGATGAAAATCTATAAATACTGATTTTTGTTTTGGTATTATTGACGGTATAAAAATAGACATTAGCGGTATTATAAAGAATATACGATGGCTCAATGTCATCTGACATGCAAATGAATCCACGAGAACCATCACTGTTGATTATGCATTTCTCGGATACCTCTCCCCTCCCCCTTTACACCCCCCCCCCCAAAAAAAGGCCGGTATGCGAGAATGGACTTTTTAACACGTGGCGGCCATGTTGGCGAGAAACAATAGATTTCCCACACGTAGCCTCGCATTGAGCCGTTTCAAAGCGAGGTTAGACAGGAAAAAACTAAGGTTTCATATTCTCGTGGGATTCAACATGGCCGCCGTGTGCCCAAGGTATATGCCAGTAAAGAAGCTCAAGCCGTTAATTAAGGCTGTTGTTGTAAATTGAATAGCGCAGGCAGACTATTAAGTACCCTGCGACCAGAGAGCCTTCTTCACGGAGAGAAAACACTCGTGTTGTTTTCTTACTGAGCATGCGCCAACGGTGTTGTCTCGTACCAGACACGCTCGGTCATTCAGTCGTGTGAACTAAGATTTGGCCATCAGTTTAAACCAAAACGTTAGCTGCGCGCTGATAAACCGGTTTAACAGGCTTGACTCGCCTAGAATCTTGGACGAAAAACAACACGAATACTACAGCCTTCTTTTCTTCTCGCTTCGTGGAGTCGAAGGCGGCTCTACTCGCAGAGTAACTACTTAGATGATGAACAAAATTAATGACCTTTCAAGCGGTTGCCTGGCCAGAGGCTTACGCTATACATTACGTGAAATAATTACTTAAATAAACGATTGCCTAAATATAGAGATACATATTTTCCAGCATTCAGGAAGCCGGAAAGCCAATACAAATTCTAGAGATACTGGAGTTAAGTGTTTCAGTTTTTCAGTAATTATTTTTGTTTTTGTTTACGCACACAACTATTGTACTTTTTTCTATGACTGATTCCCCGTCCCCATGAATACGTTTTCATTTGACAACGCAAACATTGTTTTGCGTTTTCATCTCCCGTTTCAGGGTGCGAAATTAACTTTTTCGCGTAGGCACCAACTGGCGACTAGCCAAAATTTCTTAGTCGCAACAGACCAATTGTGGTCGCCACATTTCAAGTTTCAAGCGACATGTGACAAAGAACATTTGCTGGCATGTTTTATTGGCTAAATTTACTTAGAACATCGTGGGACATTGTGAAAACATTGTGAAGACTTTAGATAAGTCAGCTGACGACTAACTCTGAAATTTTGGTCGCCAACACTCAAAATTTAGTCGCATTCGGCGCCAAACAAGGTGCACTGATTTCAGACCCTGCGTTTGCATGAAAACACAAACTCTCAAAGCGATGCCCCGTCCGCACGAACACGTTTTCATGTGTTTGCGCTTTCAAATGTTTGTGTGGACGGGGCCTGAAACTACTGACTGATGGCAAACAGTATAAATACCTCTTAATAATAGAGTGTGAGGTCCAGACCGTAAATTATAGACCAAGTTGTTTTCCCAAGCGTGAGGGCCATACAAGAGGAAAAAAAACGAGGATCATAACTTACATGGTTGCCAGCCATCAGGGAAATACAATTTCACTGACCAGAAAACAATTTTCACTGACCATAATAAGGCTGTTTGACATTCCCTCGTCCAAAACAAAAGTCATTATCAAAACATGTAGCCTCCCCTCGCAGACACTTTGAGGCATGAGGGGCCGTCGTGGCAACCTAAAAATTAAATTTCCTAACTTTTGTCCTTACTTTCCCAATAAATTTAGAATTTCCCTGACCAGATGCAATATTCCCTAACTTTTCCCTGACCTGTGGCAACCCTGACTTAGGGTATGGACCGAGCAAACGAGGTTATTAAGATGTTTGTTTTTTGGCTTCCTCATTTCCTTTGAGACCGGAAGTGGGCGGAAGGTCTGTGCGGGAAGTTATGGAGCGCAAATTACCCAATCATAGCTCGCGAAATTACTTAGCAATATAATAGTTATAATTATTAGATTCAGAAAATATTAGGTTTAATTAACAACGCTGATAAATATAAAAAGCACCTTATCACATCTATTGTTTGCACATGCGCAGTGAAGTTCATCAACCGCTTTTGTGAGCTCGCATTCCTAAGCGACGTTCATTTTGCTGAAAAAGTTAAAGACGTTACCACATGAAATGGAGAGAAAACAGAATGTGAAACATGGCCAAACATTCAAGGCATTGAAAGCATTAAGATATCCACTAGCAACTATTATTCAATCGGAACATCATAACATTTATGTAATTTAGTTTTAGAGTTAATCAAAACAACAAATCACAACCATTGCATAGACTTGAATCATGACAATTAACTCGTGAAACAGGCATGAGACAATTAGACATCTTAAACATTAAGGAGGGGCTGAATGGGGTTAACTGATAACTGAGAAATGGCCGAAAATATTACTGTTAACTGAGAATTTTACCTTTTTTTAGCTGTTAGCTGATATTTGTGAGATAGCTGTTACCTGATATTTCATTATTTTTTATTAAAATGACGTAACGTCACATGCTATTATTGGCTTTTCGGATGGTTTTCGACAGATTTGATCCAGTTGATAATAGTCAAATATTAAACATGACACATCAGAGTTATCTGATACTAGAAAAATCTATTGAATAGACAAAATGTAGTGTTTGATGTTGAATTAGCGGATATTATTCATTTCATACCAGCAAATATGTATTCAAATCAGGTTAGGGTAGTCTTTTTATATAACTTAACTGATAACAGCAAAATTTAACTGATAACTGATAAATAGCTAAAAATTTAGCTGTTAACTGATATTGGTACCCCCCCCCCCCCCCCCCCCCCCATTCAGCCCCTCATTAAGGCCCCGTTCCACACTGTGAAATCGGAGGTTTTTGTTTATTTTCACGTTTTAAGGGTCGAACTTTTGATCTGCCGAATCCAATGTTAATGACTATTTAACAATTAGACCCGCAGCCCGAATGGGCTATTTAACTAGTACTCGTAGCCCATGAGGGCGAGAGGTCTAATTGTTTTAGTATAAATTAACAAGTCGGACAGTAGAAAATAATAGAAAGAAACAAATTGAAGTTGAAAAAATGTTATTATTTCGTGAAAATGCGTGCGGTTTTTTTCTACCATGGGCTATCACAAATAGACCTATAGTAGGGTAGCCAATCAGAATGCAGGATTTGTAATAGTCCACTAGTTGGTTTATACTAAAACAATATATTTACCTCATTAGCATAGCACATGAAAAGTTCGTTGAATGATAGTTGTATATATGAGAGCAATTAGACAAACTCTTTGGGCCGTTTTTCAGTTAAAGGAAGTCTAAATCTTAGACACTGCCTAATGTATTGTATTAAGGTGTTAAAAATAATAGATTAAGGTTTAGGCTTCGCTTAATAAATCGCCCTTTGATTTGGCATCGCGGCCATAGTTTCTGTACTCTACAAGACCTAACTAGTTGTCACATGATCCTGAAATTATTAACTAACAATTAGACACCATAATTTTATCATACACAGACAATGTTATGAACATTTCTAAATACACCCCATGTTACGCTAGTGTGCGGTTCATAAGATAAGCTAAATTTCAAGTGCCTATGAACAATATTTATTTAATTTTAGATATCAATTCTACATCAAGTGAATAGTAGAATTGTACAATATATACTGGTTTGAATGCTTTGCCAAAGACTTATAGAGGTTTTAATTTCCTAAATGCTAATTACATGACGTCAAGGGAGCCATAATTATTATACAAAAAATGTTGTTACAATTAAACACATTTTTCAAATTATCAGTGTTATACCCATGGTTGAAATAAAATGATGTTAGAAATTCGTTTTCCTATATCAGCAGAAACGCCCATTCACAACCATTAAGAAATGATTGCACATACCTCCCTTGACGTCATATAATTAGCATTTTGGATATTTTAAAAATCTCCTTAACTCAGCGACACAGCATTCAAAGCAACATATATTTTACCATTCTACTATTCACTTGATTTAGAAATGATATCTAAAATAAAAAAATAAGGTTCATGGGCACTTTAATATGTGTTACTTGTTGGGGAACTCCTTCAATTAGAAATCGCTTCTTCACTTTCTGGTAGCGCACAGTCAGATAAGACTTGGAGCTTGTAGGTCATCGAGGCTAAAGAAAAGAAACCAGATGAACAGCTGGTTAGTTATGCAGGTTATGCAGTATATATGTACGCCGACGAAACCACAGTTTACTGGATTGCTAATACAGTAGACCAAGTGATGGTGTCGCTTAATAATGTACTCTATGAAATAAGTAGGTGTGTTCGATTAACTCACTTACAACACACCTCACGAAGTGTGAGGCGATGATCCTATATAGAGGCTCATTTACTGGCCCTCTTAACGAACTAATATTAGGAAAGAATAGAGTTACATGGGTGACCAACTCCAGGTTGCTAGGTGTCAGAATTGATGACAAACTAAACTGGGCCAGACACGTACTTGACGTCAAGAAAGGATTGTAAATAAACTAAACATGTTGAAAAGGAGCCGTTTTTTACCAAGACAGTTGCTTTTAGATTTGTATTTTAAGATAAGTTTACCCTCTGTTACCTATGCGTTGCCGGTGTGGGGCGGTTTAGCATGTAAAGATAACTTTAGGCAATCCCTTTATGTAGGACGACACGATTTTTTACCAAAAATACAATAGAATACAACACAATACAATTCAATACAACAATAGAACGCAACACAATACAATAGAATACAATTTGGTAGCAATTCGTGTCGTCCTACATGAAGGGACGGCCTAACTTTAAGTCATTAGAGATCCTACATTGTAGAGCAGCTATAATTAGTTTTAATCTTTCGCGAGATATGTATTTATATAGACATGACAAATGTGACACTATATTTATGTAAAAGTTCAACCTACAATTGTAGCTAAACTAGTAAATAAGATTTATAATGACCTAACACCCACCTGTATGTCCCACATAACTGTAAAGCGCCACAATAAGTATAATCTTAGGGGTACAAACAGACTTATTATACCACGTTTCAACACGTACATCATGAAGAATGCTATCGCTCATAGAGGATCAATTGCATGGAATGCATTATCCATTCTGTATGATAATAATATTACTGTAAAATCGTATTGTAAAAAAACAAAGAATGCTGATATACTCCATAAGCTAGATTTTAATGTTTTACCTGTTCAATCAACTCACAATGTTAGGATGATTTTCTACTGTTTTAATTATTACTCTTACACAGTGTTTTTTATAGTATTTTTTCGCCTTGTTTTAGCTTTTTAGTACGCTAGTTCTACTGTACATACAAATGTTTCTCGCTCATAACTATAGCTTACGCCGGATAATATCATATGTATAATTAGAATTTTAACAACATAGAATAATTTAATAACATAGGTGTCTTATTTATTTCTGATTTTACCGATTAACTTACACAGTAGATCTCTGTTTATATCTACTTAAACTCAACGAGCTTATTGAGAACGACCGCCATTACATTCTCCTCTTATCAAGCCTACGTTCTATAATTATAATCGACAACTATCAATCAAGTTAACCGGAAGTATCTTGACAATAGGAGTCCTTTAACGTAGTTAGCTAATTACTGTCGAACCTCCGGACACCCACGCTAGTTCTCTTACGGGAGATTCGACTGTAGTTGGTTAGATAATTAAACTTTTTACACACGACCCCACAAGCGGCAACGCTTAAATACTAGGGGGGGAGATACTATGGTGTATAAATAATTATTGGATTGATTGATTGATTGACTAATTGACTGATTGATTGACTGTTTGATTGATTGAGGGGATAAAACAACATCGTGAAGCGTAGGGGAAAATGTGGCCATTACTTTGACTTAACATAATTTAATAAAAACAAGAAAACGTAGAATTAAAAAAACAAAACTTATATATTTATAAGCGAAACAAACAGACAGATCAATATATAAAGATTTAGAAAGCTGGGAAGCATATGGGATGTGTCTGAATATGAAAAAATTGTAAATCGTATACAATATGTAAACAAGAAAACTAAAGCCTGGCTTCCACTAGCGACGGAAGCAGCAAGCGTAAGAAACTTATGTTCTAGTGAAAATGAACACAACGGAAGCATAAGCCTCGTTCAGAAGCGGAACCTCGCTTGCATGCTATATTTACATTGCTAAGGGCCTGAGAATGAGCATTCTAATTGGCTAAATTATACTGATTCTGCTTACGTTTAATTTAATTAGTCGCTAGAACCGCCTCCCGGTTAGCTCAGTGGTTAAACTCCGGTCTGTTGAGCGGGAGGTCGCGGGTTCAAACCCCGGCCGGACCAACACTCAGGGTCTTAAAATAACTGAGTAGATGGTGCTGACTTTGTGAAACAACTGCAAATGGTTAGACCTTCACGTCTTCTCGGATAAGGACGTAAAATCGTAGGACTCCCGTCGGCCTCAAGTTTATCAGTCTCACCAGACTGTCACGAGTTACCGACGTTAAATAAAGTTGCTTTACTTTATTCATTGGAATGTAAGCGACAGAAGTAGAAGCGGAAACGTAAGAATTAACAAGGGCACCCAACGAATACTTTTTGAAATTCGTTTGAAACCAGTTGTATGCAGCTCCTCTAGCCATTTTAAGGCGCCTACTATGTCTTTTGGCGTATTCTAGAAAGCTATTAGCTGTTCGGATTTTCTAGGTGGAAATCGCGTCAACCGAAAATACTATGGCAAAATATTCCCGGCCTACGATTTTCTAGCCCAAGTAACTTCATGTTGTAAAGTTTTGTGGAGGTACGAATTTTTTAGGGGTTCTTTTTTCCTTTAGGCAATTCTTTTAGGTGACCTCCATTTGCTAAAGGTTTATTCTTTCGGATTTTAGATGTCAGAATTTCTTAGAGAATGAAAATGTGTTCTCGAAAACTTTAGGTGGCCGCTTCACTAAATGATTTGTGATAATATGTGGCTTTTTTTCATTCAAACCAATGTTTTTTCCCGGATCGTTCTGACTCTATTGATCAGACGAAGACGTACGAATATTTTAGGGGAAACCTTTTAGTCTCCCTTTTCTTCTATAATTTTCTAGGGATTTAAAACAAATTTTCTAGCCAGTATTTCAGAAAACAATTTGCTAGGGACAATTTTTTCAAATCCGAAAGTTTTAGGCTATAACTTACTCTCCCGAACTGCTTTTTAACCGAAAACTTCGTTGGGTGCCCTTGAATTAAGAAGGAAACCTTCCGTGCCTTCTGCTTCTTTTGAAGCAATTAATTATTTACATATTTATTTCCTATGACCACTGAAAAACTTGAAAGAATCATCATTTATTGATGGAATCAAGTAATGGAAGATAGATAATGGAAGATAGATATGCTTCCATCGAGCCTATACTTCCGCTTACGCCGCGGTGAAAACCAGCCGTAAAACTGATAGCACGTTAACGTTTTTCTGTCGGGAAAGACAACAAAACAAATGCTTTCCTTCTAGAAAAGTCAGAAACGTTACCGTCACGTGAAAATGACATCCGTTGGTTAATTCAATACTGCATGGTGGTCATTTACTATAGGAGAAGCAAAAGCGATTTTATACAGCTACAGACTGAAGCTCCTACAACACTGACTCCACTCACCAACAAAGTCGAGAAAGCACTTTGGTACAATCTTGAAATAAATGAAAGCCAAGTAGAACGGTATTCCGGACAGGATGAACAACAGACAGAAAAACGACTCGAGAGGTGCTTCGTAGAATGGTGCAATAACGAGGTACAGGGAGGCAAGCAATACAAGGATAGGAATGATAATGGGGACCTGTGCAAGGTAAAAAAAGAACAGAATCAGTGAATTACAATACAATACAATATTAATGTCGAAACGTGGGATAGGTTACCCTTACATCCGAGCCAGAGGCTCATGTTTAAAACGTCTGACAACAAAAAGGCAAAGAATAATAATAATAAACATATAAGATACATAAAAAGACTAATAATATCTAAATTATAATATGAATATTTACGAATAATCTAATATGATATATAGACCCAGTGCCCGACCCACTCCAGGCTAACTCGACCTAGCCCTAACACAACCAAAAAACTGTTCTATTATAACGAATTTACATGAGGCAGTGATTGCATTTGCAACTGAACGTAAAATGATTCTAGTTGGTAACGAAATTCCTTGATTGTGTATATGAATTATGGTAATAGCGACTATTGTAAGCTGGTTGAACAAGATTGTGCCCACCACTCCTTAAACTGTATTTAGATTGACGAGCTTGAAAAAAGTTAGCAATATATCTAGGACCATTTTCCTTAGAATTAGAACTTGTTTTGTTCTCTATTTGGACAAACACAGCGGAACCCCATTTTAATAAAGTGCCAAGGGACCGGAAAAATAGGACGCTATATCGAGGATTCCCAGTTATAACGATTTTCAAGCAAAAGTTTTTGCCGGGTTGAAAAATTTTCGTTATGTACCAGGGACTTCGTTGTAACAGGGTTCCACAGTAATTAATATTTACAACTGTTTTATAGAGAGAATAGAACTAAACTCTGGAGGTTATACAATTTTATATTGTAAAATAATCAGTCCGAAATGCATGCTCTGATTGGTCAAGAGCGGTATGGTATTAGAGGACACACGCATGGCGTTTCGTATTCGAAAATTACCGCTGAATGCAATGACTACAGACGCATGTACTCAGGCTTAGCCTCATTCTGAAGTTAAACATTCATAAATACCAGCGAGAAGGTGGCCTTTCACAACTCTGCGTATTGTTGTAGTTTCGCATTTTGCACCTTCTCGCTGGTATTTAAGAATGTTTAACTTCAGAATGAGGCTAAGCCTGAGTACATGCGTCTGTAGTCATTGCATTCAGCGGTAATTTTCGAATACGAAACGGGACTATTTCTCAACTCGTTTTGAAAAAGATCACAAAACACGTCCCACACAATGCACGATGTACTAGACCCATGCTTCTAATTTGTGTACTGCCAACTCGGTCGTGAAAAGAGCTTGGTCGCGTTTCGCCTTTTTATAAATCAACTTGAACAGTTCGTAGACAATCAAGGATTAACGCAAAAACAACTTTTTTCACAGAATTACACTAAAGTTTATGAGGATTTAAATAAAAAAATTAAAAAAATTGGGGTTAAGGGCACTTGATTGAGTGAACGAATGAGTACCCTGCGAGCATAGGCTTCTCATCTCTGAGAAACCTCTGTTCGCAGGGTAACAAATGAGTAACACCCGCTTCGTATAATCCACGAGTTAGAGATACATGGTAGAACTAGTTTTAAAACTGCCTCATAGAATCATAAAATCAAAACCCCTATAGATGTGATAAAATGCTCATAAAATTACTCATGTTTTCAAACGAGGAGCAAACACGTTGAATTCAAAATTGAACGACTTCGCGATATTCCGCGCTTTTCATGTACAATACTCTAACATGCCGAGCATGCAATAACAGCTCAGACCCATCTTGCCTTATATGGTCTTTTCATGTCGGGTTTGCGATACCGTAACCATAGCAACGCGGACACCGTGCCCCCATAGAAGACCCAAGCAGCAAAGCTGAAGTAGTTGATGAGAGTCTCAAAATTGCTGGAATCCGGCAACAACATGAGCCAAGCAATGATGCTCTGGAAAAGAGAGAAAAAAAGATTAGACTGAGCGTACTCTCCAGATCCAGCTGCGAGGACCACAAGAAGTGAGACTATTACGATTGGGTCAAGACATATATTTCTGCACCACCCTGGGTTTGGTTTATTTTGCATGAAAATTGATTAATATATTCAGGAGCCCATTACCAGGAGCGTGCATCTACCAGATTAGGTCTGTCCAACAGCAGAACAGATGATGTAGCTATTTTTAGCTTTGTGTTTCCCGCGAAAGTAGACAAAGGATACCTGCACTAAACCAATCACACGACGAAACGTCACTTCTCATCATGCATCACGCAGCTATTTTCCTGTACAGGGGAGCGCGCATTGTCCGCAGCGCAAGCAACCATGGCAACCATTTTATTTCGCGGGAATCGGATATCTATAAATAGCCACAACGTCTATTGTGCTGTGGGCGCTACCCATCACATAGGTACGCTCCTGGTAATTGGCTCCTGTTAATATTGTAAGGGTGCTCAAGCATGTTAAGGCATGGCTTGAACTTGAAATCGATGCTACAGCTATTTTGTTGAATAGAGTGGCTTATATTTGCCCGAATTCTACAAAAATAGTGGGTATCACTAATCTCAGCGTTATAAGTCGTTTGAACAGATTTTGTTGTAAAAAAAAACGTTATCACATACAAAAATTGGAAATTCCAACACTCAAATCAAGAAATAGTTTACTATTCGACTATTTACTTGATGTAAAATTGATTGATAACAAATTTCAGCTCATATCAGATGCACTTTATAATTAATCGAGGAAATACGGTATTGCCGGCTTACGTTGAACAACATGGCGGGTAGAGGAGTGTGTCTCTTGGTATGTACCATAGCAAGGAACTCAGGCAGATGACCCTCACGAGCAGCCACATACACTAACCTGCGACAAATAAAAGAATACAATGTATATCTGGTTGAGGTAATGCGACTAAATATCGATAGGATTATCGGTCCACTTCGTGAGACCGAAAAGAGCTCGTTTTAATATCGATTTGCTAACATCATACTGAGCCAGCAAGCTTGTTGCTTCGCATATATTGACGAGTTAAAAATGAACGAGTTAATGCAAATCAAATTTGGATGTGAGTTAATCTGCAGGAGAGTTCCATTGACCGTATATTGCGGAATAAGAATACACAGAATAATCGGGTCAGCAAGCGTTACTCTGTAGCTTACAGTGCAAAATGTATCTGAACCAGTAATTTTCAGAGACTATTCAATATATTCTTATTCAGGAATACGGTCAGTTGAACGCAACCTTAGATTTAAGATCGAAGGCAATAGGAATGACGGGCTTTTATTATACGATATTCGGCCTGTTGAACTTGGTTGAAGAGGAGCACAAATACCCTCGGAAAGCCACTTCAATGTTCATTTACGTCATCAACATCCAACCAATAGGGACCTTCAGTAAACAGGACGGCGACGGGTGAGAAGTGCAGCAAAGTAAAGTTAAACCATACACGCGCGCGCTATTCGTACGAATTCTTTCCACGTTCTTATCGTTCAGTTTACGTACCTTCCTCCTGAAAAAGCAGATCCATTAGCGGCGCCAAATGTCGAGCAGGCGACAAAGATTGGAATAGTCCACGCCATAACACCGTACATCCTATCAGCCAGGGTCTGTGGCAGGAAATACACTCTTGAGTATCACCGACACTGAGGTGAATAATTGTTTTAGTATATACCACACAAGTGAATAGCCAGCACCAAATAGTTATTTTATTTTCCGTTAAACAGCCAAAAACTCGCGATGTGATCGCTGCTTTGCTCGGAGGTGAATATGAAATCATATTCACTGTTTGAGTAGCCAATCAGAGCGCGCGAAAAGTGATATTCACTGGTGTGGTATATACTAATGGAGAATATCAAAATTCACCAATATCGACTTCGCCTTCGGCGAATAATTGTTAAATATACTCCTTTAATATACTCCCCAAAATATCTGGATTCTAATTGGTCAATAACGAGTGCATAAAAAAGATAAAAGGTCGATTGCACAGTTTCGAGCTCTCCACAATGCTTACTCATTATATTATAAGCAAAAAACTTGCGTGAACTGCTCGTGCTATACTTGATTTATTGGCACTGAGTGATATTTTGAAAGGCAATTATCAGAACTTTCAAAATATCACTCAGTGCTTATAAATCGCGTATAGCACTAGCGTTCATGCAATTATGAGAAGAGGCTTTCATGTAATAATAAATATCGTATGCATTCTCATATTGCCGCATCCTATTGTCTTTTGCTCTCGTCGTTATGGAAATCATTACCTAATACAAGAATTGCAGTTTTTAGAGGGTCGCTGTATATATGGCTCTACTTTTTCCAAAAACTATACACTTTTCGGATCCTGGTGACTATAAACCCAACAATAATTACTCTAGAACAATGACAACACATTCAATAACACAATTCTTTGTCTGTGCAGATCAATAAGCGACCTTTCTACCACTGACGTCTAACGACGTCAATCCCACGAAATCGAAAACACGTGCGTGACGAAAACACGTGCGTGACGAGCACCACCCTGGCGTTACATAGTCTTAAAATCACGTGACTTACCACGGCTACAGCTCCTGACGTCATTATTTCAGTGGGCGTGAGTACAGTGAGGTAGGCAATGTTCACGAGAACATAGCAGACTGTGACTAGTGGTATGCCAAACAGAATTGAACGAGGAAGGTCTCTGAAACAGTACGTAGTAATCGATATGAGATCACATCAAACGTTTTACTGAAATAGCACTAAGCCTCGTATGACTGTCAATCACTTTAGTTGTTTCCAATCATTTACAGTTTTGGTGTTAGTACCCACGCAGCTTCAATATTAGGCACGTTTCCTGTTCTGATGGACGAGCTGGAACGAGCCCTCGTTGGAGACTAAAACTGGGACATCTTTTCTAATGCTAAATAGCTTTTAGCGAATTCCCCTGCAATAAGTTCATTGAAATATTTATTTCACCTTCTAACATCATGCATAATTCATGAGCACTTTGTCCAATCAGATGAAGCAAACCAGTCGGGTGCATGATGCTTTATACCTGGTACAATCACTGTGACGTCATGAGATGCAAGATGGCGGCGCGCAGGAAATTCAAATGGTTTTATCGACAGGAATATTGTAGCATAAATGACATCTAGTGTACAATTTACTGGAGACAAACACAACAGCAGACTTAGGCATCATAACAAACACTTGAGAACAAACATTGTTTTTCAGCCGAGATCCCTTAAAAAGCATATTGACTTCGGTCGACGGCGGTGGACTCAAATTAAGTTGTAAGAATAAAATGTTGTTGTCCACATAAATCTTTGCCTTCCTTTACCAAAATAGTTTGAACAATACGCCAGGTCATTGCCAAGGTACGTATCTTATTAGCTTGTTGTTTTTGTAGTTTTGGTCAGTTTTGTGTTAGGTTCAGTTCGATCGAGAATGCCTCTTTACCCTACAGAAACTCATCTCAATAATACAATACAATACAATACAATACAATCTTTATTTACTCAAATGGGAAATACTAAAAATATACAGAAGTGGACAAACATATAAAGGTAGATAAAATTGTTAGGCAATATTTTGAGTTTGAGAAGTTTGAGCCTGGGAGCTAAGTGAACCGTGAGGTTTTCGAGTTAGCCCCCAGCCTTTGAAAGTATTTTACAAACAGAGAAAAAGGACAATAAGGAATGAAGGTTTATAGTAAAACAAGAATAGCTAAAGATTATCATGATATTTGAGACTACTGGACAATTTAAATATTTACAATAAGTTATTTATCTAGAATGTTTTTTTTTTTTTTTTTTTTTTTTTTTTTTTTTTTTTTTTTACTTAATATGTTGTTCTGACAGTAGATAGTGTTTTATTTTTTTTGCGAAGACAAAAACACTAAGGTCTTTTAGGTGGCTAGGAATATCCTGCCAGAGATCAATTGCCTGATATGAAAGCATTTGTTTGCCAGTATTTGTTCGGACACGTGATTTGTATAAATTCTTTTGGGTTGAGTATCTTGTGTTGTATGTGTGTTTGCCACTGGCATATTGAAAAAAATCATTAAACAAGCTTGGAAGGAGACCTTTATGCCACAAATGAACAAACTTTATGGCATGAAGGCGATAAACATTTTCTACAGTTTGAATATCTAAGAGATTTAGTAAGGGGAGAGCGCTTTCCGTATTTTTGCCAAACATAACAGAGAAAAATATTAACCTTGCTACAACATTTTGCTTAGTTTGTATCTTTTTCAAGTGTGATTGGTAAGCACTCCCCCAGGCTAGAATAGCATAAGAAATGTAGGGGTAAATAAGGTTGTAATATATTTGTTTTAGTTGGTGAATAGATAGATAGTGCCTAAGCTTGGATATGATACCAATATTTCTTGAAATTCTAGAGCAAACATATGAAACATGATATTTCCAAGACATTGAATCGTCAATCAGAACACCTAAATATTTTATATGGTCTTTTCTTTCCAAGTGGCACGATCCATCTTTGGTTTGTAATTTTATATCAATTTCTCCGTCCTTTTTCCGCGAAGATTTAACGATCATATAATTTGTTTTAGAAAAGTTTATTGAAAGCTTATTCGTATCGCACCATTCCTTGACTCGGTCCAGTTCAGAGTTTATCAATGCTTCTAGGCTTTTTAGTTCTCGTGCTGATGCGAATACATTGGTATCATCTGCAAAAATTCTAAATGTTAAAGTGTCTGAACAGTTTGGAAGGTCGTTAATGTAGATTAAGAATAAGAGTGGTCCTAGGGTACTGCCTTGTGGTATACCACAGATCATTGTTTGCTTCGTGGATTCAGTGTTTCCTAGCGCAACATATTGTTGTCTGTTCGTTAGGTAGTTTGTAAACCAGTTTAGGGGGCCCCCCCTTACTCCATAAGCCTCTAGTTTTTTTAATAGTATTTGGTGGTTGACCGTGTCGAAAGCCTTTGAAAAATCTAAGAATACTCCACAAGTATACATATTATTGTCTATAGCTCTTCGAAGACTGTCTACAATTTCAGTTACAGCCTGTGCTGTTGAGCGGCCTTTTCTAAAACCGAATTGGAATTGGAATAAAATATCGTGTTTTTCAATATAATTTATGAGCTGTTTGTATACTAGTTTTTCAAAGATTTGCGTTAGGGCTGACAAAGTGGAGATAGGGCGATAATTGCATGGGTCCATAACTTCCCCTCCTTTATCAACAGGCGTTACCTTAGACATTTTTAGTACATCCGGGACTATGCCTTGAAGTAAGGATTGGTTAAATATTGTTGTGAGGGATTCACTTATATGACCACCTGCTAATTGTATGCATCTCTGTGGAATACCAATACAGGACTTATTCAATTTAAGCCCCATAATAGCATCATAAACTTCATGAATGCAGATACTTCTGAACATAAAGCTATTTGGAAATGATTTCTTAATGTAACTAGTTGGGCTTATGTCATTTATGGGAATATTCTCTGCTAATTTAGGGCCAACGTTTATATAGTGTGTGTTGAGTTGATGGCAAATACTAGCCTTATTCGTATAGCATTTATTGTTGTATAGAAGTTTCTTAATACCAGGTGAAAAATTTCTGTTTCTGTTTACAACCATTCCAATTAGCTTCCACGTGGTTTTTAAGTTTTCTTTGTGCAAGTCAAATTGTGCTCTAAAATAGCTCTTCCTTGCAGCCTCCTTAATTTTGTTTAATTTATTGTTGTATATTTTATATTCTTTAATCTTTCTCGGTTCGTTGCTTAAAAAATGTGTTCTGAATAGCTTTTGTTTTCTCTTAATTGAGACAAGAATCGCATTTGTGATCCAAGGCTTCTTCATGTGTTTTCTTTTTCGGTGTGATGCTTTCCGTATCGGCACATGTGTGTCGGATATCTGTTTAAGCGTATCTACTATGTTGTTCATACTTTCATTCACATCTTCAACAATTAAGCCATTGAAATCAACATTCCGTAGGTCGTTTAAAAAATCGTCATTGTTGAAGTGTGAAAAATCTCTAAAGTATTTATTTTCATTGATCACTGGAAGTTTGTTTGCAAATGTGGAGAAGATAGGCAGGTGATCGGAGACATCGGCTAAACTAACACCTGCTTTAATAACCTTTTGAGGCATGTTGGTATAAATATGATCTATTAAGGTGGATGTATGATCAGTGATTCTCGTAGCCTTGGTAATCAGTGGCATGAAGCCTAAGTTAAGCAACATGTCGAGGAATTCGGAGGTGTGATTATCAATATTATATTTTAAGAAGTTTATATTTATATCTCCTAGAACAATTACCTCTTGGCCCTTGTTGTTTAGGTTTTCTAATTGAGTTTCTAGTTTTTCAAAGAACGCGTCACGGTCATTTGAGGGATGTCGGTAAATACAACCAATTGTGATATTCTTTTGTCTCTTCCGTTCAATTTCAATCCAACAAGATTCCACGCCGTCCAAGCAAAACTCGAGGTTACGCCTTCTGGTAAACTGTAATTCATTTGAAATATAAAGACCAACGCCTCCAGCTGCTGTTTTCGAATTAGTATGCAAGAATTGGTATCCGGGTATGCTAATATTTATGCAGCTGTTTTCATTCAATTTCGTTTCAGAAATAGCGATAATATCTGGAGTTTCCTTTACTGTAAGTAAAATGTCGTGTAATAGGGATATATTCTTCGTTAGACTACGCATGTTGCAATGGATGATGTATAACACTGAATAACAAAGCGAGGACAACAACTAACTTGTATGGGTTCTTTAATTCTTCTGTCACGTAGTTCAAGTTGTTCCTGTTGAAAAAAAAACGGGTCTCTAAGTCAGCTAGTCTTTGCTGCAAAGATAAGTAATAAACTTAAAAAATACTGTGAATTTCTAACGGGACCTGAAATAACCATAGGGGCTGATCAAAGCCAGGACCCGGATAAATCACAGATCGAATTGGAATTTAGCGTGTTGGTTTATGTGGAGGGAGGAAAACCGGCGGATCCGGAGAAAAACCCTCGGAGCAAGGGCGAGATACCAACAAACTCGAACCTGGGCCACAGAGGTGAGAGGCGAAGCGCTTAACTACTGCACCACCCCGGCTCCCTTGGGGTGGATTACCGTAGGATTATCGTATGTTAGTATTTCACTTCTAGTACACGGAAAGTTTCGTAATATACAAGGGCACCCAACGAGTACTTTTTGAAATACGTTTGAAACCAGTTGTATGCAGCTCATCTAGCCATTTTAAGGCGCCTACTATGTCTTTTGACGTATTCTAGAAAGCTATTAGCTGTTCGGATTTTCTAGGTGGAAATCGCGTCAACCGAAAATACTATGGCAAAATATCCCGGCCTACGAATTTGTTAGTAGTCTAGAACATAAACAAGAATTTTCTAGCCCAAGTAACTTCATGTTGCAAAGTTTTGTGGAGGTACGAATTGTTTAGGTGACCTCCATTTGCTAAAGGTTTATTCTTTCGGATTTTAGATGTCAGAATTTCTGAGAGAATGAAAATGTGTTTTCGAAAACTTTAGGTGGCCGCTTCACTAAATGATTTGTGATAATATGTTTTTTTTTTTCATTCCAACCAATGTTTTTTTCCGGATCGTTCTGACTCTATTGATCAGACGAAAACGTACGAATATTTTAGGGGAAAGCTCTTACTCTATTGATCAGACGAATACGCACGAATATTTTAGGGCAAACCTTTTAGTCTCCCTTTTCTTCTATAATTTTCTAGGGATTGAAAACAAATATTCTAGCCAATATTTCAGAAAACAATTTTCTAGGGACAATTTTTTCAAATCCGAAAGTTTTAGGCTAACTTACTCTACCGAACAGCTTTTTAACCGAAAACTTCGTTGGGTGCCCTTGAATATAGCTGAGAACGTTTTTTTTACCGAGAAAAAATACGATTGATGAGTAAAAATACCCAGCTTTATTTCACAACTTTCCGTGTAATAAATTGTTTATCATAAGACGTTCAGCACAGCAGCATCAAGGAAAACTTTACTTTCGCCTACAGCTTGGATTGAAGAGTGCACGAAATTGTTTTGAGCTAGTTTCAAGAGACTGTCAAGTACACAAAAAGATGTTTTCGCGCGCTAAAAGCTGATTGGCTGTTACATTTATAGCCCCTTTTAATTGGCTCTCGCCCTTAGAAAACCTTAAGTGTTTAAGCCGAACCGTGAAAAACCGGTTTGTGACCCATGTAATACGCTCGCATATTAGCACTCGTTTTGGCCCGTATTTGCCATCGGTTTTGAATGTACATATAATAAACAATTGAAGCAGTGGAGATAAGTATACAGTTCAATCTTCTGTGGGTGGCCGGATCCCGTAAACAGGATTGTTATATAGCTAAAAAAAAATTCAGATATAACGCACGCTCTCACTGGTTCATTTAGGGTCACATGACAGGTAACAAAGAAACTGTTAAGGTAGATGAGCAGGCAATTTTTCTTTAAATTATGATGTCAGAGCGTGACTGAAGGTGGCGTGATGTGCGTTTTGGTCACGCAAGTCTCAAAACATTTTGGTTTGCCTTTTTCCTCGAAAATATGTAATATAATTCTTAAGCTATATAACAATTAAATCACTGACTGACTGACTGGTCCCTCAGAAAACCAGTGAACCAGTGACCCGGCATTAGACTTGTACCTTCCCGAGTACAAGTATTTTGAATCATGAGTCGGGCTTGACTTTATAAAATACTTCAAACAAGCAGTTCAAAACTAGCATTAACGGGAAAATATGGCCTTTAAATACGCCCACAAGCTTTTGTAGCCAGCCTTGCTGGACAAGTCAGTCAGCCTTTGCCAATAAATGCGCTTCCATTTATAATGTTTGCTGCAAGTAAGTAGTTGAAAACAAGGGAAACAACGATCGACGTTAATTTCTTTCCAGGAAGTTCCTTTCGGTAGTGCACAATGCCCTACCATACCAGGGCTTGAAATAACTAACGGGTAGGCGCCGGACATGTTGTCCGGTCAGACGTAATTTTGCTCGGACACGACCCGTTTTTGGCCGGTCAAATATTGAAACAATAACAACTTTTACAATAGTGGCCCCACCCACATGCTCAAATGTCACACAAGTTGCATGATACCAATTTTTGCCTTGAAATTTTAATTATCCAAGTTAGCATTGAAAATTACAAGGTAATAGTTTTACTAGTACTCTTATTTGCAGAAGCAGCCTCCGATTCAGTTCGTCAGGGAATGTAAGGCAAAGATAAAACGGCAACGTTCCATTAAAACGAAAAATCACTTATTACATTTTAGCATTAGTTCTACAATTTATTGAATTTCAAACATACTAAATTCATGGAAGCAGAAAGTTTGGACGGACCGATCAGCATTTGCGGTCGCAGCTTCGTGACATCCTTGTTCTGGGAAATTAAAACTAACAGGAATTTGTCAGCCACTACTGACTAGTCCATCTTCATTTGTGTTACGAAAAAAATAATATTTCGGGAACATGAATAATGTCTAACGTGATTATAAACTAGCTCAAAATTACGTTTAAAGGCGCATGCGACCGGTCAACATGACCGGCAATTAATCCAAGGATTTCTCTGGTTAATACCCAATTCTGACCGGACATTGTCCGTTGACCGGCCGTTATTTCAAGCCCTGCATACTGTCAGATACTGTCACGGAGTAAAATATAGAGAGCTTTTTTAATAACACGTTTTTCACAGCATGGACATCACGGTGGTAAAATCTTACTATAAACCTTGGACACCTACGTTTCTTGTTGACCAACACGGAAAACTCACAGAAGGGAAGACCCTTGTTCAGTTTGACGTTTGTAACTTGGCGTTACGCGACCAACGCACGCGACGAGGTCAAATCGCGCCAAAAATTTCACCTCCTATAAAGTCACTATAAGGTCAAATTTCATAATACCTCCGGTGGCCATCCATGACTTTATGAACGGCTTTTGCTTATGCTGTCTAATGCCCGACCCCCGGGCCGATATAATGCTCGGGATCTCAAATTATGCAAATGACCCACCATTTCCCGGAGTGATGGACATTGTTAGAATTGACTGATGCATAAGAGTTTATTGTTTTTTTTCATACACTACTACAAACAGAGCATACTTTGAGCGGAAGATCATTATGTAACGGTCTTCGATGACCGTCGAGATGAAAGTCCCACCATTTTCTGTGCATCAGTGTTACAAAACAAAAAACTCTGAATTTCTAACGAGACATGAAACAACCATGGGGGCCAATCAAGCCATGTCCCGGCTAATCCACAGATCGAGTTGGTTTTTGCGGAGGGAGAAAAACCGGAGGACCCGGAGAAAAACTCTCGGAGCAAGGGCGAGGTACCAACGAACTCAACTCGCATATGGCGCCGCGTCTGGGAATCGAACCTGGGCCACAGAGGTGAGAGGCGAAGCGCTTAACCACTGCGCCACCCCAGCTCACCTGTTACGATTTCCTGTTTTTGTATTTTCTATGTATTCTATGTTCCAATCATGATATGATAGGTAAATATCGTCATTACTCTAAGAAATAGATTCATGGTTGAGAGGTTTTTGTCTTCCAAACAGTCTGTCGACAATCTTATAGTTTGGTCGAACATCTTATAGTTTGGTCGATCGTTTAGGTTAAATCGGTGATCCGGTCTAAAATATATATGAAGTTTTCACTCAGTTGCTGTTCATGTCCTGTTAGGCCTCCAATCCACATGGAAGGAGATGGAGAAAAGCGCAAGCACTTACCCACGGGCAATATACGCCACAAAGACCAGAGAAATGCTCACGCCCGACAACTGCCCGATGTGCGCCTAGTAATAACAAGAGACAGCCTTGTTCGCAAACTTACGAGGGATAGCACTGTTTTCAGCTCTAAAAGATGAGATTCCAGTAAAAGAAGCACTGTATTATCAACACAATGGATATAAACGTCCGACTGGCCAAAAAACGGCACAATTCCCTTCTATCAGTGATTTCCAGAGATACAGCTTTAACGATCGGCGAGCTCACAGAATGAATCATCACGTGACCTCTAACGGTTGATAATATAGTCGTACAGGGCGCGCAAAGCATGCTAGGTGCGAAACCATTTTCACTTGTACAATTATCCCAGTTGAACCTCTCGCGAACAACCACCCTAAATGTCAAACGGTCGCTAACAAGAGGTTTCAAATGCAATGGTTTGACTGCGGAACAAACTAAACGGGGTTTCAGAAACACGCGCGCTTACGAGAGGTTTCAATGTTGTGATTTGACTGGGAACAAAACAAACGGGTTTTAGAAACATGGTCGCATACGAGAGTCGCTCATACAGACCACTTTAATGGTTGTAGGGCCGCCTATCGAATTTTAAAAAGTGGGAAATGAAAAAAGGAAACATCATTTGTACAGATAAAAGTACTTACCATCCATCATATGCCCATAATCCGTTGTAGAAAGCGAATCCGATCATGCCAATACTTGTAGTCGTGCCCTTGAAAGAGTCCTGGAAACTAGCCGTATGACCTGTAGAATGCAGAGGTATAGATAAGTTAACAACAGACTTATGTATTTGTAGCATCCACAATTGCTGTTCAAGCTAAGTAGGCGCCGCTTACATACGAACTGCCTAACCTGTGTTTAAATGGTTCATTCATTTTTTAACGAACTATTTCACTATTATGAAATGCATGTATCAGACCAGACGAAACGGCCAATATTTAAGTTTGCCACGAATTAAGACTGAAATGGCCGAACGTTCTTTTTATTCTAATCGCGCAAAATGCTTTAACCAACTGCCAGTGGTCAGCAATAAAGGTGGCTCCCATCTCTCTTTAAGACAAAAGCATTGGAACACAACACTACCACCACTACACCTACTACCACCACTAATGCTGCTACTATCATCACTACCACTACCGCTGCTGCTGCTATTACTGCTACGCTATACCACTACTAACAAAAACTAACACCGCTACCACTACTACCGCTACCACTACTACTACTACTACTACTAATAATAATAATAATAATAAAAATAATAATTTATATAGCGCCCTTTCCTAAAATATATCCAAAGGCGCTTCACAATTATATAATAATTACAGAAAAAACTAATTACACATAAAATAACGTCTAAAGAATAATAGGAAAAAGAAAAGGTGATAAAATCCAATAAAGCTAATCTAAAATACAATAAAATACAACAATGTCATATGTTAAAAAACCGCAATCAATAAAACGCTTTCCGAAATAGATGTGTTTTAAGATTATTCTTGAAAACGTTCAAAGAGGCACTGCATGCATTTGATTTGCAGTGGAAGTGCATTCCATAATAATGGCACACAGATAGAGAAAGCACGGTAGCCATGAGACTCGAGATTATAGTTTGGTGCTTTAAGTAACATCTTAGAGCCAGATCGCAAGCAGCGTTGAGGGACATAAGGCTCGAGTAGATCACTGAGATACTTTGGTGCTATACCATTAATTACTTTATACGTGAAAAGAAGAATTTTAAATTCGATACGCTGCTCAACAGGCAACCAATGCAACTGGATTAAGATAGGTGTAATATGCTAGGATTTGCGTGATAATGTAACCAGCCTCGCAGCGGTATTTTGTACATACTGCAGCCTCTGCAAAAGATGTTTCGGTAGGCCATATAATAAGGCGTTACAATTATCTAATTTAGTTGTCACAAAGGTATGATCGTGAACCAAAATCTTCGTTGTCTCAAAACTTTAAAAAATCCTAATGCATGAAATGTTTCTGATTGAATAAAAAGCCGATTTACAAATCTGAGTTATATGTTTGTCCAACGATAAGGTATTATAATAAATAACGCCAATGTCTCTTGCAAATCCAGAGGGTGTAACAGAGACACTGGCCACTTGCACTGCATCTACAGATGGAGGAGGGCGGTGCTTGGCGTGGAACACGAGAATCTCGGTTTTATCATCACTACTGCCACCACAACCACCACTACCACCACTACTATACTATACATGGCAAGAAATGTTGGACACCTCCAGTCCGGTTGTTTAATATTAGGTATAAGGTTACAAAGCACTCCATGGATTACAAAGTTTGTATGAAAGTTTTAATAAAAACATATTTTACATTCGGCCGCCTAGTTTCCTTCGAAATTTGGTTCTGTGTTGTAAAGAACTTAAATACGGACCAAAGTCGTTTTCTTGCTAGCGAGTTTTCGTGCCGCTTATTAACTAGATAGTTTCAGGTAAGTTCCATACGGAATAGAGAAATCGTCAAAAAACTGTACCTGGTCCGGAGAAAAGCGATTTTCTTCACTTGGGTAGCTGATCAACGAGTTTCCTTGCCCTACACAGTTCCGAGTACATTCGGTGAGTATAAACCGAATTGCTGTAAGTTTTATATCCATTGCGGTAACTTGGCCCGAAATATGGTAAAAGTATGGTTAAAAACTTAGGAGAAACCCGATATGATGCTTCTGTGAAATTACGCGACCAGAGCCTCCAAAACTTGAGAGAAATTCACCTTCTTCTCGCCTTCTCTACCATGTTTGTATTCCAAAGACTTTGTAGCCTTACCTTCGAGAAGCCCTAGCTAAACAGTATTATTTTCATCATTTTTAGACCACAGGTAGCCAGAGCTCTGCATGTAAATTGGAATATATAACAGCATTTGTATCGGAATATTTGGTCTTCCATTTTGAACGTAAACACAGAATAACAATCGGCAAAACTTTTAGGATGTCTTCTTGTGTTTCTTGGCTATGCATGGGCTCTATCAGTGTTATGAAAGTCGGCTGTAGGAGTCTATTTAAGTATTTATAAACCTCAGAAAACACAACAGTCCCTGTTCGCGAGGACGGCATCAGTAGCGTCTCGTGTTCGAGTTCCCCAGTTCGATCATATGCTAATTTAGAGAGTATTGTCTTACGGACCAATCACATTTTAAAAATCTGCAAACGTGATTGACGTGCTTGTTAGCTATTATTTATAGTACCGCCTCCAAATGTCCATCTTTTCTTGCCATGTGTACCTGACCTACCACCACGACCACCACCACTACTACTGCTACTACTACCACCCACTACTACTACCATCACCACCACCCACTACTACTACTACTACTGCTACTACTACCACCCACTACTGCTACCTCCCACTACTACTACCATCACCATCACCCACTACTACTATTACTACTACTACTACTGCTGCTACTTACCACCACCACTGCTACTACTACCACCCACTACTATTACCTCCCACTACTGCTACCTCCCACTACTACTTCTACCATCACCACCCACTACTACTACTGAAGCTGCTACTTACCACCACCACCACTACTACAGCTACTAATGCTACTACTACCACCCACTACTACTACCACCCACTACTACTACTACCTCCCACTACTACTACCATCACCACTACCACCCACTACTACTACTACTGCTGCAGCTGCTACTTACCACCACCACTACTACTGCTACCACCCACTACTACTACTACCACCACCCACTACTACTACTATTACTACTGCAGCTGCTACTTACCACCACTACTGCAGCTGCTACTTACTACCACTAGTAATACTGCTACTACTACTACCACCAACTACCACTACCACCACTACTTCTACCAATACTACTACAGCTGCTACTTACCACCACTACTGCAGCTGCTACCACCACTACTACTACTGCTACTACTACAACCACTACTACCACCAATACTACCACCACCAATACTACCGTACCACTACCACTATCACTCCAGCTGCTACTTACCACCAGTACCACTACTACCACCACTACCACAAACACTACTACCACAAACACTACTACTGCCACTACCACAGTACAACTACCACAGTATTACTACCACAAACACTACCACTATATACTATATTATAAACTATCACTTCTGCAAAAAAAATACTACTATAAACTACAAGCATGCCACTACCACTACCACAAACACCATTATCACAAACACCACTACTACAAACACCACTACTATTATAGACTACCACTACTGCTACTCACCTTGAGCAAGGCGCACTATTCCTGTAATAATCAACATGGCGATTGCGACGAGCTTGGCCACAGTGAAGACCACCTGAACACGGGTCGCCAATTTCACACTGAAGCAGTTCACGTATGTTATCACACCTAACGAGAAAATCAAACCACACTGTTACCTATAGCCATACGTTTTCCTGTCATTGGCTTATTCGACATACATGACGGGTAACAAACAAAGTGTTAAGTGGCTAAGCGGGCAACATTGCTTGAAAACTAAATATGACATCAGAGCGTAATATATAGTTCACCTGTTACACCAGCTGGCGCACGTGATCAAAGCGTGGCAGAACGAAGGTGGCGTGATGTTGAGCGTTTTGCTAATCCAGTCTTTCAAAACATTTTGATTTGCCATTTCTCTCGACAATATGTAATACAACTCTTATGCCTAATAACAAACTTCTTAATGACTGGCCATTGGTGGAAATTAGTGACCCTGGTTTCCCGAGAATTTCGATGTTTCTCTAGACTTCGTATCGGGAAACATCGAGATTCTTGGGAAAATATTAATGCCGTTCCTGCACCCTAAATTACGACGTGAAGCCGGTAAATTAATAAATTATAACCTTATTTACGCGGTGACATGTTTAATCACAGGATAATAAAAGCTTTTGTTCTTGCGTAAACAAACTCGTTCTGAAACCCTTCCACGTATGGCTGTGAATGTCCGAGACAAGATGGCTGTGAATGTCCGAGACTAGACGGCTGTGAATGTTCGAGACTAGACGGCTGTGAGTGTCCGAGAATGTCCGAGACTAAATGGCTGTGAGTGTCCGAGAATGTCCGAGACTAGATGGCTGCCGTGTCGACAAGGCGTATAGGCGTATCTTTGTTTACGTTATTTCCTCATTACAAACAAACAGAGTTCATAAATCGAAAGAGATTGTCACACGTGATAATCACCGAAATTTGGAGTGATATGATAAATATATTTTGAGGAATGAGCGTTTAAAAATCTCAAAATTTACAAAGAATGTATGGCTGTCAGCAACTCTTGCCACCCAGCCCGTTTGAAGCTAAGTGTTTTGTTGTTATTTAAATGTGCTTCACAAGGTTATTTTTGTGATACGGACTGCTATTGTGGCGCAATGTGCTGCCATGCAGTCATTACAATCATGAGTGATTGTTAGTACCTCAGAATACCTGGCTGTTGTGTCAGGAGACAATCCCCTACTCTTTCTCGAAATACCACAGCAGGTTCTTTCGCATCCCCTCGTATAGATTAGAAGAGGAAGGAGATAAGGCCAACGGCTTATGCGTCGCTGCCCAAGGACGCGGCCGGGATTCGAACCCCTGACCTGCCGCACTCTAGACCGTGCTCTACCAACTGAGAACCAGCGGGGCGGATTTAACATATCAATCTAAAATTTTCGGTGATTACTAAGTTTAAAATTCTCTTTCAACTAATGTAGTCTGTTTGTTTGTAGCGTGAAGTTTAATTTATGTTAATGAGGCAACAATGTAAACAATGACGTCAGCAAGGATTGGCGTATAAGAGTAACGGTTGTAAAACAACAATAACGAGCGTAAAAATGAGTAGTGCCTGTCTAATTGTAATTCTGAATTAGATTGCAGAAAGGCACATTTTACCAAGAGAACCCGAATCTTCGGTTCAAATTTAATCCAGGACTAAAGCTAATCGGAATTAGTACAACTGAGACCTGAACGTTAGCCAAGCGTTAGCTGAACTTCGTGAAAACAGAAGAACATAGGTGAACTACCCACATCCCAAACTTATGCACGAATTAACTTGTGAAAGCACAAATTAAATAGCGTCCAATCAACATAGATTGTAGTTAACACGTACATAATGCTGCAAACGCAAGAAACATTTTTTAAACATCCCAAATTCAGCGTCAGTACACAGATTAATAAATATACCGGTAGAGTATTAGCCTGTTTACAGGCCCTGGATACTAAAAAAAACTAAAAAATCGGACGTGAAGGAAGGGGGAATGGGGAGAGAAAGAGGAAAAAAATCGGACGTAAAAGAAGGGGGAATGGGGAGAGAAAGGGCAACATTTTTCCGTCCGCCATTTTTTTTACGCCACGTTTTATTTTCGTCATTTTCCCCAGTATCTAGAGCCTGTGAACAGGCTAGTAGAGTATCGGTTGTAAAACAAAAAATAAATCATTGGATCGGTTTCAGCCGTGGGGTCATGTCGATTCTCCAATCAATCACAACTGGGAAGAGGATCGCGGGAATATCAAAAACCAAGCCTAGTTCCATACGAGATACTGGAGAACTCCGCAATTACGGTAATCCCTAAAATGCACAGAAATCCTGTAGCGAATGATTCTCGAAGAAAGTCAAATGAGGATCAAAGCAGCCAGGAGTAAATCTTTATCGTTGTTTTAAAACATGTTTTAAAGTACTTGAGATAAGACAAAAGGTCATGAATTAGAAACGGTCACGGAAATAAAGTGTGGTTTAACTAATAATCTCGTGGACTCCTGGCATGTGGCACCACGTGAACAGCAACACTTGAATATAATAAAGGACTTTCTACTTTAAGATCAAAATACCTCTACACTCTACAGTCTGCAAAAATCAATCGATAAACACAAATATACAATCGAACGTCATAATAAAATAAAACAATTATACTGTCTACTAGTAACAACACTCCTACCAATGCAAAACGCCGCAAGAAGTTTCACGAGTGTCTTGAGATCCAACCGATCCGGATCAACGCGCGAACAAGCTGGAAAAAATGGTTCTACCATGTACTGTCCAAATGCCAACGCAATGATCGCGAGTTGGGACGGCTTGAGCAGAATTGTGGATGTCCAAGAGAAAAGGAAAGCTACCGGACCGCCGTAAGCCTCGTATAAATACGCATAGTCGGCGCCAGACTTGACGATCATGGTACCAAGTTCACTATAACATAATGATCCACACATTGCCAAGACGCCACACAGAGTCCAAACAATGATTCCCATTCCTGGTGACCCAGATTTACTGAAGACCCCACTGGCAGACGCGAAAATTCCACTACCAATCATTGTGCCAACTATTAAAGAAATTCCTCCAAGAAGGCCCACTTCTGGTTGAAGACGCCTCGGCGATCTCGAAGGCTCGATACGGATTTCACCATCCATATTCTCCTCTGCGGTTTGAAGAGAATTATGCGCTATTGGAGCTTTGTCATTCATATCAAATGATATGTTTTCCATTTCGGATATTCCCAAAGCACTCAAAATAGTTTGGGTGAATGGCTCGAGTGATTATTATGGTTGTAAACGAGCAACAGCTCCACAACGCGTGCTACGCAATAATCCACACAGACGTAGGTCACTGTTGTCTAATCTTCCCGTGTCAAGTTCCAATTGCAATTGTGTAATACAGTAACGCTGAACAATCGTAAGCGCCAGCCGCCTTGATGTCTTAAGTGTAGCCCAATGCTACCTCATTTTCTCTTGCATAGGGTTATGTTGAAAAACAGGATATAAACTTTTACGAAAGATTTAGTTTTTCAAAAATATCGAGAAAAGGTTATTGAAAACGATGTCAAACTTCTTTTGGAGTATGGACTATATCTTGTTTTACACAATGTTCAAGTGTTATGCCTTCTTTATATAATGATTGATCACAGGCAGCCCAAGCTCAAGTTACGAAAATATTAGGGTTTGTATGGGAGCGTAGCGAGCTCTAGTTACGAAAATATAAGGGTTTGTATGGTAGCGTAGAGAATTCCGTTTACTAGCCAGAAATACTGTAAAATATTTGAATAAAATGACTTACCTTGCCACTGTGATGTCTTCTGTCGTGTTTCTCTCCTTGTTGGGTAGTTTTAAGCTGATTTCAGCCGGGTTTTTTTTTTCGGAGCCCCTTCTCAAAAACCCCGGCTGAAATCAGCTTAAAACTACCCAACAAGGAGAGAAACACGACAGAAGACATCACAGTGGCAAGGTAAGTCATTTTATTCGAATATTTTACAGTATTTCTGGCTAGTAAACGGAGTTCGCTACGCTCCCATACAAACCCTTATATTTTCGTAACTTGCGCTCGCTACGCTCCCATACAAACCCTTATATTTTCGTAACTTGAGCTTGGGCTGCCTGTGGATTGATTGGGTGACAATGATCTTGTGGACTGCTCTGAAATGATCTGATGACCTTCTAAAGACAAAACTCATGTACATTAGATGTTCTTATTTCATGTACCGGAATTAAAGTTTTAGAAATGATTTTCTAAGTCAACGAAACAATCAAGAACTTCGGAGATGTCGCACGGAACTCGCATGCATGTAGCCAGACAGATGAAACCGCCGACATAGTCATAAATGAAAATAGCTTCAACAAACCAACAGCCCAGGTTTCAGTTTTGGAAAAAAAATGTTTTAAGAAAACCTGCATGCAGCTTCTTGTTTGAATATACAAATCCGATGGAATTCTCGCTTTCAATTTTTGTCTGTTTATATTGTTTAATTAGTTGTGTTATTTTTAGATCATTGTCCTCTGTCATGAATATCCGATTGATGTGCGAGAAACCATTTCAAAGTCGCGTAATTGTTTTAGACATGGTTTCTAGTTCCTCGTGCCATAAAAAGTCTTACGTCCTCCACATTGAAACCACGTCTAAAACAATCAATGGCCTTTGCACGTTACGTCATAGCCGCCATGTTGGTGTACAGTTAACAATAGATTCTTCGTTAGCTTCTTTTGTTCTGTACACCAACATGGCCGCCATGCCCTTTGTCATTTGAATCTCTGGGGATTGAGTGCAAACCATCTATTGGCTTTGAAATAGTACTTCTCCAACTCATTAAGAATTCATGAGATCCTCAACCAATGCATGGAGGGACTATTGTTGGTCACACGCATGGGTCTTGATACCCGGTGAAACCCGTCAGGTGGATGCATCTTGACATCCATTGAAACATCAGTTCCAAACGTACTAGTTGTTTGATGCAATTTCCAACACTAGTGATCAATATTTCTTAATCATCATATTCATGAACCACTAACTACTTGTATATACTGATAACTACAAGTACGGAGTGAAGAAGTAAATAACGACATAGAACATCGCCAGAAATTCGAGACATTGAGGCCTGATAATATACAGATGGTTGACATAGCATATATGGTACGTTGGGACACTACAACGCAGGATACATAAAGTACCAACACGTAATTGGGTAACATTTTATCGCAGACTCATCTCTTTTGGTCCGTTTAGGACCTACTTTCCAAAAGGACAAATTAGCTAGAATAACTGCTGGCTGTTTAAACAAACACACTGCAGTTTCTAGAGTACAGAACAAGGTTTCCAAAGCTGCCATGTTTGTTGGATTTGGTCACTTGTGGTCAGAGTTATGGCAGTCTCAAGACGAGCAATATATTACGGGTTTTAGCGTGCAAATATGGAGTCTGAGGTTTCTTGTCGAAAAGCTGAGTTTTCTAGAAGGAAAAGGAATCATTGAAAATGGACTTTGGGACATCAGAAGGGAAGAATACGGTAGGTCTTGTTTATGTTTTCAACTCTTCGCCCGCACATTTTTTGCCAAGGTTGTAGATTTGCAGCAGATACATTTTATTAACTGTTATTTGCATGTTTTTACTGGAGATCGTTTAATGTCCACTGTAAATAAATGCAATTTTTTATGCTTTCTCTAAAATCAAAGAAATGTATCATCAAAGTTTACTACTTGGCTTTGGAAATATCAAAACTGAATTGATAATATATGTAGAAATAACGCCTCGATCGCACATTTTTACGATTGTACCGTATTTCATGAGAAATAAGGAAAATGTTTAGGATCCCATACATTTCTCTGTAAATTTTCACGACCCATTTCACACAAGTGAACAGGGGTCAATATGTGTTGCGCAATAACGATGTCTCGAATTTCTGGCGATGAAGAAAAGTTGTGCCTCCACTGGAGTTCGAACCTCGACCCTTCCGACTGAGAAGCCATTTCAGTGTCAAGGCATGTCTTACGGTAACCGTACTGTAAGTGAGTGCCGTGACTTGGCCACGCATACGAAATCCGCTATAACATGGAACTAAACTGAGTAACATTTATTGTTGCTATTGGCTATGGCATCAGGAGGCAACGCGAGAAAGAGAAGCGCGGATAAAAAATCATAACATATTCCTGATTCCGTAGTTTATCGACATGCTCAGAAAACATTATCATTACCATGTGGAAGAGCATGTTAACATTAGTACCACCAGTGACATTATGAAATTTGAGTGCTGTAGGTTAAAAACGCAGTGAAGTTACAGTGATTTGAAATTCAAGATATCAGAAAAACGGACCAGCCTCGCTATCGCGTTTTCTCTCCAACATTTTCAGTACCTATAACTCAACAGCAATTATCCACGTTGCTCTACAACTGAACATGATTACTTGATGTATTATGATCTGATAGTTTTATGCGGTATTATTAGTTTCCCTCTCCAAATTAATCTTCCATATTATGCAAATTAGGAGGCAGGCAACGATTTCACAACTTTACCAAAAGCGTATTCAAGCCTTCTGAATAACATCTATTACTTTACGAGTCTCTTGCAACGCAAAACGCTTCAGTGACAATACGCCTGAATCAACAGAACGGATTCACAGTCGAGTATTAAAGTGCACCTAACGTTTATTTTGTTATCATCATTATCGATTCTACATCAAGTTTTGAGTACTTCTGTGAAGAAAGTTGTGGTTTACAGAGAATACTCTATGTTCTGCGCTTGTTTGAAATCGTGAAAATGTGACCTTTCCTGACCCACGACCGCGTAAGTAAAAGCCTGGGTCGATCCCTGGGTAGACGTCATATAATTAATTCGACTTTGCAATAAGTTGAATAAATACTTAACATGTTGACTAAAATGACTTTTTTCTTTACTAACAACTCGCAAACAGTTTATATTCTCTATAAATCGATGTTGTTGTGATAGAAAGACGCCATGGAGAATAATGCATTAATGAGATGACGTCAACCCAGGGATCGACCCAGGCTTTTGCTTACGCGGTCATGGGTCAGGAAAGGTCACATTTCCACGATTTCAAACGAACGCAGAACATAGAGTATTCTCTGTAAACCAAAACTTTCTTCACAGAAGTATTCAAAACTTGATGTAGAATCGATATTTATGATAACAAAATAAACGTTAGGTGCACTTTAACACTGTCTACATCCACACCGCGGCAAAACGTTACGCGCATGCGTATTTGCTATTTATTGTCGGCGCGCGGCCGCCCCCAGTTTCCCGCGAAAACTGAAATGAAACAACAGGCACATACCCGTGATTTTAAAATTTCTGCTTAAAAGTATCCATTTGTGAACTGTTTTGTCAAAAAATAAGAAAACTACTTAAAAGCTAAGCCTAAGACTCTAACAGGTTGAAGTTTTCTTAATTTGTAATTCACTAAGTTATAAAATTATTTACTAAAAAAGTTGAAACGCTCGGTAATTTGTATTTGATAGCAGAGCCTTCGTTCTTTTGGCCAGCGGAGCATACCGTTTTGCCGCGGTGTGGTCTACATCACTGTACAAATTATGTTGCCATGGAAACACTATTGGACCCATGCTTCTTTCACCAGTTGAACATAAAAGTGCAATTTCTGTCTCTGTTATAAAAAAAACCACTCACATACAGTGCCTCTACTGTTCCAAATCTTCTGATAAGCCACAGAAGGGAATTGTGTTTGACAAAGGAGAAATTAGGGAATTTCTTTTCCTCATGGAAGACGCCAGGTGACGAGTGTTTCCATGGTAACGTCATGATTTGCACATGCAGTTAGGTGTAATTTTCTTCGTACCTTACATGTGCACAGTTTTAATTGTTATTTTTTAACGAGTATGTAAAGAGATATTCGTCATTTTGTGAGGTCTCCAGGCTGGGGGGTGGGTGTTATTGTCTGTGCTCGATTTTTTTTCTTTAGCAGTGTTGTTGCGCGAATTTTTTTTTGCGAAAAAAGCGGAGCCAGAACAAAGCTTTTCCGCTTGCAGGAAAAAAAATTTCAACACCGTTGGCTTGCAGAAGTCAAATGGTCGGCCCCTTATCACGCGGCGGCATGTTGAGTCCCAGTAGAATAAAAACCTTTGTTTTCGTCCGGTAAACTCGTTCTGAAACCCACCAGTGCGAGGCTACCGAGGCCAAAACCATTGTTTTATCCAAGATAGCCGAACTGTGATAAATATACTTTTTAGCGTTACGGAATGTACATAAGTGTGTGCAGAATGTTCTGTAATCCCGTTCGGATACCGTTGAGGGTGTATAAAGAGGAGTGATTAATATGTAAGAATCAATCTAAGGCGTTCTCTACTTTGATACCTAATTTCTTTAGGACATATGTTAAGAATAGAAGAAATGTACTGATTACACTATGTATACGAAGTCCAAGGATTACGGCAAAGCTGACACAACGTAGGATTTTATGTCTTCAGCCTTCTTTCTTTTTGTACCGTAGGTCTTATATAGATCCGATTATCCTTGCTATTGTCATCATTTTCAAAGCTGGTCTGGCCAGCATAACTATATTTTTCGCAAAGCACTGACACGTTTAGTTCAGATTTGCTTGGTTTTTGGCTTTTCGCCACACGTAATGACGTGTGACCCGATAACCAAGCCTTTCTGTGAGCTCGAAACTAGATGCTTCTTTAGCGCAGTCCGGGTCGGTAGTGCATTGGCACCGAAGCCCGCGTACTGTTCGCTATGCCATACTGACGAGTTATAATAAGAACGAAACAGCTGTCTATGGCTACAATCTAGTCCGAGCGCTTCTCGTGTCAGGCCTAGCTAACCGTAGTGCTTTGTGTTAGAATTTTACGTTGTATAATTTTATCAGCTTTGCTGTAGTCTTTGGACTTTTCATTCTTAATTGTTTATATTTGGCTGCACCGGTCCTCACTTCGGATCCAACGTATTTTTGCAGTATTTTTGTTCACGGTATTTGCTTATATATTTTCTATTATGGATTTTTGTACCGTAGGTCTTATATAGATCCGATTATCCCTGCTATTGTCATCATTTTCAAAGCTGGTCTGGCCAGCATAACTATATTTTTCGCAAAGCACTGACACGTTTAGTTCAGATTTGCTTGGTTTTTGGCTTTTCGCCACACGTAATGACGTGTGACCCGATAACCAAGCCTTTCTGTGAGCTCGAAACTAGATGCTTCTTTAGCGCAGTCCGGGTCGGTAGTGCATTGGCACCGAAGCCCGCGTACTGTTTGCTATGCCATACTGACGAGTTCTAATAAGAACGAAACAGCTGTCTATGGCTGCAATCTAGTCCGAGCGCTTTTCGTGTCAGGCCTAGCTAACCGTAGTGCTTTGTGTTAGAATTTTACGTTGTATATCAGCTTTGCTGTAGTCTTCGGACTTAATTCTTAATTGTTTATATTTGGCTGCACAGGTCCTCACTTCGGATCCAACGTATTTTTGCTGGATTTTTGTTCATGGTATTTGCTTATATATTTTCAGGTACTAGATGTAACAGGTCTAGGTAGAATTGATTGGCCAACATTATATACTGCTGTAATTATACGTGTCCGACAAGTATCAATAAACGAGATGCCCGCCCCTTATCTGTTGTTTATGTTTAATGCAGTTTAGCATCACAAACATTCGCACTTTTCAGCGGCATGTTTTTGGCAGATCATTGAGATAGTTTGGACCATATTTCCTGATATTGAAGAATAGTAACAACACTAAACAGCAATTCTAAGACCCATAACATTTTCTGGATATGTGCTTCTTTTCGACCCTTTCTTATTAGGTAAAATGAGACATATCTTCAAAACGAGAAGATAATTGTTTTAAATGCTCTTTCAATAAAACGAGTTTCAATAAAATTGAAATTGGCGAACATAATATTTTGCGGTAACATTTATCTTGAACTTTTGCTGTTGAAGTTTCCATTCCATCGACCGTAGTGAAACTAACTCGTTACGGTTTTCAAGACACTATATAGCTATTGCAGTACTGCCAGGCTTCGCGCGCGTTGAAAAATTCTGTGTTCGCGCACTGAATTCGGATCTTTCTAACTAAAATGATAGCGGAGCTCTACACATATAGAAAATCAATAAATAGAAAAAAAAAGGGGGGGAAGGAAAAATAAGAAATCAAAGAATACCCATAACTGATCTCCGTTTTGGCTCAGTGGACGTCACGATGCTATTTTAAGATTCGGTTCCAGGGCGATGGATGCGAAGCTTCAAAACTGGCTCTGAATTATGTGTTGCTCCCTAAACTTACTACCTGGACGGGTATGGGACGGATCTGACCTGATCTGACTTGAAGACTCTAGAAAATGAACTTTGAATTTAATATAATCTACGGAGTGCAATTTGAAAACCCGTTAAAAATATTGCCGTTTGGATTTGACTGGGAAACTGTAGGCTGTATTAAGTCAGACCCGTAAGAAATTCGGATGCGACCTGGAAGCCGTGAAAAGAAACTGGAGTGACCTGAATTTCGTGAAACTATCAAAGGAAATGAAGCCGTATTCCGTTCAGTTTGTAGCCGGAGCGAGCATGGAACTTTTCTTCCAAAAATTAAAATAAATTAACAATCCCGTATCGTTGTTATTGAAACTTCGCTTACCTTATAAATACTCGTTCCCTGTAGTTCATATTCATGTATAGCTAGATAACATACCTAGGGAACTGACCGGATTATTTGCTCTATTTCATGCTAATAATTTTAGAAACGTTCAGTTTATAGCAAGCAAGCACGCATCGACTTTTGACCACAATTTTGCGAAAATATAAATCCAGTTAATCTGAAACACTGACTGATTGAGATTCGAATTATCGAAAACAGACGCTTACAATTCGCTAAAGAAATTAGAACTAACCTATAATATCGTAAATAATCGGACATGCTTTTGCAACACCGTAAATGAATCTGTAGAGTAACTGTCGTGAAAGTAGAACATTGTGAATGCTTTAGTTACTGAGTAAAACGCTGAATGCATTCTTCTGCTCTCGCCGCCCGCCGGCCATTCGGACACGTGACACCCACAATCAATCGGATAGAGTGGTAAAAATAGTCCAACTAATTTATGCAAGCTAAAAATAAATCGGCGCAGACTATCATGGGGAGCTAGAGAGGCTAGTATGGGGGGTTGGTTCTCTTAGGTGATGGTCTCTTGATGAAAGTCAAAAACAATTCTGCCCTTCGCTCGCTGCACGCGATACAATTGTTATAAAGGTCCAATAATCAGTTCACTTTCGATGAGTAATTATTTCTTCTTCTTTTTTTAAAGCAATCTACCACATTCAATAGGTGAACTCCGTACAAAGTATTTCAAATTCTGAAAGCTATCAAAAAAGAAAACTCGAGTGAAAATTATAGATATTTCAGTCTGTATATTTGCAAAATGAGAGGCCGTTTTGTATCAGTATATACAGATCGGGGCCGAAAAATACTTTAAAACTCATGCATAACTATTCAAACACAATATAACCAACAAGATTTACTTTAAAAAGAGTAACATTTCTATAAATGTATCGAGGCTTCTTGTGTTCTAGTTGAGTGCAATATGTATTTCACTGAATAAGAATCCGGAAGAATTCCTTTGTACTTTAAAACAATAATGTTTTTATCTATGATTTCTAGCTTATTTCAAATTTCACTAGTTCAGTAAGTTGCGTGTCAGTTGCATGAAGATGACAGAGTTCGTCTCTTCTAACCTGAGATGGCGCGATTTCGAAAGCCAAAAACATAAAAGGAGAAACAAGAGTTGCCTGAATCTAGTATTCCAGCCAGTACTTCATACTGGACGATGAAACAGGATGTAAACATTCCAGAGCTGGCAATCTACTCGAATGAATGCGCAACTTTAGAATACCCGGCCACTAAAACTTGGGAGTCGTAACTACTGGCTACTGGTAACTACTGAAATGAAAATGGTTGATTCTCCAATGTGTACTTTTGGTAGTGATAAAGAAGAAACCTTGTGCCATCTTTTTTACGAGTGTAACACATCTCGGGGTTATTGGAAAGAAATAGTTACATGGATGCGTACACTTGGTTTTAATGTTCTTGTCTTCTCCAAATTCGATATTATGTTTGGAATTTATGATAAAGAATTTTTTTATATTATTAATCACCTAATTTTGTTAGGGAAGCGACAGATTTATTATTGCAGATACCATAAGATAAAACCAACTTTACAGCTCTTCCTAAATACCAGAACTTCACGACTATAAATAGACACACCATCTACTGTGTTATAGGGGCCAACAAAGGCAAGGGCACAGGAACACTAGCTCCTGTGTAATATACTCCTGAACGAGGGTATACATTGATAACTGGTACCACAGTAGTTGACATAATGTCCCTCCTAATTTAAGTTACAAAAACTGAGATACTAACTAAACTGACAATTAAAAAGTTAACTTATTAGAGGTTCAACATAGAGTTAGCAAAAATATGCATCATTTACAAATACGGACAGCGAGCGAGGGCCAGCAAAATCTTTTAAATGTTGAACTGGTGAAATCTGGTTCAATAATACGATCGCATGTTTGCACTCTAAAACGCAAATTAAGTGGTTTAACAAAATATAAGTATTTCCTTCCTGTATTTTAAAGATCTCCCATTTTCATAACCTGCTTAGGATTTAGCCAGACTTTGAGTGTTGATTGGAATAACACTCCATAAGTGTAAATAGATTAATTATGCCGAGTTATCAGCATACCTTCTCGCTCTCAGAATATCATACATATCTACAAAACGTCCTTCTCTACTAAGCTTGGTACTTCTATTTCTCATTCAACCTGGAAAAACACTGATTTTTTTTTTAATTCACATCAAAGCTTTTCTTTAAAGATACCTCTCTTTAACGCCTATCAAGATACTTTCTCTATGCTAAAAAGGACTCATTTTTCCAAACATCTTCGGACGATTCTATTTCATCTTGCTGATATTAATTTCATATAATTCAGTCTCATTTATCCTCTGAGCTCTTACCAACAGATTTTCTTGTTTTGTTTCCGAAAAAGTGGAGTGTTTGAGTTATTTTTTTTCCTTTTACCCCCAAAAAGTCAGTAAGCACGCATAATAAAGTCAGCGGACCTAATACCACGAATCTCTATTCACAAATGATACACAAAAGTAACTACATAGTTAATTATGCTCACGAAGTTTTTTAACTGGTTGGTAAAGGACGTCAAATGGATCCCACTCACACACTATTGCATCATCTTCTATCAGTGCACGTGTACAAACACGCAGATATCACGTGTTATAAAAACCAACAACTTTGAAATGATGACAACAACTTGGCACTCAAAAAAGGAAACGACCTTACTTATGGCTTGCCCAAGTTCAACGCACCCAGAGAGAGTCTAGCCAGTCAAGACTCGCAAGCCAATTCCCGCTATAAAATATACCCCGGGGGCATATACATTTCAATGTTTTCATTTTCACTCAAGTTCTGCTAGTTACAACAAACTTTAGCGCACACGTACAGCAAAGCACGTCACAAAGCGTTGTTGTGTTTGTTTCCATCGCTAAACACTGACGTCAGTATTCTTTACGTACAGCAAATGCACACGTCACAAAGCGTTGTTGAATATCATATTTCAGCAAACTTTAGTAGCTCACAGTGCAAAATGTGCCTGAACCAGTGATTTCCAGAGATTATTCCATCTATTCTTATCCCGGAATACGGTCAATCGAACGCGCCCTAAGTCTTTATTAAAGCAATAACTATAAAAAAGGTGTTTTACGGTTTGATGTGAATTATTTATCGAGTTTGTAGAGTTGATGTTAGACCAGGTTAGGTTATAGGGTCACTAAAGTGGATTGATCAGGAGAGAATTTAGATTCGGGTATCCGAATCTTTTTTGTCCAGGACGGCTTCCAGCAGTAATCATTGCAGTTGATATTTTAGATGATTAAGACTGATAACTAATAATAGCTTACCAATAGCTGCGGCAGCTAAGAGTTTCATCAAAGGTAGTAAGTCCTCTCTATTTCCACAGCCAGGAAAAAACGCCTCAATGAGATAGGAAGCGAAGGTGAGAAGAATAAGGGCGAGGGATGAAGGTTTCATGACAAGAACGACTGTCCACGAATGCAGGAAGGCAGGAAGTTCTCCGAAGGCCGCCGAGAAATATGTGCGTTCGCCGCCAGATTTAGGAATAGCCAGACCCAGTTCGATGTAGCTCAGAGCTCCGAAGAGACTAATGAACCCACATAACGCCCAAATAATTAGCGTGAACCCGACGGACCCAGAGTACACCATCACCCAACGAGCAGAGGCGAAGATACCTGAACCAATCATGCTTCCAACAATAATCGAGATACCTCCGAAAAAACCAACGGTTCTTTGCAGTGCAGCTACTTTCTGCGTTTTTTCTCCTGTCGCGCCATTTTCAGAAGACGCTAAATTCGAAGATTTTGACGCCATCTCCAGCAATGAAATCGCTGTAGTTTAATCGATCGTCAGCTACGAAATACGTTGGTCTTTTAAGAGCCGGACCCTGTGAATATCGGCAATGAATAGCCTCTCCACGTTAGTCTTTTAAGAGAGCCGAATGAACTCTGATCAGTGCGCGGTATAGTATTCAGTGATATCGTTGCTGTCAAGCTGTGGGATTTACAGTCGCGTTAGCTGTGTTTGCTTGTGAGAAAGAGACCTCTCTTTAAAGGACGTCAAATCTGTCACGTTATAAAAGAATTGTCACGTAAGTTGGTTTGCGTCCATTCCACCTGAGTGAAATAAATTAACATCCGCCAGTTGACAACCAATATCTGTCACCTTCCCCTAAAACGGGAAATATACACACACCGAAGCAGGATCTTACCGAGTTATAATGTCATTTGGCCTGCCCACGCCAACCTTCTCACTTTCCGACCACAGTATAAATCTAAAAACAACCTTAACACTTCCTTCCTTACTAAGCTTATATCCTCTTTTATTCAATCTTGGAAGACCCTTGATTATATTTGTACTTTAATCATAGCTTTAAAAGATTAAAGGATACATTTCTTCTCTGTCAAGTAAGATACCAATTTATCTCTATATGTGGCTGAAAAGGTTAGTTACCATTCCCTTAAACAAAAACCGTTGCTCGCAGCTGTGGTCCATATCGCCGATGTCTCTCTACTTCACTAGCTTATTCAATCTGTTACAGTGGAGTGACTACGGGGACATGATGGAGTGCATTTGAGGTTTGAAAAAAAAAGGGAATGAATGGAACCAAATAATGCCACAATCATCTACGAAACCTACCTCAGAATGCGGCAGGAATTAAAGTGAATTTCAGCGAAACAAAGTTTCAAAAATTCCACTTTTGTCTGGTGCTCGTATCGGAAGACCTCACCCTGCTACGTGGTGAATATTTAACAATTAGACCCGCAACCAGAATGGGCTACGAGTCAATAGCCCACGAGGCGCAGCCGAATATATATAATGGGCTATTTAAGCTCCTGTCGTAGCCCATGAGGGAAAGAGGTCTAATTGTTTTAGTATAAACTAACTAGTCGGACAGTAGAAAATAATAGAAAGAAACAAATTGAAGGTAATGTTATTATTTCGTGAAAATAGAACTATAGTAGGATAGCTAATCAGAATGCAGGATTTGTAATAGTCCACTAGTTGGTTTATACTAAAACGACATAGTTAGAACCTCTCGACCAATCACAACGCTGGAATCTCTATGAAATTATACTACTATCAGTTATGAACAGGAATGTAGTATGAGGTTGTCTTACTGGTTGCATTCATCGGAGCCACTGCCAGTACTTGTACGGCTTACACTGATTTTATTTTGTTCCCTTTTTATGACTTGTTATTCTTGCTCCTATATAGTTTCTTTTAAGATCAGGGCCACTTCATATTGTGACCCTAAATGACGGTCCTTAATTGCATATATAAAGTTAAACAAAGAAACATCTGTATTTACGGGAACGGGAACAGGGACTTTCAGAATTTTGCCAAAACCATCAGTAAAAAATATACATAGATATATACATACATATATATAAATACAAATATAAATATATACATATCAATTCGAAACTCTCTCTCATCGAAATAATTATAGCAGTTATCAAGCCAGTAATCTAGACTGTAGCTAGCCGCAGAGGAAACGACACAGAAGTGTACTATCCCATAATGAACCACACACCTGAACCTAAAACTCTCAACCCAGAGAGAGTAGTGAAATGGTCAACTCTTTTCGTCATCAGTTTAACAAATGACAAATAGACTGAGTTTTATTGATACTATAGTTATTTATTTGTTGTAAAATATCAAAAATCAAAATGAATCGCACAGGCGAATCCTTGTTTACGTTGTTTCCTCATTAGCACACATCAAACTTCAAGCGACGTAAATCATCACAAACAAACAGAGTCCATAAATCAAAAGAGTTATTGTTACACTTGATAATCATCGAAAATTTGAGAGTGACATGATAAATATATTTTGAGGAGTGAGCGCCTAAAAATCACAAAATGTACAAAAAATGGATGGCTGTCAGCAATTCTTGCCACCCAGCACATGTTACAGTTTAAAAAAAGTCAATTTCTCCGTAAATATTTAATATATCAATATCAAATTTTCGGTGATTACTAAGTTGAAAATTCTCTTTCAACTGATGTAGTCTGTTTGTTTGTAGCTTGAAGTTTCACTTATGCTAATGTCACAACAAAGTAAACAATGACGTCAGCAAGGATTCGCCTACATAATAATTAAATGCTTCTTTCCAATTTCAAGTAAAACTTGATCTGAATTAAGAACAATTAAAATCAAACACATTTCATTGGAATATATATACCCGGTATATATAGAGAGATTATTACATGTTAAGGGTTTGATATCGTTTTTGTTCAAGGGTTTTTAATTGAGAGATGGTTTCAAATGATAGGTACATGTCTTTTGCACAGGTTACGCAGCTCTAGCCACACATTTTTACAGTTCTACCTGTATTTTTGGCCTTTTATTATATATATTCGTCCATAACCATATCTACTTCTGATTCTATGTTGTTCATTTTGGGGTTTTGGCAAAATTCAGAAAGTCCCCGGTCCCCGTTTCCCTAAATACAGATAGCCTATTAATCTACTCTCCTCATTATGGGATAAACTGCACGAGTGACCCGTCAAGAGAGTTTAAATCCAGGCAGGAAATCCATGCTTCTGTTCTTACCCATATCACGCAAACATGGAACAGAGCCGGTCAAAGTCTAATCTAACAGTACCGCTCCTGGAGTTTGGTTTATCATCTGCGGCCTATCTATTTATAAGTATGAAAGCAATTGAGCAGATTCTGTTTTAAGGGAGATTAAACAAAAGTTACAGAAACTTGTAAAAAGGTTTATCTGATGTCAAGGTTGGTTTTCAGCTCGTTCGGAACAGCGACGCGCGCTTACGTAGAAAACGTAACACTACCTACAAGAGCTTCTGCTTGGAGGGTAACTTCATACAAACACTAACTCTATGGTCTCAAAGAAGGACGCTCTGATGAATCCATTGTCTCGTGCCCATGCGATTGTACATAAACTCTATTACACCAAAACAAAAACTAACCCAAACACCTCTTGATTACATCAATAACTTTCTCTCACCTATAGCAACAGCTGCGAGAAGTTTCACAACGGGTTTCAAATCGTCTCGATCGCTACATCCTGGATAGAAAGGTTCTATAGCATACGAGCCAAAAGCAAGCAACGTGATGGCCAACGATGCCGGACGAGTAGCAATAACACAAGTCCACGAATACAAGAACGCCGGTATAGGACCGAAAGCTGTTTTAAAATAAGTGTATTCGCCTCCGGATTTTGCTATTGTAGTCCCAAGTTCGATGTATGCTAGTGAACCTAGGAGACTTAGCACTCCACATATAGACCATACTGTGATTGTTAAACCAACAGATCCAGCATTAACCATGACCCATCTTGGAGAAGCGAAGATTCCTGAACCAATCATTGTCCCAACTATTATAGAGATGCCACCAAGGAGGCCCACTTGGCGACGAAGCGCGACTCTATCGCTTGGAGTTTTGGCGGAAATCGTTGCGGCATTTGTCTGGTGGTCCTCCATAACAAGGTAACGGAGATCTGGTACTCGATCTTCTTGTTGATCGGAACGAGCTATTGTCGTATTTTGGCCGTAACCTTCATTAATTCTTTCGGGAATCTAAAATAACTCTAGCTATATTCCTCTGAAAAAATCTGGAAAAAACTTATTACAAGCTTTGTAGCACCCGTTTGAAGCCGAACTTTGGTCACATTGTACAACGCGAATTCAAACACGCTTTGCGTTACACGCTATTGTTACTTTGGCTCTACTATGACCAATATATCCCATATCCCCTCACTTCCCCAGCCTTAACAAATTCCCTTGCATATTATCAATTCTTTAACACATATTCTCCTTGCATATTGCATATTATCAATGCTTTAACACACATTCCTTGCATTTTAATGTATATTCTCCTAGACTTATTCACTCACCGCGCATCTCCTAGTAACTTACTTTTTACCTACAGAGAAGTAAGAGAAGATGGAAAAATCGGAATGTGTTACGATCCGGAATCAAACTCGAACCCTCGCTCTCTTGATTTCTAGTCCTCTGTCCTTTACACAACACCACAAGCTAGTAATATATTCTCACCGAGAGCATCCGCAAACAATGCCAAGGGTGATACTAAGATATGGGAGAGATCAGCCCGAGGCGGTTGAGAGCGGGTAGCTCCCCAGTGAGAGTAAAGAGGTTCATCGCTGCGGGGATGGGGGCGGGGCGTAGCAGCGGACATGCGTGTCTAGTTGACAAGACTAAAGAAGACTTACTGAACAAGGCGAGGCTCTATATATACGGAAAACGTCATCTGGTTGCGTAACACATTCCTACGGACGAATTCCGCATGCCCGGGTTATGTAATAAGTATTAATATGGCCATTGTATGCGGAGCTCCCGGTGAGAATACGTTGGTTAAAAGAATCGAGACAAAAAAACAATACAAAGCCTTGCGAACAGTAATTTTATGCAACTATGAACTAGGCAAACAATGATCCTAATGATTTACGAAAGAGATATTGTTATTACGTGTAGAGGGTTACTGAAGTACACGAGGGCGATCACCGATGTACGCACAGGAGACTCGCAGTTTGTGGGTAGTAGGCATTTATAGATTGTGCTCAAAAATTTCGAAAAAGTTGCACAAAAAAAAAGGTTAAAAGTTGCTCAAAAAGTTGCCCAAAAAGGAGAAAAGTTGCTTCAATAATTCAAGAAGTTGCTTTACAATATAAACCGCTTTATTGAAGTAAAAGCTTTAAACAACACTTTGTAAAGTTTTTTTACACTATGTACAACGTTTAACTTGCCAATGAGTACATTTAACCGAGATGCTTGTGTATTGTTCAGTTATTACTGTCATAAGCACATGGTTCGCTTCCTTTTTTGTTGTCCGTTCCCCTGCCTTTGTACTTGCCTTCATTCGTGACAGGTTTTCGCTTTCGAGACACCGAAGACGCTTTTGGAACACTAAGACGTGCCCCAGCATTTGTTGCAATAACAATTGGGTCTTCTGACGTAGAAACAGAACTGTCTTCCATAGGTTCTAGTGCTGCCATTAATGAAAGCGTGAAACAAAATGGTCGATCCCGAAAATTTCGAACCGCTGACCATAAAGAGCGTGTACAGTTTGCGAACAGCCACTGACCACATGGAGGTAATCGAGGGCACATAATAAACTGCTTTCTTTTTGTAAGGATTGTTCAGGGTGTTTTCTGCCGTATTTACACCGATCTTGTATTTTAAAACTCTACAATTTTATTTGTGGCTCAATATTTTTAACAAATTGCTCAAAAGTTGCTCAAAACTCCAAAAAATGCTTACAGTTGCGTAAACTTCAAAAAGTTGCTCGAGACTCCAAAAGTTGCCGAGCACAATCTATAAATGCCTAGTGGGTAGTGTTATGTATTCAAATTAGTCACAAACCGAGCACTGAAGATGGCTTAGCTTAGTGGTTACCACAATTGGTCTACATTGTGAGGAAGCGGATTCGAACCCCAGAACCATGTTTTTTTCTCAATTTTGGATTTTGTTTCTTTATATTTTGTTTAAACTCGTCGTTTGCCTATGAATCCTATCCCTAGGCCAGTGAGAACTCGTTGTTTACCTGTGAACCCTAGCTCTAGGTGGGTGAGACATCGTCGTTTATCTGGGAACTTGTTTACTGATCGGTTAGGGTTTAACTTAGGGTTTAGTGTTAGTGCATGTGAAGTTTCGGTAAAAGGGAATAAGTCTCTACCTAGTTTGTGAGGCTGAAAGTTTCAAAATGGCGGATTGAACGAGTGGGACACTGTTATGTACCTAGAAAGCCACTAAGGCTTGAACTACTCTATAAACTCGGACTCGTGCACACACAGTACAGCTCGCTCCTTGAGACCCCTCAATCTTCCCGTGTCACGTGATACATGGTTTCCCACACTAGGAAACTCCCGGATGTATAAACACTACATTCTCTCCTTTTCTCCAATAAGGCAATAAGGCGTATCTCAACCTAAACAAAACTATATGATTAACAAATGTCTCTCCAATACAATGAGCAAGACTGTTTAACATCAAAGTCAGCTTGTAACATAGTCACTAAGGTTGTTTGGGGGTCGCGTTATCCTCCCTGATCTTCTTGTAATCTGTGGCTCCTGGTTTGCTCCTATTTGCTCCTTAGCATCTCTCTGACTTAGTTGTACTTCCAACTCTGGTCCTGGTGTCGGTTCTCTAATTGGCACTGCCACAGGATCCATTACACTAGGCTCTATTGGTTCTGTGACGGGATTGATAAAACGCTTGGTGTGTTGTATGTTTCTCTTGTACTCTACACCCTGAGATGACTTTAGTTGCATCTGATCACCATAGCGTGCCATTACTTGGTATGGTTCACTCTCGTAGTGTGATGATAGCTTGTTCTCCTTCCTTTTCTCAAGTAACACAAGATCCCCTGCCTGGATGTCTCTCTCAGCCGCCTGACGTTTCTTGTCAACATAGTCTGTACCCAGCTGTTTCTTCTCAGCATCACGATCTCTAACTTCTTGGTAGCCCTCCTCTCCTGACCCACACAAATCATCAATCTCTGGCAATTTTGTTGAAAGATTTCTCTTGTATAACAGCTCTGCTGGGCTCTTACCAGTTGTTGTGTGCACAGTAGAGCGATACGCTAGGAGAAACTTGTTCAGCTCAGTTCTCCAGTTCCTTCTTTCCGCATGGGCAGCTCTCATAGCTTTCAAGAGTGATCGATTTTGTCTCTCAACCTCTCCATTTGCTCTTGGCCACAATGGTGTTGTTAACTTGTGCTTGATGCCCATTTCGTTCAAGTACCTCTCCATTTCCTTGGACACAAGGTTGGATCCATTATCTGTCCTCAGGGTAGTAGGTACTCCATGTCTGGAAAATTGTGCATCTAAACACTTGACAATTACCTCAGTGTTAGTAGAGTGGATCACATCAACTTCGATCCACCTGCTAAAATAGTCTACTAGGACCAGTAGGTACTCTCCTGTTGGCATAGGTCCCAGTAAATCTAGTGCTAGGTCCTGCCAAGGTCTCTCTGGCATTCTAGTTGGTTTCACTAGTGGAGGTATGCTTTGCTTCGTCACTAGTTGACATCCGTAGCATCCACGACATTTCCTTTCTGCATCCTTATCTATGCCTGGCCACCATACTTTAGACCGTAAGCGTTCTTTCGTCTTCACAATACCTTGATGGCCCTCGTGTGCAAGATCAGTGACTCTTTTTCTCAGAGCCTGAGGAATGACAATTCTAGTCCCTCGTAAAATGACTTGGCCAATTAACGTCAGTTCATTACGCACCATCAGGTATGGCTTTGGGGCTCTCTCCCAGTCCCCACTGACAAGACAACCTCTTACTAATTGCAACTCTTTGTCTTCTGCTGACATGCTCTCTATCTCTTGAATCTTGAGTGCTGCTGGCACTGCTTGCACGGTAACCATGCGAACATGCTCATCATCGTGACGGTACTCTCTCGATGCTGGAACCTTAGTTAACCGAGAAAGTGCATCTGCTATGTTATCTCTTGAACGGACGTAACATACTTTGTAATTATATGGTTGAAGTCTTAGCACCCAGCGTTCTATGCGTGCCGATGGTTTGGATGTCCTGGAGTAGATCACCTTCAGGGCTTCATGATCTGTTACCAAGTCGAATGTCTGCAGTCCATACAGGTACAAATTGAATCTTTCACACGCCCAGACTAGTGCTAATGCCTCCTTTTCTGTTTGACTGTAGCGCCTCTCTACATTACTAAGGCTCCTACTGGCATAGCATACGGCACGACTCTCCCCGTTCTTCTCTTGAACTAATACTGCTCCCAGCCCAACTGGACTTGCATCAGCTATCACTCTTGTGTGCGCATCTTTATCAAAATAGGCCAGGACAGGTGCACTGGCTAGTTGCTGTTTCAACTCTTTGAATGACTCTTCTTCCTCTTTGCCCCAGGTGAAAGGTACTCCTTTCCTCGAAATTGCTCTCAGAGGCTCTGCAATGGTTGCAAAGTTAGGAATGAAACGCGCACTGAACCCTACCATTCCAAGAAAACTTCTGACTTCTGCTGGGGTGGTTGGGCAGGTTGCCTCTAGTACGGCACGAACCTTTTCCTCTGTTGGACCAATGCCATATTTTGACAACAGAAGTCCCATAAATACCACTTTGTCCATCCGAAACGCACATTTTTCTGCATTGAGGGTCAAGTTCTTTTCTTCTAATCTCTGTATCACCTTGTAGAGGTTCCTGTCATGTTCGTCGTTGTCCTTACCATGTACTATCAAATCATCTGCGATGTTCTGAACCCCGTTGATGTCTGAGACCACTTGTCTTATTATCTGCTGATACTTCTCTGGTGCTGAGTTGACACCGAATATCAACCTCTTATATCTGAACAGTCCATCATGCGTGGCAAATGTGGTAATATCTCTTGATTCCTCCTGTAATTCAATTTGATGGAATCCCAGGCGCAGATCTAACTTGGAAAACACAGTGCTGCCATTGAGGTTCTCAAGTACTTCATCAACAGTTGGCATTGGTATCCTTTCACGAACAATGGCTTCATTGGCCCTCCTCATGTCTACGCATAACCGTATATCTCCCGATGCTTTCGGTGCAACCACTACAGGGCTAACCCATGATGTAGGTCCATCTACTCGCTCCACGATATCTTTATCAATAAGGTCCTTCACTTTAGCTGTTACCTTCTCACGTAATGCGAAGGGGGTGCGTCTAGGCTTTTGAGCCACTGGTGTTACCTCTGGGTCAATATGTAGTTTTAATTTGTGATCTTGAAGCTTGCCAATGCCATTGAAAACTTTTGGATGTTTAGCTTGAAGAACTGATGATAAATCATCTACAACGTTGCATTCAGTTTTATTGCCGGCCTCGGGTCCAATATGCAGTAAGCCCAGGGCTGTTGAAGTCGAATGACCCAGTAAACACCTGCCACTTCTGATAACTACAAAACACGAGTTTATTTCCTTACTGTCACATACTGCCAGTTCAGCTTCAAATTGACCTACCACCTCTAATTCCTTTCCCCCATACGCGTACAACTTCTTGTGACAGTCTTTTATGTCGACTTGTAATCCTTGTGTCTTCAGTTCTTTTAGCTCTTTCATTCCAATTAGGTTGCTGACCGAGCCAGAGTCAATAAGTACTTCTTTAGGGATGCCATTGATTCTCACTTTTATCACAGGTTCCTCAGAGAAGGTTGCATTACATCTCTCTCCCATTTGATCTGTCACAGTGAATGCAAAAGCACTACTCTCGTCACTATCACTCGCCTCCTGATCTCCAGCATAATTGGTGTTGCTCTGGTGTGACTGCCTATAAGGGGCTCCCCTCCGCTTGTCTCCATTGCCTTTTGGTTCACGACGATCGCTTTCTCCTCTACAGCATGCAGCAAAATGTCCATATTTCCCACAATTCGCACATTTCTTTCCCTTTGCTGGACAGTTTCTATCTCTTGCCAGATGACCTTCCCTGTCACAATTAAAGCACTTTCGACTTTTCTTCTCTCCTGCACCGTAGCTCGTCTTGACTGCATTGATATTCCCTTCCTCTCTCTGTTGTGGGACAGTCATGTTCTCTGCTTGTCGACCGGCTGCTTCCCAAGCACGAGATTTATTTAAGGCGTCTGTTAGTGTAATGTTTGGGGTTTCCAGCAGCTTTCTTTTCAGCTCAAAGTTCTTTAACTTCTCGATCAGTTGATCTCTTAAATTGTCTTCCAAACTTCCTCCAAAATTGCAGTGTCGAGCTTGTTTTTTCAATCGAACCATAAACTGGTCAGCGGTCTCTCCGTCGTTCGGTGCCAGTTGTCGGAAAACGTGGCGTTCGTAAGGAATGTTTTCCTCGGTCTTGAAATAGGAATCTAACTTCCGAATGGCTACTTTGTAATCGTTGTCGCCTTCTGCTGGGACTGGACCAGGATCCTGTAAGTCTTCGAATATATCCTGCACCTCCATTCCGGCGAAATGCAGTAACTGAGATGTTTTCTTTTTGATGCTTTCGATTCCCTTTCCCTCGGCGTAATACTCGAATGCACGCTTCCATTTTCGCCACCGCTCAGCGACTTGTGAAGCAGGCCCTGACAAGTCCAACGCGGGTAAAGTCTTCTCCGACATGTTATTAGTATCCTCGTCGCCAATGTTATGTACCTAGAAAGCCACTAAGGCTTGAACTACTCTATAAACTCGGACTCGTGCACACACAGTACAGCTCGCTCCTTGAGACCCCTCAATCTTCCCGTGTCACGTGATACATGGTTTCCCACACTAGGAAACTCCCGGATGTATAAACACTACAGACACGAAAAGATTCATGGCCACTTTCCTACGCCATTTTGGAAACTCACGTGTAATATTCGGTTCACTTCCGGTATGTTCATAATCTCATTTCCTGTATGTAAATTACCAATGCGCGCAAGTACTGATGGTTATTAAACATGGCGCGAGGTTGTTTGTGTGGCTCTCCTTGCAATCTAAGATATACACTATATTTTGGCGACGAGGATACAAAGAAATGGCAAAACTAGTAGATATCCCAAGTGTAGAACGCTTTGATGTATCGGCAGATATCGGGAATTTAGCACAAAAGTGGAAAAAATGGAAGAAAAGCTTGGAGTACTCCAAAAAGCTTTTGACACTATAGATCATCAAATACTCCTACAAAAGCTTTCATCGTATGGAATTAAGGGTGTATCACTACAGTGGTTTCGAACATATCTATATAATAGACAACAAAATTACCACGTCAACGGCAAGTCCTCCAGTACCAAAGCCGTAACATGTGGCGTCCCTCACGGTTCTATCTTGGGAACACTATTGTTTTTAATTTATATTAACGATTTGCCTAAATGCTATATATATATATATATTAAACAACAAAATTGCCACGTCAACCGCAAGTCCTCTAGTACTAAAGCAAAATGATGTGGCGTCAATCAAAGTTCTATCTTGGGACCACTATTGTTTTTAATTTATATTAACGCTTTGCCTAAATGCTTACCCAATGCAACTACTCGAATGTACGCTGACGACACGATCCTCACCACCATTGGAACCGAACTATTTTTAAAGGCTTTGCACATTTTTTTATACAATTGCAAAATGAATTGGCTGGTAACAAAATGAGCAGTGGACTGGGACCGAGTTTATAAGAATTACTCTAATTCTAAATTGAAGTTCACCACATGATAGAGCATGTTGAAATTAGCATGTGTGCCAAGTTTGACTACTGTAGTTGCGTCTGGGGTAACTTAACTGAAGGGTTTGCATTCAAACTTCAGAAACTACAAAATCGTGCAGCCCGTATACTGACAAATCTCCCATTCCATACTCATATCGATTATCTCTTGGGCACCCTCAGTTGGAAAAGGCTCGACAGCCGGAGAGCCACCCAAAAGGCTATCATAATGTACAAAGCCCTGCACGGTCTGGCTCCCGCATACTTCACCAAGACGTTTGAAAGGTGCTGAGATCTGAGTGGTGCGAGTTCCAAAATATCTATGCCACAACCCTGGACTAATAGCCTGCGTTGCGGCTCTGGAGTATCGGAGCGCAACGAGAGGAGATTAGTGGGATTGGGGCGAGAGAAAAATGAGAGGGGGGACGGGGTGGGGAGGAGATGAAGATAGAGCCTGCCTGCAACCCATGGTTATTTTGATATCCACCCACTAATTAAAATGCATGCTTATTAGTAAGTCATTCGACCGATTCATCCAATCATCATGCGGCGGAAGTGAAAACCATGTCTAATATCTGTCAAACTCACGCGTGGAATCTCAAGGAATCTCAATTCGAGCGTAAAATTCAAAACAAAAAAATATACGAACTTGGATGTGAAGACAGGGCCGGCCTAAACCCAAACCTGTAAATGTCAACGACTTTTGCAGGATATGTAATGTATGTTTTAAGGTAGCGTTTGGGAATTCAAATATTTCCACGGCGAGAATCTGTTCAAGCCTTAAGAAAGAAAAGATAGCCGAGGCTTTAAATAATTCTAGCTGGTGCCTGCAAAAGTATTGGTCTACTCTTCATATTCCGAAATCTGCTTCTCTATCAAAGTGAGTCTGTCGTTCCCGAGGAAGGAAGATTCGAAATGATGTAGAGAACTACACCTTTGTTCGAGAAGGTTTGCAGGATAAAGATAACTAAGATAAAGATAACTCGTTGCCGCTGAATATAAAGTCGCCACCAAATCAGTAAAGAATGACTGCCGACCACAATAACACCGGAGCGAAGTGAAGCGCTACAAATCATCCACGCAGCGTTACGAAATCATCAAAGCAACTAGTGTTTTCCAAACACAGTTGGGATTACAGCTAGAACATTTCTTCCAGACAAAATATCTCTAATAGCCTTGCTCCTGTTCTATATTTAAATTCATCGCTGAGATAATTCTTGTTACATGTATGTTTGTCGCCATATACTAATTGGTTTCTGCTCTTATCGCATCCATGCATGAATAAAACTTAATGATTTCTGTCAATCACGCATTTTAGCCAATAGCAATACGCGGCCTTCTGAGGCCGAGAGTTATCAAAATAACCATGGGTTGCCGGCAGGCTCTATCTTCATATCCTCCCCACCCCGTCCCCCCTCTCTTTGTTCTCTCGCCCCAATCCCGCTAATCTCCGCTCGCTGCGACCGGACTAACTTTGGCAAAACATTAAATATGCGGATGACATTACTCTTGCGGTGCCAGTCACAAAGAACCACGACTCCTCTGCTGCAGAAGTTAATAACACTGAGAACTGGTCGTCCAATAATCGTATGACTCTTAATCTCTCTAAGACCTGGGAGACCAGCGAACGAGTGAAATGTTTTGGACTCGAGAGGATAAACTTCATATCTTCAAACCACCGTGTAATTTTCGTTTTATTATATGGACAATTAAACTGCTCTAAGTATTCTTATCTATTCATTTTACTTAGATTGGTACGTAGAATTGGACTTTAATGTCCCTGGGGGAATAGTATAAGTTCCTGCGAAGAAACCCCAGTGTTGTATAGCTTTCCTTGAGATATGACAACAATGTTATTCCAGCGTCTGAGGTCAGGTCAACTTGAAATGGTCCAAAGACGCGCTGCTCGCTTTGCTATGAACAACTACTCTAGAGAGGCGAGCGTATCCCAAATGTTTGATGATTTAGCACGGAATACAGATTAGGAAGGCAAACCGGCTTTTCTTATTATATAAAGTCATCAACAACTGAAGCACCATTAAGGCGAATGACTTTGTCAAGACCTCACAAACAAAAACTAGGAAAGACACCAGTGGACGCTAATCCCCTATGGACCTCGAACTGACTGCCTTAAATTTCCCTACTTCCCTAGCCGAAATATAATTGACTGGCATGAGCTAAATACAGAAATTGTCTATGCTATAACAATGTAAATTTGTTCAAATCTAAACTTAATTCTTATTAGAAGGTACAGTAACAGTATGTACTTGAGTGTGCGTTCCATCCACGGGACTACTCGTGTCTCGGAGACGCGTGTGTTCACTTGTGTAGTTTCCCTGTGGATACTTGCTTTGTGGTTATTGTTACTGTTGCTGGATGCAGGGTTGTTCCTGCCAGCTATGTAAATCTATTATTTATTTCCTTATGTTTTTGCGACTTCGGTTGAAAATTTATTATTTGTTCTTGATCGGCCCTAACCGCCAACTCAGTGTAAAGCATAGAGCATTACAGAGTAATAAACAGGAACAGGAGGCTGACAGCTCCGGAAAAGCGACTGGTTTGGATTCGTTGGCTTATACTGCCCTGTGAGGAAATCTCTCGAATGGATGTAGTTATTCGTGAAATAATCGGGTTTGACTTGAGGCTGGTCGAAACGGTTTTCGCGTCGTGGCTCAGCGTCCTACCTTGTCTCTCTGTTAATACGGGGAGGAAAATTTGGCCGAATTTCCTGAAACTCATTCCAGACATAAGGACAACCACTCGGAATCGACTCGGTCATCTGACTCGGACTCGGATCTGACTCGGACTCGACTCGTTCTACAGATTTACTCCCTCTCCATATTGTTTTTTTTGGATTCTCCACTGAATGAAACATCGATACACTTTTTCTTTTACTGTCCCATGTATGCTGCCCAACGATCCAAACTTCTTACCTCTATTGCACTTGTTACTCGGGCTGCCTGTGGCAGGCACGAGTCTTAATCTGCAGGTTTTGTTCTGTGCAGCAAAATTTCTGCGCATGCGTTAAATTATGCATGAATTATTGGCGCTAATAGATTTATCTCAAGTCCAGTCGCCATCTTAAGATTCCGCGGACGCTATCAGCTTGTTTGTGGTACGTTTCGTAGGTTTTATGCCACATTTCATTTTACTGTGCACAGTATATATATTTGCTAGTAAATCGCTATATTTCGCTATAAATCAGCTATTCAGTATACCTTTATAACATACAGATAGATCGTACGAGATCGGTAAACCAGCCAAAAACACAGTCAAAATTATTTTAGTGTTGGCCTACCGATCACGGTGTTTGCGCTGGTGTGTATTATAACCGAGAGTAAAATGAAATGTGGCATAAAACCTACGAAACGTACCACAAACAAGCTGATAGCATGGTTGAGCAGTTATGGGTTACTATCCTCTATCGAGGCCTGAAGACATCGCTCGCCAGCACAGAATAATTTATGATGACCCCAGCAATATTCAACTTTCAATGTAAACTTAAACAAGAAACCTCTCACGGCCGAGGTTTTGGTTCGAGAAATTAAAGGCTTCCAACAACTCAAGTATGTTAGGCCTGGTTCATGATCATTTAACGGAAAATAGATTTATGTTAAAAAAGGTTTTCTAGTTTAAAGAAAACCTAATTACACTATAATACTAATATCCACTTCCTTAAATTTGCTAAGTGGATGGTTGTCGTATCACGTGATCGGTGACGTCATAATTATATAAAATCGTGAAATGAAAGTGAAATGCGGCTGCGACGATAACATATGCATATAAAGTAGCCCTACTAAAACATTACTCCTCCGGCAGTGTTTCAGACCATGCTTAGAAAACATGACTGTCATGTAAAGATAAGGAGATATTAAGGATACAAAAAGTCACGTGACCTATTTTGCATATTTTCGCATTAATTACTCGTTAGCGAAACATTGTAGTCATCTTTTCTAAGTTGATTTAGGTAAAAGGCTTCAACCTTAACTAAACATATCCACTCATCATCCTAGCTGTTTTAAACTCGGAGCCGCGTTTTTGATTTACTGATTTCGTGTTCTAAGTCACGTAACAGACCACGTGACACGTTTTACTTCACACAAACCACTTAAGGTAGTAAAGAATGGCGATAGGTATTATCGTGCGAAACTTGGCGTACTTACCATACTCGGCTGTGCTGAAATAAGGAAAACAGTTTTTACCCGAAATTTGACCCCTGAACCAGGCCTTAACATGCTTGAGAATTCCCTTTATAGTTCTTTAATATGATGAGCAGACTGAAGTTTTGGGAATGAGGGCAACACGCATTCAACAAGTATTTCAGTTAATAATCTTTGATCCAACAAATACCAAGATGGACTCGTAATGGCAAGAACAGCAGATAAAGTTACATAGAGGCACACAAATTGACATAGCTAGCTCCATCACAGGATGGACAGGATACAACTTATAATATGGTACAAATATAAACATACATTTGAGACAATCATCTATTAGTACTCGGAACCTGCAGTATAATAGACTCAGCAGACTAAATTGTAAACGTGTGTTACATGAATAAGTAGTGTTTAAATTAAAAGGTCACTGACATACGAGAAAAACAAAAATATTAAATTACATATATACTAGGGGAGCAGAAAATGAAAGTCACCGCGCTACCGGCCACTCCTAAAGACTGCTAAATTCAGTTAATAATTCTTCCCTTTGGTTAATATTACTAAGAGGATTTCAAATGAAAGTGCATTTCATCTTCAATCTCATGTGGCCCGAGTGAAAGCCCAGATGGGCTCTTGTTATCAGTAATCGGCAAACTTGCACGGACGAATTTTAATTAAGAACTTTACTGTTTAGAGACTCCAGCCTAACACTAGCACAAAATGAACGTAGTTTTTAGGCAGTTCACATTTTTCTAATGTCGTCAATGTTCATGATTTGTCCTTGCAACTCGCCTTCTACATTATGTCATTTTTCTAGCCTATAAATCTTTTTGTATTGTTTCAATACAAGTCTTGTAATGATCAAGTATGTATGTAGCTCAGTTCTTCCTTTCGTTCATAGTCTACTAATCGTTAGCATATGATCCCTAGATGAGCTCCTGCTCTAGAAGCAAACACAATGAATATACATGTTTATATAAAAAAATTAAAAAGCTGTAGCAGAAACCGCACCACTGTAGAAGAAAAAGCGTCGTTTGTAATGATTTGTGATTGGGTGTGGTCTGTGGATCAGTATTATTTCGTAGATTTTGTTCATGCATGGCAAGTTTAGCTAGAAAACAACACGAGTTCACGCTTACCTATAGCCGTCGCAGCTACAAGTTTAAGTAGTGACTGATGATCATCTCCACAGCCAGGGAAAAACGGCTCAAGGACATAGTGAGCGAAAGTCAGCAACATGATTGCTATCGCCGAGGGTCTATACAACAGGACACTGACCCACGCGATAACAAACGCAGGCAAAGGCCCATAGATTTCCATCATATAGGAATAATCTGCGCCTGATTTAGGGATTGATAGCCCCAGCTCAATGAAACAGAGAGCTCCACAAGTACTTATAACTGCACAGAGAACCCACACAATAAGTGTGAATCCCACAGAGCCACTGTATATATCATCACCCATCGCGGAGAGGCGAAGATTCCCGAGCCGATCATGGTCCCAACTATAATGGAAACACCACCAGCTAACCCTAATTCACGACGAAGGGACACAGTCTTGGAAGATCCTCGCTTTGCATTTCTAGCGTTGGTGTTACCGTTGCGGGATAAATGCTCCGCCATTACGTTGTTGCAAGCTTTATCCCGATGTATGTTTAGTTATATTCCAGCCTACAAACTCTGGCAATAAGAACTCAAGTAATAACCTACACTCCATGAATGTGATGCGTATCTGGTTACTCGCCACAAACCAGAAGTCTTTGTTTCAACGGTGTGGTTGACCTTCGTAAGGGCTTAATGTCTACATGTTTCGACCCCAGCGTTAACTGCAGACCTACACGACAGGTCAGGGCCATCTGCAGTGCTTCAGCTTTACAACACTTATACCTTTAGATCTCCGAACGTACGAGTACGACTTTTACAAGGAAGGTAGGAATCTTCCAATTCTCCTCATGTTAAACGCACATGAGGACAAGCCACTAAGAGTATTTGTTTGTTCGTTTATCTTTTTCTTAAGATTGTGGAAGGTGACTATATAGTCAATCAATCAATCAATCAATAGTTTATTGGCACCTTGTACAAACAACTTGTTTACATTGGTGTGTATCCAACAAAGTGAAAGAAAACTAAACTACAAACTCGTTGTAAATATTTAAAATCTCCTTAATGTAGTTACTAGTAACCTTTATAACATTTATATCTTTCATAACCATTAAATAATTAAATAGGGTAGCCGAACTGAACGAAGAGAAGAGATGATTAACGGACAGTAACTGAATTTGTCCATAAAAACACTCCGTGCTCGTACCAAACGTACGTTCGTGCATCGGAAGAGATAGTGAAATTCATCACCTAGCTCATTCGATCCACAAATATTACAGCACCGTTGTGGTCGTGGAATCTGTAAATATCGACTACGCTCAACCGGAAGTTTATGAGCTGAAATCCTTAATTGAGTGACAGCACGCCGCGCCTCAAAATCGTTAATGCTAAACAAACAAGAGCCCATCTGGGCTTTCACTCGGGCCACATGAGATTGAAGATGAAATACACTTTCATTTGAAATCCTCTTAGTATCAAGTCGTGCTTTAATTCGCCAGTGAGAACGTCAAAAAAACAGACTGGTCTATTAATCGCTTTTATGGCATGACTATGATAACGCAGGATTCGAACAACAGAATACTGGCAATTCAAGTGTATAAATGCAATACAATGACATATTCAGACTTTGAATTTGATTGACAATAGATCAAAAACTCGGGGAAATGTCCGGCTAAAACTGTATGAATAAATGTGAAATGAAACATAAATTTCATAGCAAGAAAAAAAATTGTAATTCCTATAAATGAGAAAGCTCTTCTATTAAGCCGCTTCTCATATACACAGACTGTTTCACAAAAAAAACATTTGCGCTTATCGACACAAGAATTCAGTTGACCTTTCAAATAATTTATTCTGAGGTACGCATACTCTAAATCACAGATGTTAAATAAAGCGATAATTAGAAGAAAAAGTACATTAACAGACAAACTGAGAGGAAATTTATTCAAATAAAAAAGAGTTTACTTACAGTACTTACGTAACTGAACTTTCGTTTTGGATCTTTTGGTAGTGATGTTGACAGCACCCACCTTCGTGCACATATGCACTGAATCGGAATGAAAGTCGAAGCCTACCTCGAACTTAACTTTCAGCTAACCTGTTTCCTTTCATTCCACAATGAATAATAATCTCATAAAGTAAGCCCGTAGCTTTCAATAAATTTGCCAGTGTCTGAATGAAACAGCTAGATCTTTTCCAATTTCTCTCACGAGTCACGGCAGAAGACAGTCTGAAGCTACAAAACTTGAATTTTGATCCCCTTCACAGTAACGTAATTTAACGTCTCAGATATTATATATATGCCCTATTTCAGCTAGCGCTGTGCATTTCAAATACTTTTTCCTCTCTCTTTGCTGGCAGTTCATGCTTCTTGTTCGTGTAGTTGCCGCAATTCAGTTGGCATACACTGAAAACATCTGCTTAACTAAGATTTGTAAAAATCTTAGCGGATCATGTAACTATTCCGCTTGGCTCAATTGAGGGTTTCTGCCGTCAAAGAGTTCATTTTTTGTTTCAGTTTTCCCCATATTAGCCGACATGTATAATGTCTCGAGCTCTCAATCCAGTAGAAAGACTCTGGTCATTCTGTCGTAAAACATGCCTTAGCTGTACAAGACCGCCCACGATGGAATAGATTTCCGACAATGAATCATTGGAAGTGATATCTCCTTGTCTCGCCTTGTCTGAGAGCTTTGAACTTTCTTATCTGAGCGCGCCTGACGAGATCTAACCTTTGATGATAATTCGATACCCGTTGATATCCAAATACCCGTTGATATCCAAATCGAATGTATTCCGGCTCCTGGTTGTTCATGTATTTTTATGGTCAACAAGAGAGCCAGTTGAAATATCCTGAGCCTGTTGGAAGGCTTTCGCCCTCGCGGGTCGACCATTTTGATTTACTGTATTCACTTATGTAAATACATTTAACCTGGCGATTGTTGCGTGACCAGCACAGTGCAATCTGATTGGTTTGAATTTGACCTTTAACGCATGCGCAGAAGCCGTCTGACATGGATTTAAATAAAAATAACGACTTGCATTTTAAGACTCGGCGCTGCCACAGGCAGCCCGAGTAATAACCTTCCCGCGTGTATTCACTCTTGATGCTCATATATAACTCTAGCTTAGACGGTTTCAATCCATTAACAATTTTCTCTCTCTCTTCCTTCCATTCAGTTGCATATGTTTGCTTTAATTTACTTACAATTAACTTGGATATTGATTTAAATTCTAAACTCGGTAAAATGTTGGCATTTCTAAAATCAAAGCCACCTAACTTCAACAAATGTGAAATTAATCCAAACCACGACCAAACTCCATCCTTATGCAGTCCACAAGATACTTGGAGAGCATTAGATAACAAGGTATTGTTGCTACGTTCAAGTAAATGAAAGAAATATCGTAAATCTAACTTGTAAATATCAATGTGTATTGGAAAGGCGCCAAATTCAGCCCTTACTGCTAAGTTAGTAGCTTTGGAGTTTACTCCTAGTAACATCTTATACATCTTAATGTTAAGTTTATCGCATACTATCTTGATATTGAACAACGTCTTTTGAAACTTCGAAAAAGACTTATAATTATTTATATAAGCACCCCAAATTTTACAATTATAAAGCAAAATTGGACAAATCAACGTATTATATAACTTTAGGAATAATCTTAGTGAGGTGCCTTCGCGCGGGTGAAACATCTTCAAAAGGCTAAACAATACTCGTAACCCTTTTATTGTATAAAGTAGTTTGATTTACTTGAAAAGATCCCGAAGGTGTTAATACTGTCCCAAGATAAGTGTACGAGGGCGTTGTCGACACTTTGGTGCCGCCAAAATTGCACGACAGATCTATCTTACGACCCGACTTATCAAATAATATGGTCTTAGTCTTACTTAGATTCACTGATAATTTCCACTTTTTCGTATAGGCATGTAAATTATCTAAACAGCATTGCAGACCTTCCTTGCTCTCCGATAGGATCAATAGATCATCGGCATACATAAGACAGTTCACCTTCTTATTGCCCACACGGTGATACTGGTGAACATCCTTGACCAAAAATATCTGGTATATCATTAATAAAAACATTGAACAAATTGGGGCTTAAATTGCAACCCTGCTTAACTCCTACAAATGACTGAAAATAATCAGTTAAGCCGGATTTCGTTTTAACGCAAGCCTTGATATTCTTATACATATAAATAATAATACTCAAAAACTGCTTGCTGACACCAATATTCATTAATTTATAAAATAAACCGTTTCTCCATACTGAATCGTAAGCTTTCCTAAAGTCAACAAAACAAGCGTATACTTTCTTGCCATGATGGAAATATGTATCTAGGATTGTTTTAAGGAGAAAGATATGATCCGCAGTCCTATATGATTTCCGAAATCCTATTTGATTTGGTTTAATTATACCATTTTCTTCTAAAAACTGCGTAAGTCTCGAGTTTAGAGCTAATGTGAAGAATTTCCCCACACAACTATTAACAGTGATACCTCTGTAATTGTAAGGGTCATCCGCTGCACCCGCTTTAAAAATTGGCGAAATGAAACCATTATTCCAACAGCGTGGAAAATAGCCTAATGCAAGAACAAAATTAAATAACTTAACAAACCACTCCGGATGTACTTTTATAGCGCACTTGATTATCTCATTACTAATCGAGTCTATCCCCGACGCTTTATTGTTTTTTAATTTACCGCTAAGTTTACCGAGTTCACTCACCGTAAAGGGTCTATCGAGAATGACATTTCTATGAGAAGCGAAAACTTCCATTTCAGATACAATGCCCTCTATACCACGATCAAAAGGATTATTACAATCATCACCTGGTGTACTATTTAGCTTTTTAAAGTAAGAAAACCACTCTTCAGATTCTATGATATCGCCATTCGGTTTATTCTGATTCTCAGTTGATCGTAAATGACTTTATAAGCTGCCAATATTCCTTTGGATTATTTGACTCAAGGGTTTGGATCTTACATAACAAATCGCGTATCAACTTTGTATATGACTTTTTTAAAGTATAAAACTTGCCTTTCAGAGAGGGACAGGTAGGATACTTTAACAGTAACTTACTGACCTGGATTATTTCTTTCTTCAGGTCCCAGCAAGGTTTATCATACCATTTTTGTGGTTTGGATACCTTACGCTTTTTTAATGGCCTTTTCCGTTTTATTGTAATAGATTCCTTAGCAGAATCAACAATAATTTTCATGAAATTTGAAACGTATTCCTCAGGATCCGAAAGACAAGCCTCATCTCGCTCGAGAGAATTAAACTTATTCACAATTTCCTTAGAATTTAACATAGATGAAAAAAGCTCATCAGAACTCGAGTCCCACTTAAAGGTGATCGGAAAATCAACTGTAAACATGGTTATCTTAGGGATAATAAACTCACTGGCTAAAACATAATCTACTACACTATATCCATTTTTAGTAAAACAAGTAAACTGGCCAGACAAATCCCCATTAGTTCTACCATTCAATATGTTTAACTTAAACGCCACACAGGTTTCAACCAATGATCTCCCAAACCTTGATACATGAGAATCCCGATTATTTCTCAGGATAGGTTGATAAGCAGGATCACAGAAAGACAAATTTGTCGGAAACCCCTGTGTAACAATATCTGTAAAATCTTTCAAAATCCCTGTCCTGGAGTTAAAGTCGCCACAAAGAATTACATCACCTTTAGATTCAAATTTGAGTAAATCCGTCTCCAACGTGTGAAAGGGATCATCCGCTAAGCTATAATTGGAATTGCAAGGAGGAATGTAAACTGCACAAACAAAACAATCATTATCTAATTTAAAAAAAAAAAACTTATCAAGTTTATACCATAGGAAAAAATCACTACCACTAGAGAAGAATTTAATCCCCTTTCTCAAGGAATCTCTAACTAAAACTGTTATTCCCCCGGAGCACCGCCTTGCATTTGGATGTTTCGGTCGTGTTTTGGAGATACTATAAAAGCCTGGCACGTTAACTTGAAAATTACCAGGTAACCAAGTTTCCACCAGAACAACAAAATCGTACTTCGAGATGGTGTAAATAAAATGAGGATCGTCAAGCTTATTGGCTAAGCCTTCAACGTTAAACGAACAAAAAGTTAAATTTGCTTTCCGAGACATAAAGTCTAGAAATTATATATAGTTTCCTATAATATAGAAATAACCTAGTTGCGGAGGGGAGTTATTGGTATATATGACTAGCTAGGCCTATTACCTTGCCAAACGTGGTTGGTGTTGTACCACGCTGGGTAAACAACGGGCCCATATGGAGTGGTTGATGCGGCCGGGTTAGACCCACCCCTAAGGTGTTGTACTGGTTGCTGCGGTTGCTGCGGCTGAAACGTGTTATTACCTCTCTGACTAGATAATAATGCAACTGAGACCTCCTTAAGCTGTTGTAGCAGCTGTCTCATTAGGCTGCTATCGTCACTGCTATCATTTGACGGCCTCTGGACCAGTGGCGCACTCGTCGCTGCAGATGGTGTTGTTGGCTGTAACCCACGTGGTGCTTAGACTACTGTAGTAGACTACTCGATCTAAATATATAATTACTCGAGTGAAGATGCTAAACATTGTTTTCCTACCGGTTGAACCCGGCAGCCTCCTATGCTTATTTCTGTCAAGTCAACAGATACGTGAGTTATGTTGAGCACCATTTTATCAGGCATTATAAAAGTCGAAACACATCCGATACGATACATGCATGCCTCTAATTCTCGCATGCAGTCCCTTCAAACGGTTGCGTGACAACAGTTTACGAAACCGACAAAAATTGATCCAAGGGGTGGGGTGTGCAGATACGGCTGGGGGTGCTCAAATCGCTACGACACCGCCTAAACTTCACGAGATATAAAGAACGCTCAACTTTGTGATTGGCCAACAATGCCTCAGCTCGCGCGCCCACCGTGAGTGGGGAGAGGATCGCTGGAATGACTCATTTTTCTTTGTTTTCCTCCTCCTTCGTTTGGCTACACTTCACTTTGGTATTCTTCTCGTGCATGATCGTTTTCGTTTGCAAACTTAAGCCTTTCAAAGAGAATTCCAACAGCTGCCGTTCGGTGAAGAAAATCTCGCCAAGCACGCGCGAAGTTCTATGAATACACTACACATAATGTAGGTTGATTATATAAAGTTGGAACTGTACAGCTCTTTTCCTCTATTTTAATAAAACTGAGAAAGGAGAAAAAGAAGTAAAAAAAACTCAAACGGCTGGTGTAAGAATCGGTCTCTGGGTCATACTTCAAAAGCGCGCGTTTTAACCACTTTAACCACAAAGGCGTTACACTTTATACGCCAGTTTCAAAAGTAGTGATTTAAAGCTAGAGAACTGATAATACTCAAATCTGAGAATAAATTACTTCCTTTCCATATACGTTATTGGTAATTTATTGTATTCAAATATAATCACGAGCTTACTGGCTCTCTCACAACGTTTCTTAAGCAGTTTTAAGAAAGAGGTTTTGGAATAGTTCCTTATAAATTATCTTGCAAAAACCTGTTGGTGTTTTGACAAACAAGCTTCATTTTAGAAACATTAATCAATGCATAGTTCACTACAACTGTCGTAGCTTTGATTAACCTTGGAGGATATAACCGCATCAATGTTTCTCTAACCTTGAAAGCTACGTGCTAAAATACAATCTGCGTTAAACTCTGAATTACATGATACACCGAAAATTGAAACAATCCCCTGGAAATATACTTCGCACTAATTGAGTGCAACCAAAACAAGTATGATAAAACAACCCTCTTGACCTATATAACAACCTTAATTGAGCAACAAAAGTACAGCATTCCTACGCACTTTTACGAAAGACGTTTTGGAAATATTACTTCTAAATTTCCTTTAGAACCACTGATCGGCACTAATACTGATTGAACTATGAGTGCAAAAAAAAAACTCTGACTAATCTCATCACTAATCGGCAGCGTTGTGCAATAAAATGTATTTTGGGCTGTTTACTTCTTCACTCGCGGATCATTTGGCTACCATAAATAAATATTCTACATTGTTTTGCTTCTTTCTTGAGATGTATTGCATATACCAACACACTAGTCCACGAAAGTAGACTAAATAAGGCTTCAACAGGCACAGTGAAAGGGCTAAAGTCCATATTTGCTCAAAATGGAATACCGGAAATTGTCTGGTCCGACAACGGTCCCCAGCCTGAGTTTTGCAAAGTTTTCTAGGGACTAGAATGGAGCTTACTTAGCTACTTAGCTACTTAGCTCGATTAGCCCTTAGGTTATTCTAAGTAGCGCTTACTCTAACTTTTATTACTAGTTTCTCTTTTACCCACTTATGTAATTTTTTGTAAGAGTATTAATAAAGTGTTGTTGTTACAGTCACACAGCGGCAAAACGTCACGCGCATGCGCTTTTGATGAGCCCAGCGTGCGTATCCCGCCAGTTTCCCGCCGAAACATTCTCGTTCCCAGTGCCTCCTCAACTAACTGAAAAATCGGAGGCTCTGGAATTGGAAAGACATAAACCGGATGTCCTAGATTCCAGGACAGGAATAAATTTTACTTCCGGCCGTTGCAGTGCAATTCAAAAATCACAGAAATGAAACAATATAATGTAGTTGACTTTGTACAAACAAAAAAACAGAACGGAAATTTCAGGAAATGATACGTATCGAACTCACGGGTTTATTTAACGGCATTGTTTCTATCTCTTCTTGTATCCGCCTTCAGTCGGTGCTGGCGAAATGAAGATTTAATATAATACCGGTATTGATACGATATCGGTTTCAAATAATTGTTTTCGATAATTGTTTTAGTATATACCACACAGGTGAATTATAGTCAGCACCAAATAGTTATTTTATTTTCTGTCAAATGGACAAAACTCGCGCGAGGCGATCGCTGCTTCGCTCGGAGGTGAATAGAAGTAGCCAATCAGAGCGCGCGAAAAGCGCTATTCACTGGTTTGGTATATACTAGCTACTAAAAGCTGAAGTAATGCTTTATAGTAAACAGTAAAAAGAAAGAAATATCATTTAAAGGATAAAGTTATCGGGAAAAGTTTCCCTCAAAAACTTGCGCTCAGACTTGCGGACAGATGCATGGCGAAACGGACTCGGAAGTTAACGCAAGTTTAGCCGTAAAAAAACTCCGGCTTTGTCTTCTTGTTATTTTGCTGAACTGCACAGCAGACCTTGAAATCATTACCGTTCAATAAATCTACCTTAATCTATCCTAAAGAAAGCTTTGATTTTTACCTTCAAAGAAGGGAATTTACTTTATTTTCCCCGCTTCGCAAGCATTCCCTTCTCTCTTGCCGTTAACAATAGGAAATGAACAATCTGAAATCTACTATGTTTATCGTCTCGTTTTTCTCGGCCAATGGAAATAGAGACACTACTAGTTTCGGTTTCAAAACTCCGGCTTTGTCGTATTATTTTGCTGAACTGCCAAAAGACCTTGAAATTAACGTTCAAAAGAAAGCTTTGATCTTCACCCTCGAAGAAGGAAATTTATTTAATTTTTCTCGCTTCACAGCGTACGCGTCCTCTTGTCCCTTGCCGTTGCTCTGTCAATTCATCGTAAAAAGTCCCAAATCCCTCTAAAACAGACCATGGAATAATTAAGGTCCAAATACAATGATTCTAGGAAAGGTATTGCAATTTATTCTAAGGCCCTGTTTATATGAAGGAAATACCCCCCCTACCCCCCCCCCCCCCCCCCCCCCCCCCTCCGAGCTACCCTGGGCGAGCCAATTTTTCATACATTTCTTTATCATGAAACGAAGTCAACCGTCTATATGCATAGAAACCGCAAACTTGGCTCGGGGGTGCGGGTGACCCTCCTCCCCGAGGCACTCGGTTCACAAGGTAGGGTGACCCTGTGGGGCGAGCCAACTTTTTCTCATATAAACACTTTGGCTCGCCTAACCGGGCCAACTCGGGACACACAGAGCATGCGTAATCCAATATTACGTGCCCAGACTCGCTCAAGACAAAGTTGTCTCGGGCACCCGGGACAACTTTTCTTCCATATAAACAGGGCCTAAGAACCTCCCTTACAAAAACTCATGTACAGCTTGTAGTTGTAAAGGGACATCGCTGGGGCTGCCTGTAACTGAAAATAGACCTAAACCGGAATGTTTTAAATTGCAAAACTATGCTTAAAAGTTTAATTTTCTTAGTATGCCTTCAAAACAGTCTCGCGGCCCTTGACAGGGACAACACCAAATAAACCACTACGGCATGACAAGTCCACCAACACTTTGTTCAAGAAAGTCTAACATATCAAACGAGTGTCGATTTAGAGGTCTAGGACCTAGAGACCGCCATTTTGAATGTCCTGGCAGCTCTTCCAAATATCGAATTTTCCTAATATGGAAAAGGCCGCGGGAAGTTCAAAACGACACTTTTGCTTGCTATTTTATTGATATGGACATGTCATACACCATGCGTGTTAGCTGGTGAATACTAATATTAGGGACCTTACGCAACCAGGACGGCGACGGCAGTGACGACGGGAGGTAGAAAAGTGTTTTCTCCCGAAATCTGGTGTTTACTAGTTCCTTTATGCTTATAATTGGGCTGCGTCAGGCAAAAAGGGCCCGGACGACATTCAAGTTAAATAATTCCTACATATAGGTGTTCCTAATAACAGGTTGAATATTGTATTGTATTCTTGACGAGAAGCGCTACATTTCATTCCTAACAATAAATGTCAGTTTCAAGAAATTGACAACAAAAATCAGGGGTGAAATTTACGTGATTTTGATGCAAGGGCCCGATTTCAAATACGACCACGAAAATTAGGAATCCTGGCAGAGGGGATGATTTTGATGTATGACATTCATTTATACCTGCTGGCATTAAAGAGTATAAAATAAATAAGATGCACAAGATGATCACTTTTTGGCCAAAAAATGTCTTTTCTGTAGTCATTCTACTCCCCGTAGTTCATAATATGATTTTAGCAATAGTACAAGTTACACCTTAAAACAATCGTCTGATGATAATGAATCATTTGCGCCTGCTAAAATTGTGATCACACCCTCTTGTAAAAATATCGTAAATTTCGTCTTCGATTTCACTGGAGTCAATTTCATGAAATCAACACTACTTGATAGTAGCACAATGTGGCGCTCGCGATGCATATTGTGACCACAGGAATAAAAAACATGGTACAATTTCAAAACACATTTACATATTATGTCGTCCGGGCCCTTTTTGCCTGACGCGGCCCAATTACGTTTCACATCCAGGTCTATGATAAGCATAAAGTTTTGCTTACGCCGAACGAAAAACAGAGTGATTTACTTTCTTACGTTTGCGTTCTCTTGTAAACGTAAACTTTGGGGTTTTGACGTTGTGTTTTTCCAGACAACGGTTGAAATGAAGGCGACTGCGTGCATTTTCACGTGCAGTTATTGTATTTTATGCCGTCGTCCTAGACGTTGCCGTCCTGGTTGCGTAAGGTCCCTATTATCGCTCGACATTACTAGAAAATTCGAAAAGCTGGCTTAAACTCAGGGAAAGAAAGATATAATTTATTACTGTAGAAAAAAACTTGACAAGTCGACTTCCGGATCACAACAACTCACCGTGAAGTTACTTTCCCTGAAATTAATAAGTCCGCTGCACATCACATTCCTCCTTTGTGAATCGGGCAATATCCCTGATCGACTCAGGCACTAATTATTCCCGAAAAAGAGAAGAGCTTGTTCAGATGTTACGCCGTGAAGATAAGGAAGAACGGACCAAAATTCGGAGGTCAGAGATGTTCACGCTTCGACGACCGTGTTCAAATGAGGCTATTTTACATTTTCTCCCATTGTGCTTTGCGATGCGTGTCCAACCTTACCTCTTTTCATCACTGACTTCGGTTCGGTTATCTTATCGATGCATTTTAAAACACACCTCTCTTTCTTCTCATTTAATGTAGAAGGTCTTCAGCGCAAGCTTGAAGATCCGTCATTTGTTAGTTGTATAAATAAGTATGATATTATTATTTTACTAGAAACATGGTTACCTCAAGGATTTCAAGTCAACATTCCCGGTTTTTACAGTTTCTCAAAATACAGGCCAAAAAACAAAAAAGCCAAACGATGTTCTGGGGGTTTAACCATACTTATAAAAGAGCCCTTGAGAAAAGGCATAATTTTTTTTGTTGGATTCAAATGATTTCTTCGTTTGGTTAAAACTGGATATAGTCTTTCTTCAACATGTCTAAGGATACTTACGTATGCGCCACATATCTTTCCCAAGTAGTTCTAGTATATACTTACCTAAAGACGATGATCGTGATCCTTTTTTCAAGTTTTACAAAAGCAATTAATAACATATCGTAAAATGGGAGATACTATTCTATGTGGTGACTTTAATACGCGTACAGCCGGTAATTTAAAGGATTTTGTAGTTCAGGATCATAGTGATTCCTCTCTTAGTTCAATCATAGACATTAAAATCGAAACAATCGTGACTACAAAATATCTACTTTCGGTCGCTTATTAATAGAAACATGTATTGCCTTCAACTTAGCAATCTTAAACGGGAGAACGAATGGCGATTTGTCTGGACAATTTACTCAGTTGTTATACTCCCAATAGCACCAGTGTTATTGATTACGCTATAGTTAGTGATACATGTACTATTTTTCCTCAGATAGAAGTTTTCACAGTCAACCCACCAAGTTTCAACTCGTGTCATTCACCAATTTCATTCGCTCTTAAACTCGATATGTTAAGACTCGCAACAAACAAATATAAACTAAATGCGCTTCCATCTTCTTTTAGGTGAATCAAGACAATTAAGTTGTTGATACATTTGAATCACTAAATTACTCCCTAACTAGTAACCAAAGCATTGACAGTATTGTACATAATTTTACTAACATAATCATCAATGCGGCTAAAGTTTCGTTTCCTACCCGGAAACACAAACAAAAACATAATCATAGGAAGAAAAGGTCAAACAACAAAAGTGGTATGATAAGTCATGTTGGGATCTAAATATGGAAATAAATCAAACTAGTAAATTGGTATTGCGCTACCCCACATGTCCAATACTACGAGGCAAACTCCACAGTCTTAAGAAGTCGTATAAAAAATTAACAAAATATAAAAAGAATAACTTCAAGAACGACTTTAACTAAAATCCAAATACAGTTGAACCTCCCGTAAGCGACCACCCTTGGGACCTGGAAAAGTGGTCGCTTACGAGAGGTGGGCGCTTACGAGAGGTATTAAATGCAGTGGTTTTACGGCTGCGAGACAAAACAGGCTTTTGGTAAGTGGTCGCTTAAGAGAGGTGGTCTCACAGAGAGGTTCCACTGTACTCGAATAATCTAATCCTAAGGAATATTGGAAACTAGTTAAGTCACTACGATCATCTGCGCATCAAAATTATCAAGTAATGCCGACAATTGAAGCTCAAAAATGGTTCACATACTCCAGAGACCTGAATAGTGCACATCAATCCAGCACTAATTCATTCGATAAGGGAGAGTTTTTCGTTACGAATATGGATAAATTTGCCTCACCATTTAATGATACACTAGATAAACCATTTTCTGCCAAAGAATTAATCAAAATAAGCAAGAAATAAAAAATAAAAAAAGCTTCGGGGTTGGACATTATTAATAATGAAATGATAAAATGCTGTTTAGATATTCATACTGATCATTTTGTAAGGCTTTTTAACAAAAAAATTGAATCTCAGTAGTCTCTTTCCTCAATGGAACGATGGTTATATTTATCCTATCTTTAAATCGGGAATCAAAGAAGACCCCAACAACTACCGTGGTATCACCATAAATAGTTGCTTAGGTAATTTTTTTCACGCTGGCACTAAACTCACGTTTAAAGGACTATTTAGAAAGGAATAACATCATTAAACCAAATCAAATTGGCTTTCGTAAAGCTCATATAACTTCTGACCATATATTCGTTGTCAAAACTATTGTAGACTCATATTTCAGAGAAGGTAAAAAATAATATTCGTGTTTTGTTGATTTCAGAAAAGCTTACGACTCTAGATCGATCTGTATGGAGAAATGGCTTATTTCACAAGTTAATTGAACTCGGTATAAGTAAAAGGTTTTTAGCCATAATCATACATATGTACCAAAACATTAGATCTTGTGTCAAAACAACTGAAGGGCTAACCGATTACTTCGATTCTTTTGTTGGGGTAAAACAAGGTTGAAATTTAAGCCCAAATCTTTTCAATATATTTATTAACGACATACCTAATATATTCAGTCGTAGAAAATTTAAAACTTAATTGCCTTTTATATGCAGATGACTTATTATTGTTATCAGACAGTGAAAAGGTATGCAAAATTGTCTTAATTCTTTTTATCATTACTCAAAGAAATGGAAACTCAACATAAACATCAAGAAAACTAAACTTATGGTTTTCAACAAATCAGGTCGTAAAATAGTTATCAACTGTACTTTTGGTCAAAACAAAGTTCCTATGACTACGTCATATTCATACCTAAGAACAATCTTAACACCCTCAGGATCATTCAACGTAAACAATGAAAATTTATACAATAAAGGTTTAAGGGTAGTTTTCAGCATTTTTAAATCCCCTATGTGGGACTTCTACAAAAATCCTTTTAAAATTGTTCGACTCAATGGTTCGACCCGTCTTATTATATAATTGCGAAGTCTGGGGAGCATATTCACAAAAACATACTTCATTCTTTAAAGATAACTTATTTCATACAAATTTGCTATGTGAAAAATTACACTCAAAAATGTGTAAGATGATTCTTGGAATAAACTCCAAGGCTACTAAGGGTGCGTTCGATTGACCGTATTCCGGAATAAGAATAGATGGAATAGTCTCTGGAAATCACTGGTCCGGGCATATTTTGCACTGTAAGCTACAAATGCTTGCTGATTATGATATTCAGGGTATAATTAGTATTCCAGTGGCTAAAAAATCCCAGTATAAGCGATTTGTAGTGATCATTCTGTGTATTTTTATTCCGGAATACAGTCAATCGAACGCACCCTAACTCAGCTGTAAGATCTGAACTTGGACGTTTTCCCTTACACATGCCATTCATATACCACAATAGTCAAATTATGTTTTCACTTACTCAAACACAAAAACAATCCACTACTTAATAAAGCTCTACAGGTATCTAGTAAATTAAAGTGCACCTAACCCCTTTTGCAATTTTTACACATATGAATCTTTTAAAGGTTTTGAGTACTTCTGCGAAGATATTTTTGGCTTACAGAGAATATTCTATGTTCTAGGCTTGTTTGAAATGGGGAAAATTTGACCTTTCCTGACCATGACCGCGTAAGAAAAAGCCTGGGTCGATTCTGGATCTTACATCATCTCATTAATGCATTATTCTCCATGGCGTCTTTCTATCACAACAATATCGATATATAGAGAATATACACAGTCTGTGAGTTGTTGGTAAAGAAAACAGTTATTTTAGACAAAATGCTAAACATTTATTCAATTTATTGCAAAGTCGAATGAATTAGATGACGTAAGACCCAGGCTTTTTCTTACGCGGTCATGGGTCAGGAAAGGACAAATTTTCACAATTTCAAACAAGCCTAGAACATAAAGTATTATTTGTAAGCCAAAAATTTCTTCGCAGAAGTACTCAAAACCTTTCAAAGATTCATATGTATAAAAATCGCAAAAGGGGTTAGGTGCACTTTAAGCAATAATAACACATTCACATAGTTCACTACATTATCTCATTTATTGAATTAGGAAACATTAACCCTAGTGAAATTACAAATGGATCTTTACATCTTTTAAATAAGAAATAAAAAAATAAAAAATGTAGATAAGTGGAACAATGAGAGAAACGTCTTAATCAATGGCAAAGTGAAGTAAAAATTAGAATTATATTCAGTTATCAAGCACACTGAATTATGGCTTCAAGGAATATTTGAATTTAATTACTGACTTCAGAATTCGAAGATCCATTACCCCAGCTAAGGATTTCGGCACATCTATTCCCAATCGAAAGAGGGCGTTACAACAAACCCCACGAGAAGATAGAAAATGTACTATCTGTAGTGATAATGAATTGGCCTTCGTTCTTTCGGCCATCAGAGCTCAACGTTTTGCCTCGGTGCGCGATTACAGCAGTCTTCTCGGTCAGATCCAAGATAGCGGCTATTCCGAGAGAAGTTCATGACACGTAAATAAAACTTGAGCGAGAAGAAACCAAGTACGTGCATGGTGTGGACCTATATATCATGTCGTTGCTGCCGCTATTTTCGGAAGTTTACGGTAAGTCGCTCTTGAGAAAGCTGATAAGAGTCGGCTGATTTCCCAGGCAAGGCCAAAGGTTAATACTTGAGTAATCACATCGTAATCAATCGATCGTAATCCAGAGGTATGAACAAACAGCTTTATAATACTAGGACTTGAACTTTTCTATAACTAAAACTTGTACATATAACTGAAGTTATTGCTTTAAGTTCCTTCACACGAGCAGTTCATTTTATAGTCTGCGGCGCTTATGGACGCCAGATAAATGCGACGTACTGTTTAAACACCTTCACACTTCACACTTCACACTTCACACTTTTATTTCAATTTACAAATTACATTACAAAGAATCTAACCCACCCACATTTAGCAAATGCTATTCGAGGTGGGGGGGTTAGCAAATGTACATGAGACGATCGTATTACCAATTTCATACAAAAGAACAGATCTTAAATTACATAAACAACTTACAAGCAGAACTGACTGCTAAATAAGTACTACTTAAAAAGCCAACAATATAAATCTACAATAATTTACAAGATTTAAAGACTCAGGCAATTTCCTAGTCGTAAATACGACAGGAAGTTGAATTAAGGAGAAGTTGAATTTAAGGAGAAGAGCCAAAGATGGAAAAAGTTATGGATTTGCTACATGCTGCATAATCTGGGCCATATCAACATAATCATCACAAGACGAAAGAACATCAATAAGTAAACTTTTGCATTTTTTTATAAATACCGGTTTTTTTACAGAGCGTATTGAGGATGGAATACAATTCCAGACCTTCACTCCAATTGAACAGAATGACTTTGCGTGAATATTTAACCTTGAACGAGACTGATAAAGAACAGCACGAACACTTAATGAACCATTCAACTTTGTATTCACAACGCCATGCAAAATATTCGAGTAATCACCGCCCGGCAATTACGAACATCTCAAGGGAAGGACATGAAGAAATTACCATACTATGTTTTTTGAAGCGGCGTTTCGCAATGCAAGAATAACCTACACTTGAAGGATTTGGTGTCGTAGTTTACCTCGATAAAGTTCAAGACTTGGAAAGCGATGTGACCTGACATGACGGCAGACTCTAAAATTTTTGGCTCCGGCACAAAATATGTAAGTTTAATGCATGTTTTTATTATTTTACGGCTTTGAGTTTGGTTTAATAATTGGAACTAAACAGTGGCTCGGTAAACAAGTAATGGTAGTTGGATAACTTCATTTTAAAAATATTATCTGTGTATCTCGGTAGTCTGCTGATATTAGTAAATTTAGTGCAAAATTTATTATCTAGGTACCTTATGTTCCGTGTACTTTTTGCTATCTTTGGGTCTTTATCAGTGAATTCTTAATTAGGATGAAACTTTATTTAAAATTTCATGTTCATTAGTATTCTTGATATAAAGTCTTCATCCTAATTTGTATTCTTTTGTAATACCTTTGTACCCATATTCCCCTGGTACCGAAATCAAAGCCTCCCAGGCTTTTTAGAATGATGAGATTTTACAGGTATAAAGGAGCATGCACGTGACTGATTTGCTTCATCTGATTGGACAACATGCTCATTAATTATTCATGAGTTTTTTAATGATATATAAAGGCTTGGAATATTGCTTTACAACCGATTTCAGTGTTACGTGCACAGAGCATTCATTCGACATGCTTTGTAAACTAGGCTGGCTTATTGATCGTGGTTTGAGGTATTGAATCGAATAATTTCGGTACTTTTTCATATTCAATTACTCTACAGACTTCGCTAACATCCCCACTCGCAACCCCCCCCTACCCCTCGAATGAGTATGTCGAATGAGTCTAAAAACTTGAAACACCGCCTATAGGCGAATCCTTGTTTACGTTTTTTCCTCATTAGCATACATCAAACTACAAGCGACGTACATACAAACAAACAGAGTCCATAAATCGAAAGAGATTGTCACACTTGATAATCACCAAAAATTTGAGAGTGATATGATAAATATATTTTGAGGAATGAGCGTTTAAAAAGCTCAAAATATGGCTGTCAGCAACTCTTGCCCCCCAGCCCATTTTATAGTTTTGAAAAGTCAATTGTTCCGTAAATATTTAACATATCAATCTCAAATTTTCGGTGGGTTACTCAGTTTAAAATTCTCTTTCAACTGATATAGTCTGTTTGTTTGTAGCTTGAAGTTTAATTTATGCTAATGAGGCAAAAATGTAAACAATGACGTCAGATTCGCCTATACACGAACACTGAAATCGGTTGTAAATGCTATCGAGATTTCGCAAACCTCGACATGGAAGTTTGGCGTTTGAATTTAATTTAAAACAAAAGATTAGAATTAGAACCTAAATGATTATAATCCTGTCACTCTCTAAACATTTTCCGTATGTAATGGTTTAATATTTCACGGCTGGCTATAAATTAAATTGTTACGAGAGGCTTGTACGTTGAGTCTTTTATTTTAGGGACTTCATTTACAGTCGGGCTAAAAGACTAGCAGTTTAGGAGTTAATAATAACAAGTAGTGTACCTTTTGGCAACTCAAGCTCTCGTCACCTCAAGTGAGCGTGGTATATATATGGTATTCCCGTGAGCCGTGGTTGGTATTTTTTGTTTGTTTGTTAACAGAGAAATGTCTTCTTTTCTAAATTCCACGAGAAAAAAGTATTATTTTACCAAACTCTTTTGTTTGTCAGCCCACAGAATTAACTTTCTGTGAAACGTGATTAATAACCCCCCCCCCCCTCCCGAACAAAAAAAAAAGAAAAAAAACCACCACCCCTCCCTACTGACAGACACCGTACCTGTTGGCTTTCACTGGTTATTAATAATTGAACAATTTTTCACCGAAGTGGAGGTGAATAGTGGTAGATATTTACCGAGAATATATATCCACCACTATTCACCGATACTGACGTGAATAATTGTTTTAGTATATACCAGACAGGTGAATTATACCAGCAGCAAATAGTTATTTTATTTTCTTTCAAATGGACCAAACTCGCGCGAGGCGATCGTCGTTTCTCCAAAGCCTCCCCCCACTAACGGCTGGGCGCGCGGTCAACACACCGTGTCCGTGACGTCATCTGATTAACTTCAATATTATTTATTTATTTGCGTGTAGCGTAGGTTCGATTCCGCGTAAACTTTCAAAACACATTGGAATTCTTTAAACTAAAACTCCAAGTGTGAAATTAATTCGACGTAGGTAAAGGTTATATTTAATACCTGTTATTATTAGCTCTCATGTTCACAGTCCAAGTTTTCAAGGAAAGCCCGGCTGTTGAGACACTCTCGCTGACAGAAATTAAAAGCCGAAATTTATACGGGCATAAATGTTATCTCGGAACTCTGAGCTAGAGTCGAGTATTCCCGCTTAGTACTTGTGTAGAGTATGTCTCGGAGACATAAATTGTACAAACTTAGTACATAGGACTTGAAGAATTGTAAAACTCATTTGACACGGTGGGCACAAACGATCATAAAAACGGCATGAGTTATATATTTAAAAAAGTTTTCAACGTAGACGATTGAATTTTGGTAGGTTTGTGTAGAATCGTAAAAGGAATATAACCTGATAATTTAAGCTATGTTAGTACTATTATGACGTCACAATGACGTCATTTGCCCATTTGTAATACGTTTCTTATAACTGTTCATTACCTCTAAAAACGGAATGTCGTATATTGTTAAAATCTCCTCGTGATGAGAATGAAGGAAACGAAAACCCGATCTCGATTGGTTAAGGAAATCAAAAGTTATGAAAGTTTGAATTTTGCTAATTTTCCCGCCAAAATATGGCGGGAAATAAACGACACAAAAGCATTTATGAAAATATCGCTTCATTCATCTTTCAGAGTTTTAAATACTGTTGCATGACATTTCGTCCAGCCATAAAATACGTTGGTGGCTAAAATCGTATGTTTTTAGAATTTTAATTTTTTGTCCATAACCGGCTTAAAATGAAAGTCATATTTTCGACAACGTCATTATGACGTCATATTATTTTATACATGCCCTTAGCAAAAGACCTTTGAGTAATTTTCGAGTTTTAATGATGAAATGTACTAGTCTGGCAAACAAAAGTCACATTGTTTTCTTTTCTTGATTTTTTAACAATAGGCAGCCTTATTTAGGTACGACTCCTGACGTCACTAAATGTGACGTCATAGCAACAGTCATTCCTCTATAACTTTGGCTGTAATCGTCGTAGAATGTTCAAATTTTCACCAAATGAATGTGTGTCATGAAGGCCTTTTGATGGAGTAGTCTGTTTGTAACGTTTATTAAAGGGGGAATTTCACCAAAAAAGTAGGCATCGCTTATGACGTCACAACGACGTCATCATACAAACATAAAACACCTAAAATATGTAGTTTCATTTTGTTACCAAGTCACCAACATTTCTTCAAATTTAAACTATAAGTAAAGAAATGGTGCTAATTTCAATTATTTGGTCACGTTTATTGATGTCGTTTTTGACGTTCTTTGTGCCCGCCGTGTGATGCAGCGATTTTCAAGTGAATCGGTGATTGCAGAGTTAAACGCGTGAACATGGCCTGCGTCAGACGTGATTTCCTCTCTTCTATAAACTCTTTTAATATGGAGTCGTCAGTCTTTTCTTCGCCGATAAAGGCAGCACTAATTTTCTTTGAAGTAAGAATAGCCGGGCTACCTTGGTCTTGCATCGGTAAAGTTAAATGAGAAATGACTGAACATTACGAGCTGCGACCTTTGAGCTGACGGTTTCCCAAGTGACTTCCAGAGCCAGTGCGTTTACTGACAAAGTGTCTTCACCCGAAAACTAACTCTCTTACTGCTTCTTTGTGTGAATCCTTGAATTCTTCGAAACCAAACTTTTCCAGAGCAAATTTAAACGCACTTTTAAACAGCAATCGAAAGTCTTTGGTCCGGCTTTCAAAAGTTTACAATGTAAATTATGCAAATCAATTCAGCGACAGGATTTGAGTGGCAAGTTTGTGATTGGCTAAAACCCGACAATGTCTCAGCTCGCGCGCCCAGCCGTGAGTGGGGAGAGGATCGCGGGCTCACCGAAACCCCCACGGCTGGAAACCGAGCCTAATCGCTGCTTCGCTCGGAGGTGAATAGAAAATGATATCCCACGTTTGAGTAGCCAATCAGAGCGCGCGAAAAGCACTATTCACTGGTGTGGTATATACTAAAAGCTTATGTAAGGCTTTATAGTAAACAGTAAAAAGATTGACAAAACGGAAATAAATATCATTTAACGGATAAACACCAAGTCAACGCAAGTTTAGCTGTAAAAACCATATCCATACTGTTTAGTATGGAAATGGCCCCATCAATTTCACAAATTTCATTGATAAATGCGTTTCTTTGCAACTTTCGACTGGCAGCCGTCAACTTGCGTTGGGTGGCCAAACGGTGAAACCTTGCGTCGACTTGCAAGCGTATTTGAGCTCGATCTAAGTCATCGCAAGTGGCCGGGTGGCCAAGGGGGTCGACGCCCGAGTGTGAGAACCTCGATCGTACATTATCGTAGCGTTCTTCTGTGTCTGCTGAATACCACTGTAATTCAGTCCTTGACTGCGAATGTTGTGAAATAAACTATTATTATAAACGAAACGCAAGTCCAACGCAAGTCGGTTTCAGCATCGCTTCAGCATTTGTTTAAGTCCGTTGTTGAAACCATTTGGCTTGGTCTTTCAACATTTACGACAACAAAAGAAGTTCATGAAAATGTTAAATCGACGTTAAAAACCGTTTGACGCCTGCATGCAACATCCTTCAACAAAATCAGTGCTTCAGCAAATGCGGTTGAACCGATTTTGAATATTTTGCTACGTATAGACAAGGGCGGGGCCTGAGTTCAGCTAAGGACCGCCTATTTTGTCAAACTAAACAGTAAATAAAATGAAAACTGACTACGTTTATTCTTAACTAGCTACCACATGTTGCTTGGACACAGGTTATAGGAATAAACAGGACCAGCTAACCCGGGGTTAATATCTTAACCTCGGGTTAAACTGTACAGATTACAATTACCGATTTAGCGCTAACCTATGGTTAAAGTTAACCTTGCTTCGAACAACCGGGCCCTGGTGGATAAAGGAAAAGGAAACAAACGAGAGTTTCTTAGAAAAACTAACAGAAAGGGGAAGAATTGTGATTGTTCTACTCTGGACCCGGGGGGGGGGGAATACTTACAGATAGATACAGATACAGATATTTTTATTAGCTCCTTGTACAGCAGATAGTATATTAGAATGTAGTGCTAATAAAAGATAATTGTATTACAGGCTATAAGATTGAGTATTGCTATAATTTTTACAAATCATGTTTTCAGTATACCTTAATATATAGTTGCTTAGTTAAAGATATGACGAGATTAGAATCTATTATTGTAAAATTATTATTTCTTCTCTTCTTTTGAAACAGTCATAAACGTATTTAGCTGATACTTTTTGTAGTGTTTTTGGGTTGATTATTGTGAAAAATAGTGTGTTTTTTTTACATGAAAAATGGGTATGTATGTGAGGCCAAGAGGCTCAAACCCTGACCCTGTTTGACCCAATCCGAGCTCCAAAACTCTGATTGCCCCCTTTTTGAAAAAAAAACACCCTGATTGCCCCTTCTTTAAATTGTTTTCAAAACACGGTCGGATATATACCCCGGCCGGTATACCGCGTACCGGTGTACCAGCGATTTCGCCCCCCCCCCCCCCCCCCCCGTGAATTCGCCCCCCGGGGGGCGAAATCGCTAGTGAATTCGCCCCCCCTTCCTCGCCCCCCTCTAGCGATTTCGCCCCCCCCCCCTTCCCTTCAACCTTTTAAAAGGTTATGAATACATGTTTTCCTTATTATTACTACTGTAATGTATTGGACGTGGAAAATAGTACGGCAAAAAGCTATCAGTAATGTGTATAAAAGCATGTAATTCAATTCTATTTAAAAATCCACGCTTCACTTTTCTTCGACAAAATTCGTTACGGTAAACGTAAAGCTACGGTAAACGTAAAGCTACGGTAAACGTAAAGCTACGGTAAACGCTGCAATTTTCATTCGCGCGAGCAGTGCAACAAGAAACTCGACAAGGGATTCTGCAATCTTCGTCAATCTTCGAATGATTAGTTGTTAGTATTTCTTGCCTGAAGCCAACATGTAGATGATGTAGTTATTGTGGATACTTAAAGGTTTTGACAACCCGTAAATCCGCCTACTTTGAAAAGACTTTGCCGAATAAAGGAGTGTTACCGACTCGCGTGAAAACGTCCTGAATAAACAAGCAGCAATGAACTAATTAGGATCTAAAACGGCGGGAAGTTTTAAAACTTACTTTAGCTTGTAGCGAGTGGAACTCATATTTGGAAACAACTGCCAAATAGTCTGATGATTTTTTCATGCATGAAAACCATAATGAAGTTGTCGTAATTATCGTGCTATGTAAGATTTTGATAACCCGTTAATGCTCGCGTCGATCCATCTATTTTTAAAGAACTTTGAAGGAGCGTTACCGACTCGCGTGCTTTGTTCTATTTCAACGGCGCTTGTTAATTCGGTAAATAGATCAGTTCTAACTAGGAAAACCTTTCTGGATAAACAGCTTATTAACTAATGAGAAGATAAAACGGCGGTAAGTTTTGCAGTACAGTTCTAGCAGTACAATTAATTCAAATCCGGGAAGAATTTGAAATGACTTTCCGAAGAAAAGGAGTGTTACGGACTCGCGTATTTTTGTAGTCAGTAGTAGTAGGGGTCTTACACTTCATTTTATTAAAAAAATATTTTAGATTTATTAAAAAAATAACTTTTTATTCAGCGCGTTGTCATCTACTGCCTCTATTTTCTGAGGCGGGGCGATTTCAATAAGAATTACGAGTACAATTCACTAGCGATTTCGCCCCCCCCTAGGGGGGGGGGGGGCGAATTCACTGAAGGGGGGCGAATTCACTAGCGATTTCGCCCCGGGGGGGCGAATTCACTGGGGGGGCGAAATCGCTGTGACACCGGGATTGCATGCAAAATACGGAACATTTCAAGTCGGTACGTGTCATTGGGTAAACAAATCAGCAGATGAAGTACATAGATAAGTACTGAAGTACGAATTAGCGGCGTCACGATGTATGGGAACCTCAGTGCTTGCATGTGGGCAGGGGATCAAAATGCGGCAACAGAATGTCTTTTTTTGACATAGTAGCTAAAAAAACTGAACCCTAACTGCCTAAAAAATACTGAACCCCGACCCTGACTGCACCCAAATTATACTCAAATCCTGACCCTGATCTGCCCAAATCAGGTCAAAACCCTGACCCTACCTGCCCAAACCGAGCTCAAAACCCTGACCCACCCCCGCGGCACATACATAATACGTCACAAACAGGAGTACCCCCCCCCCCCCCCCCCCCCCGGACCTGAAACAACCATAGAGGCTGGTCAAAGCCAGCACCCGGCTAAATCACAGATGGTATTGGAATTTAGCGTGTTGGTTTTTGTGTAGGGAGGAAAACCGGAGAACCCGGAGAAAATCCCCCGGAGCAAGTCACATATGGCGCCACATCCGGGGATCGAACCTGGGCCACACTGAGAGGCCGTGGGTGGCAAAGCGCATAACCACTGCGCCACCCCGGCTCCCCACGTAGACGTTTGGAATGAGTGTTTGTTCAATCTTATTTGGAGAGAAAAACGATCCAGTTTTGTTTGTTAATGAATAATTATTCACCGAAGTATAGGCCGTGAATAGAAAAGGATATTCACCACCGCAGTAGCCAATCAGAGCGCGCGAAAAGCACTATTCACTTGTGTGGTATATACTAATATTGCCGGATATTTCCTAATGATTATTCTAGCTATTTTGCCAAATGACTGGTGCTCTAAGTTCTTAAATACCTCCACTATAAAACCAAAGAAAATACATTAAACAAAGCTAGCGGAAGCTGATTAAACCACCCGGTGGGCGCGGTGCATCCCTAAGACCTTTTAGCGGCGGGAATTAGATATGCCGGATGCACGCTATTGCGCTGGAAAACACCGTTGCTGCGAAGGCTTTACGGCCTTGTAATTGGCTGTATTATCTAAAGCATGAGCTACAAGCTAATAGTACTTATTTTTTATTCACAAAATTTGCCGTGATCTGGAAGTATGCTTGGTGCTAAAATCATTTAATATATATATCGCAAAGGTCAGAATAACCATAAGTAGGGTTATCTTAGCATAAACAAAGGAAATGTCAGTGATCTACAAGTGTCTCTGCCATCAGAGTCAGTTGCACACAATTCCACAATGAACTTTGCACCGAGAATACGTTTTACATGCCCCGTATCTCGTGCAACGCTTGTTTGTTTAATATGTTTAATGGACACGTTGGTCTCCAACGAACGCCTGCATTGAATGAAAACATCTAGCCCTTCAACTGATGTTATCACATTTCAGATTTTCTTTATTACATACATACATACTTTATTTATACACGTAAGAAACCATCAGTAATAGCCGCATAACATTTTTTTTTTAAATCGTAAAAAGAATGCCTACTGCTTTACATGTTGACTGTCTTATAAGATTGTAATTATAATAGTGTATGTTTACGTAGTTTAGTTCTAAAAATATTAACTGTATCAGTTAATCTCAGTGATATCCTCAGGCAATGAATTCCAAAGTTCAGCCCCGTTATAGCAAATTCATTTTTTGCCAAAGTTAGTCCGGGGTTGTGGCATAGATATTTTGTAACTCGCACCTCTCAGAACATATTTTAAGGCTAAGTTTCGGCGTCTTTCAATTTTTTTAGTCAAGTATGCGGGAGCCAGACCGTGTAGGGCTTTGTACATTAGGATAGCCTTTTGGGTGGCTCTCTGACTATCGAGCCTTTTCCAACTGAGGGTGCCCAAGAGATCATCCATATGAGTATGGAATGGGAGACTTGTCAGTATGCGGGCTGCACGATTTTGTAGTTTCTGAAGTTTATCTGCCAACCCTTCAGTTAAGTTACCCCAGACGCAACTACAGTAGTCAAAATGAGATTGAACTAGGGATTTGTATACACTTATTAATGCCGAGTACCAAGGCCAGAGGAATTTATTTTATAAGCTTTTCTATATGAGTGTTCCATTAAGACAGCGAATCGTCAAGGTGTATTCCGAGATACATTTGTACTTATTCCGACGACACCCTTTTGATATCCCCATCACCAACTGAAAACACTATCACTTATTAAACACTATCAGGAGACCACTATTTCATTTGTACAAAATATGAGCAGAATAATTCAGTAAAGAATACTATTAGAAATGTCTAGTCCGTAATGTTTAGAGGAAAAGTGTGCAGTGGTCAATGGTAGTTCAAAGAGTGCGGGATATATATACGCTCTCCGCTGGATAAAACCTATCTAGTAGTGGTCACAAACTCCTGAGCTTCGACCAGTCAGACCAGTCAGTCCAGTTGAACCCAATTTATCTCTGTTCGACCACACAAGCTTATTCCAATACAGTAATTATAACGAAAGACAGGATCAAATAATCGGGCTGATGTCAAATTGCGTACGTACTTGTCGTCTCGAGTTGTCCAAAGTTGTCTGGCCTAGCTCATACTGACTGAATGTGAAAATACGTGATACATGTCAAATGCATGCTTTATACGCGGCAAGCGGAATAAAAATGAGTTATAGTACATCCATTCTAAATACCTCCTATTCTAGAACTAGTCAGTATAGTCATTCTCGGATAAAGTTTGAAAGATTTGAACAAGAATTTGTTAAAGAATAAACGTAAACCGACTGAATCTATAAACATTAGCAAAAAAAAACTCTAAATTCCACGCGGTAACCATTTTCATCAGTTTAACAAGAACTTCATCTCTGAATAAAACTTGAGCCGAGCTCGAATATTTTCTATATTAAACAGTTTGAATATAAATATGCATGCATTTCCGTCTTTTTTTTATTGAATTTTCTTCGCCATCTGTTTGCCTACCTCAATAAGGAAACGTTCGATGTCGCTATGGCCGTTTCCCAAAGAACGGAAAAAATAACACGAAAGAGGTAAATGAATCATCGACGATAAATAATTACTTTCGAGCACTCAAAGCGAAATTTATCGATAAATTTGCCTCCCCAGCGCGACAAGACTGTTATTTATACAAGCTGCACGAGGGTCTACATGGGAGACTACAGTCAGGTGTTCCGCGGTAATTATCACTTACCTATGGCAGTAGCAGCGACGAGTTTAATAAGCGGTTGGAGATCTCCTCTGTTTCCACATCCCGGGAATAATGGCTCAATGACATAGAACGCGAAAGTTAGAAGAATTAAAGCCAGCGAAGATGGTCGGTAAACAAGAACTTGAGTCCAAGAAAACAGAAAAGCCGGCAAAGGTCCCATGCTTTCCATAATATAGGCATATTCTCCGCCTGATTTGGGTATAGCTAATCCAAGCTCGATGTAACACAAGGCACCAAGAAGGCTTAGCAGTCCACAGAGAAACCAGACAACAAGTGTAAAACCAACAGAACCACTGTAACTCATAACCCATCGCGGCGAGGCGAAGATTCCCGAGCCGATCATGGTTCCAACTATAATGGAAATACCGCTTACTATTCCAATCTGCCGAGGAAGGGCCAAAGGAGTATTGGATCCCTGAGTCGAATCGCTGGACCTCGAATCTTCCCTGCTGGATTCGCCTTCGACTTCCATATTGCCGGTCAATTACAATGGCTTGTGTTTGTTTTTCTCCTAAGATCTGATGTAATTATTCGAGCTGCGTGGTTTTACGCAGCTTCGAAATATCAGGTTTCACTTTGTATACCTTTTGTATGTATATTGCGTAACTGAGAAGTATTTCCTGTACGCGTGACAGTAAACTCTGTTTCATAACTGTGGTTTTTGCGTTAAAGCAAAAAGTGATATTTTTAATTTTGTGCGTGCACAAGGTAAAATCTAAAGTAAAAAATCAACTCTCCCCCTCAGTCCGGTCATGGCTAGATTCCATCCGCCAAAATGTCGAATTGCAATGCACGGCACTATTTTCTCGATGTTATATTTCCAGGGTACAAACTAAAGCGGCACTTAGAAATTTAGGCGAACAAGTATGCTTCCCTCAACTATATAAAAAAATTCGGCTCCACGAAGACTCGAACCGAAACCCTAACCCATCTATTAACCGAAACCCTAACCGTCACTATCCCTTACGCCACGAGGGATTTGCTGTCAACAACCGCTTTTTAAAAAATAACTTTTAGACTGCATGCTGTTTGATTAGCAGGCGTTACTTCATTAGACACCAGTTCCTGCTCTCAATGAAGTATTTTAGTGAAGTGCATTTTGGGATTGCGTCCTTCTGGTGGATGGAAAGTTGGCTAGTTGGCTCAAGCTTTCCCCACAATGCCATTCGGGAGAATTCTGTGAAGGTATTGCTTCTCTTGTAGGGTTTTGAATGAAAACTGCTCTAATTTTGGACAAATAAGGCAAGAGGACATCATAAAGTCTGGAGACGGCTGAAATCTACTTGGCGGGATGGATTTCACTGTGTTTTTCTGTTGTGTTTCTGCTTTGAGACACATAAAAAAAATCGTCATTGAAATTTCTGAATTTCTGCATTTGGTGATCGTTTCCTCCTGCTAAACCTATTGGCAAAAGACTTACAGGAGTCCCAGAGTGGGGAACCGCTGTTGAATTCTTGGTTCAGTACCCAGCATGCAATTGGAGGTGGGTGCAGAAAAATGTGGTGGTTTAGAAGGTACTGTAACCACCGAGTGCTGATTTTGTGTTTGCCTTTGATTTCAAGCGAGAATAGAATTACCTAGAATAATTCCAGTGCTTCATATTAACATATTAAATATCTTCAATATCATAATAACATTTTTATTTTTTCAGATGTTTCCTACAGAGCTGGAATGAGCCCCCAATGGTAGCTAGCCTGTACACAGATCTCCGTAACCCATTCAAAGGAAGGAAAAGGAGATCTGTACTACGGATGAGTCAATCGTGTTCTAGGTCACGTGGATAGTTACATGAACGCTGTAACCAGTCGCTGATTGGCTGGTGCCTCATAGCTGGTGCTGATTGGCTCCATTCACTCTGGTTTGGAATTGTATTAAGACGAATTGCTATGTCATCTTGTGTCCTGTGCTCGGTTAATATCGAGAAAAAAATGATAACAATATCGTTCATGGAACTGCTGCATTTCAAGACTGGGAAGAAATTATTTCTCTCGAATTTCAAGTGAAAAGTCGGCTAGAAAGTGCCTAGGAAGTTTGAAAGAATTTGCAGGGAACAAACGAAATTCTTCTTCAGATATCGTCTAGTTCTTCAAAACGGAAAGAAAGTCCATGTTCAAGAACTCTTTTTGCAAAGCGAATGGCTGTGGGAGACGATCAACCAGAGCAATATCAATAGCCTCGGCGGTCAGGCGAGTTGCTACGAGCGCGACTTCTCAAACCTCGAGTTCATGTGGTTCTCAAACTCACGAATTCATCCAATCTTCCACTTCCTCGAGGAAAGAAAGATCTCCAAATCCCTTCCTTTGAAGGGATTACGGAGGTCTGTGTATACGGCTATCGAAGAAGGGAATTTATTTTATTTCACCCGCACAGCGCGTCCTCCCTCTTTGTCTCTTGCATTACCATTAACAATAGGAAATGAACAATTTGAAATCTACAATGTGTACCGTCTAGTGTTTCTCGGCCAATGGCAATCGAGATGTAATTTATGCAAAATTATGCCGGAACACGATTAACGACAGTTTGAGGGGAGACGGACGGCTTGGTATCACGTGCAGGAGAGTTTGATAAAACCTATTTAGCATTAGAAAAGATGCCAGCTACTAGTTCGAGCTCTTCTGTGAAAATATGCAAAAATGCCAGTTCAATTCTTCAAGCACACTTTCAGATATTCATTCATTAATATAATACTTATTTACTCATCTAATCATTTCCTAATCTGATTAAAGACCCTGTGTCCGAGCCCATGGTGCTTTGCGCCAATGTTATGATTAGTTTGTTTATCAACGGCCGCATAAATTAAAGGCCAGCTTTTACGCGAACTAAAATGCTCTCGATTGTTTATCAGTTTCATAAAAGAAGTACACATACACTTTGGATAACGAATTTCATAATTTCTACCGGATTAAAAACCCAATCGAGCCCACGAATTTTCCCCGGATGCTTCGAATATGATTTTAACAGTACTCGACGGGAAGCCAGTTGTTCTGTCTTTAGATTCTAATTAGGTTTACGAGTGCGACTTTTCACAACTCTACAAGCAAACACATACTCTTGCTACCTTGTTTTCATGTCTCCAGTATTGCTTAGCTGTATTTGAAGATCTCTACTTTCCTTGCGAATGATATATTTTGAGTGCAAAATTAAATGTCGTACTCGCACTCGAGTCAAACTCACAGCGAAGTACAAGGCAGCTCTGCTAATAAAAATGCAAAACGTATACAGATAAGTCTGTAACACCGCAGTGGAGCTCAGCCGTGCGAAATTATAATTACGAATGATCTTGATACCAGAAGTGGTTGCTTTGTGCCGCTTTGTATTTCCAACGAAGCCCGCCGGTCCCTTAGTGCAGCAAATCCCTTTCTCCGGCATTCACTCTAGACCGGGATTCGAAGAAATATTCGAACTAAAGTTTCATTTAAAAAAGTATGTATACAAAAGTTAAGATAAAAGAAAGTCAGTTAAGCATATATACCTATGAATAATTACACGATCGCCCAAACTAGGGATGGATTTCGAAAGATTCGAGAGTCGCATAACAACAACAACGATCTTTCTGTTTTTCGTAGCCTACGAATATGATTTGCGCGCGCAAAGCACCATGGGCTCGGCCACAGGGTCTTAAATAAAAAAAATTCGCCTTACAATGTTAAATATTTGGATACTGTTTAGGGGGTTGAAGTCAAAATTAGACCGTTGATCACATACAAAATTATACTAGTCTAGACAAGTCTGGTAATTTGTTAACGGTATCCCTTGGGTATCCCTGTTTGTACTGGTTTGGGACATCACGGCTCATCAAGTCTGGCAACAATTAGCTGTGACGTCACAAACTAGTAAAACCACAGGGATCCATTAACCCAATCAGAAACATTACCAACCAAAACGCCTGGGACGACAGGTCGAGCCACATTATAAACAAAAGGTGTTGATTTGAAGTTATCTTTGGTATTACTGATCACACACACACATGTTGGAAAGACCACCATTCCCGGCTGATATTAAATGAATGTAGGATCGGAGGTTAATTTAATATAGTCTGGGGGAAAGTACCGTACTAAATATATTGATTGGTTTATATTTAGGCATGAAAGAAAAATATATAAAATCTCGAACCAAGGTCTCCCGTGTTCGTTTCTCTTTCATGTCATACTCAGTACCGATTGATATAACAGATCTACAGTGATCCTACAGTGAAATGTGGCTAATTACACTTAGTTATAAAACTCTTTGCTGCCTTACTAGTTCCTGTTAATTTACGTATTTTAAATATTACCCTTCGATCACTTTTACTGAGAAGTGTTTCAATCGCTCGAATAATTATACCTTGCGTCCTAACGCGAACGCAACTGTTGTTCAGCTATTTAATATATTGTAGGTAATTCGATTGTTGCTAAGGTGGACTAATTACTCCAGATAGCCACAATACCTGGCATTATACCGCATTGAAATACCTTCGCTGATAGTTAATTAATTTCGATCGACAACGATGCAGTATGCAAATTTTTAACATGCAAAACAAAGAAAATGTCATGATCAACTCCAATACTATGTAAAGAAGTTACTAAGGACAGCAATTGAACACAACAAATAACTATTTAAAAGGTGCTTGCTTACCGATAGCCAGTGCGGCGAGAAGTTTCACTACGGGAGCCAGGTCTTGCCGATCAGAGCATGAGGGAAAGAAAGGTTCGATCGCGTATGCCCCGAAAGCAAGACAAATGATGGCGATTTGGGATGGCTTGAGAATGATAGTCGATGTCCATGCATAGAGAAATCCAGGCAGCGGTCCAAACCCTTCACACAGATACGTATATTCGGCCCCCGACCGAGGTATCATAGTTCCAAGTTCGGAATAACAGAGCGCGCCAAAGATTGCAAGTACCCCACAAAGAGACCATACTATTAGAGTTAGCCCTACGGAACCACAGTGTTCCATAACAAAACGAGGCGAAGCGAATATACCAGACCCAATCATTGTCCCTACAATAAGCGATATTCCACTGAAGAGCCCCACTCCACGTTTGAGGCCGACAAAAACCGGTACGTCGCCATCAAAGACTTCCAGTAGATTGTCTGTGGTTCTGTCCCCGCGACTGAGAAATTCATTGCTGTCATCCGCTTTCCTCTCCCCTAAAGATTCTTTACTTCTGCGTCGCGACATTTCACTCGGTCGATGTTAAAAAACGTCGCCGAATTTAAGGCTGGAGCTGTCGTTTGCGAAAGCAAGAGCTTGCTCGTTGCAACTGTACATTCGCGGTAAAAATTAACGCCGACACACACACAGACGTGTTAATATCGCTTTGTTATGATAATGTTGTTATTATTCCCAACAATGAAATGCAGCGGCGCGATGTTCGCGCGAAAGATACTGGGCAGTGATATTTTTTTTTGCAAGAAATGGTTTTGACGCACTCTGCACTCAATATATCAAGTACGGATACCAATCCCTTATTCAAACCCATAAATGTGTTCAAAGCGGCCGGCTTATAGCTTAGCAGTGGAAAGTTCAGACTTGTGTTTACTTTGTACCAAAAACGGAAGGATGTCTTTGCGATAGACAGCCGAATTCTTTGCGCGGCTGCCTCCTTGAGCTCCTTGACCCGACGCCAACGCGTAACGGAACGAGAAGTCGGCTGTTTTTCGCATTATAACTACTAGTAATATATTAAATGCAGAAACTTCACGACTTCACATTTTCAACAAACAGAAAAAAATATGAATTTCTCTCTGAGGATTGGAAGTTCTTCCCCGTTCTTAATCTTATGCGGAGAATGTTGTTCTTGTCAGAAAACACCGTATGACGAGGATGGCACAAATTTTGATGCAAGATTTGTATCGAGCAAAAACAGAAGTCCATAGCCATCTCTACTAGGGTAGCGGCCCATCAGTTTACAGAGTAGTCAATTTTTAGAAATGCTAGTCTCAAATTTCACGGAGAAAAAAAATGGCTCACATTGGACTGTGCGTAAGTCAAGTCCGAGATAAATAAACTCCAAATAAAACTTCTTTACTTACTTGTGCTCATGGTCCCAAAATTACGAATTACAATACTTAATAACCTAGATCTGCGTTTATGAACCAAAAGGCAAAACTTAGCTTCGTTTTGTATACATCACACGCTGCTGTATAAAACATACCCTGGTTCCAGACGTTTCATCCGTTACTTTGAGCATAGTTAATAGATTAATAATTAATAATAATAATATTAATAATAATAATATTAATAATTATTAATTATTAATTATTAATTATTAATTATTAATTAATAGAGTTAATAATTAACTCTATTAATTATTAATTATGCTATTAAAAGAGAGCTTGAGTATCATGCTAACGATAGGTGCCAATGAATAAACATTAACACTCCGCTCATAATGCTCAGAGTTTCGGGGAAAGAGGCTTACAATGTATCCAATAAAATAGAACTTCTACGAAACATATTGAATATATTATATATAGTTTGTGGAATGCGATTGTAGATGGGACCATGATAGAGGGAATCGGCTTGGGATCGGCTAACTCTGTTGCTACCAATTCAGATCATGTGACGTGAACACACTTACTCTGGAGAATTGACTCTTTGAAGATTAATTTTATTACGATTGGCATGACTGCATTATGATTAAATGAACAAGTAACAATGAACCATTTGCCGGAATGCAATCACGCGGTTTTACTGGGTGGGCAAAAAAAATTCTAATCCACACATTTAAAGGTGATTTGTACGAGATCGGTAATGTTATTAGCAAAACCTGTTTGTAAATACTAATTTCCACCTCCAATCGATTGTCGATATTTCTAAAACAGCGTTTTTAAAGATAGCTAGCCATCCAGCATCCATGGCAATGCCTTTCCAATGAGAATCACGAGCTCAATTCATTCGTTAATTATAACGAAGTATTATATCAGCACGTGACTGTTTCCTGTAAAAGGCCTTTCCCAGAGTAGCATCTAGTTACGGCGCTTCCGTTTCATTCTCCATTCATCCAAGTTCAAGTTCATGCCTTATAGTCATCAACTTACATGTACATTAGAGAAACAAAATAAGTATATGAAAATACATGTCGATGACAAAAATGTCAGGATAACAATTCAAACTTTAAAAATGCAAGTAAACATTTGACTAACATACTTTGAGTATAATATTAAATGTACACGTGAACGTATGAAGTCATCAAACATTCGCAGTCTCAAATGTTGAGGTCCAGATTGGGGATAGATCTACAAAGAACGGAAATTGAAAATGATGATGCAAATGAATGAATTAAGGGAGCGTTTGATTGAACGTATTCTACAATTAGTCTCTGGAAATCACTGGTTCAGGTACATTTAGCACTGTAAGCTACAAACACTTGCTAACATAATATTCAGGATACACTTAGGGCGCGTTCGATTAACCGTATTCCAAAATAAGAATAGATGGAATAGTCTCTGGTAATCACTGGTTCAGGTACATTTTGCACTGTAAGCTACAGACGCTTGCTGACATATGATTTTCAGGATACATTTAGTATGCCAGTGGCTAATTAAGAAATCCGATATGTAAGCGATTTGTAGTGCCATTCTGTGTATTATTCAACTTATTCCGGAATACGGTTAATTGAACGCACACGTTAACACAAAAAGAGCCTTAGGCACGAAGGCTCCTTTTGTGTTAACATGCTACATCTTGTGTGCTAGGTAATAACGCACTTTTCAGTGTTTTCTAAGATTAAATGACAGTCTCTGACTTTTCTGGCATTTCAATCCCATAATGCCTTTGTCTCAGATCTATCCCATAATTTATTTATTTGAGAGCTAGAGGTTAGGTTAGAAAAACGCCATTTTCCGGGTATTTTTGATCAAAATACAGCAAGAGAACGTTGTATTGCCGTGTAGTGCATTGAAATGCATTAAATGCTCGAGAAATGGCGCCACTTTGAAATTTAGGTTACACAAGTTGACCGAGGCACGTTAACACAAAAAGAGCCTTAGAGATCCGGTTTTTTTATCATTTCGTCTGTGGTCCCTCCAATTTTCTTACTATTAAAGGCCCTTTTAAGTTTTCTAAAACATTGCTTTTGATTTATATATATATACCTTTTGTTCTCCAATGTTTTAGCAGTCAAATTTGACAAGAATACAAAAGGTATATATATATATTTGCAGTACGATGTTTTTGAAAACGGGTATATATATATATATATATACACTGAAACACTAAAACTCTGCAGAAACTTATATGTATCATATATATATCCTTTGTATTACCATCAAACTCTCTTGACAGTTGTTGCTTTGGTAGAGACAAAGAAACACAATAGCCTATCGTTTGGTTTTGTCTTATGGAAATTTACTGAGAGTATGAATTTTACGTGCAAATGCCGCATAGTTAGTGTTTAGAAAGTTTGACGGTGGCCCATAGGGACAAAACGATAAGCACCGTTGCACACACTTAGATAAACGCCGTTGCACACACTTAGATAAACGCCGTTGCACACACTTAGATAAACGCCGTTGCACACACTTAGATAAAGAGAGAGATATGTAATAAGAGCTGCGATTTCAAATCTGTAATGCGAGAACTATTTTGTGTTTGACCTGATGAATAATATAGAATTATAAAATAAGGCTGCACGCCTGAATCCTTTTATAGCCGGATGGGACTAAAATAACGTTTCATAATGAACAGCCCTTTAAAAGAGAAGTCATGCATGGCACCAATAACACCAGGAGAGACAAAGGAATCAAGTCTTCATTTTTCTGTGTCTTCATCGGTCATTAAGAACACCCTTTTACCGGGCATGTGGTTAACCGCGGACTGGACTGGACTGGACTAGTAAAACGTGGACTAGTAAAACGCGGACTAATAAAACGCGGACTAGTAAAACGCGGATGGACTTAAAATAAAGCAATAATTCACGCATTATCCCAATAATGCTAATGTTTCTCTTTATTTAAGTAAATGTTTAGCCGGGTTGATCATCCTTGATTGTAAATGAGGGTCTCCCAGGGGTTTCGGGGAACAAGGGAACATGCCAAAAACTCCGTTGGGAACAGGAAACAAACTAAAAAAATATCGGGGAACAGAGGAACATGAATAGAGGATTTAGGGAACAGGGAAACAATTTCCATTTTTCTAAATGGAAAAATTGACTGTTTCCCTGGAAAAATGTTTGGGAACAAGGGAACAAAAGGTAATTTTCGTTGGGAACAAGGACCCCCCTGGGAGACCCTCGTAAATACAAGCTGAACGAATCAGTGTGGTGCATGACTCGACTTCGCGGTGTACATCAGTAACACAATTCTGACATAATTATGGCCTTGTGTCGATCGCTTTATTCCTGTAAGTAAAAAGTTGACGTTCAGAATGAGCTGTGTCACGCAACATAGTGTTCCAAAGAATGGCTCCCCTATATGAGAAACTCTTTTTCAGTGCTTCGCTATTATTAGGCCTAGGAATGAAGCAGGTATTGTTTGATTGCCTTAGGTTATGTTGATGGCTGTTTGATGTAGGGGTAAATATATCAGTCAGGTATTTTGGTCCCAGGATTTTGGTACCTTATTTTGAAAAGTCTTAGGTTTTTCACACCATTTTCTTTTCGCTTTAGAAGAATTTGGGGGCAATTTGGACATTTCTTGTAAACCCAGGAATCGACAAGTTCAGGCGAAAAGTTGTCATGCACTAGTAATAATCGTATTGTGTTAGATCATCGCTAAACGTTTAAAAGTTTGACTTTATCATTTTCTCTTTAGTTTTACATACATTTCCTTGGGTATACCAGAAAAATGCCCTAGTGAAAACACAACATTCCTTGAGGTGTTTGTTTACAGACCGACTTATACAATACAACTTTATTAGCATTATGTATATGGGTACATAAATGGTATTGCTTTACAAGTAAATGAACTGTCACTAAGCGAACGATTTTAAATATCTGTTATACTAGTACAGTGGAACCTCGATATAACGATACTCGATATAACGATGTTCCCGGTATAACGATCAACGTTTGACAGCCCGGCAAATGTTACAGTAAATGTATGGAGAAAACTACCGATATAACGATATTCGATATAACGATATTCTCGATATAACGATCACAATCTGTCAGCCCAAAGGTAAAATTTAGGGACGGACCATTAGATTATTGATGGGGGGGGGTTGCGCAAATCCCAACAAAAAAAATTTCGAGCAAGCTCTTCTATCGGAAAAAATATATCGAGCAACACAATAATCAAGAAAAAAACAATCTAGCAAGCACTAGCTGGTCTCATACGCATTTACAAATTAAATTAATAAAGGCAAAAAATAAACCAGGGAAGAAGACTGGTTTGTTGTTATGAACAATTTCCACAGGAAACCCAATACAGATCTGAAGATCACACAGACTGGTTACCAGGAATCAGTCAACATATGTAAATTATCCAAGATGGCCGTAATCAAGACAGCAGATAAACTGATGGGACGATCGATCGCAAAAAGTCACATGCACTCATAAATCGAAACTTACCCTGTATCAACTGACTGTATATATTTCGGAAAGAAGTTAACTGGTAAACGATGAGTTCTCACTGGCCTAGTGGATATAGGGTTATAGGATCATGTGTACTGTACGCAATGTTGGCCGACGTATCGGTCGATGGTTGGCCGACATATCGGCCGACTGTCGACCGACCCGCGGGCGACTGCTGGTAGTGGATCGGTCAAGGGGTGGCCGACATGTCGGTCGACAGTCGGTAGTGTGTCGGCCGACACGTCGGCCGATTTCCCCCCTCCTGCTGTGTATGTGTTGGCCGATAGTGGATCGGTGGTATATCGGTAAGGTGTCGGTTATATGTCGGTGGGGTATCGGTGAGATGTTAAGTTATAATTAAACTATTCTGCATACTGTTTTCACTCAAATAAACAGCGACTCTTTTGGATTTTTTTTACCTGGAAGGTTTACTGTATTGAATATAATTCAGTCTAAGTATAGTAATATTCCTTTCTGTTGCGGTATATAAAAAAGTTCCTTTATACAATTAAATCTCTCATAGTGATTCATAAAATCCCTTCAAATGCAACGTTTAATATCTTAATTTGTGTTTTTTTAGTGTCTTTTATACATCCGCTCGCGCAAGATCGATTGCGTATATAAATTGCTATATCGCACCGTTTTGGTCTGGAACAGGGTACCGATTTTTTTTAATCTGAAGGGGAGATTTCGCCTTGAATCTGGAATAGAGTAGCAACAATAGGGCCATTTATACGAGAGGAAGTTAGCCGCACCGCTTAGCTAAGCAGCGAACGATTCGTATAAATGGGTCAATTTAAACTGAAGTTCGCGACATGTATAGGCCGAGCTATCCCAATGAATTCGTCGATACTTAAACCCCGCGCCGGCTCCCAGTATTCGACATAAAATAACATTTGAAAATATTGGGGTCGCTACGATTTATTAATAAGCATCAATTTTTTACTGTAGGCCTCGGTTCTAATTCTAATATATCCTCCGCGCACTCCAATCGGAGTATAATGCAGAGGCGCATGGCTGGAAAATAAATAAAGAGCTGCTAGTTTATGTTAAGTTTACAAAGGTTAGCCTTGTACGAAAGCATTAATAGTTGTGGCCTCTACAACCTTTGAAGTACATATACGGTAGCTGAAAATATCACAGTCACCGTTACCTCGGCCGACTGTCGGCAAACTATCAATAGCTATTGAGTGTCGGTGATCAATCGGACGACTGTTGGTGCATCATCAACCATGTCGGCCGACATACAGAATAGCCAAATCTTGGCCGAGTAGCGGTCGACTCTCGTCCGACCCTCGGCCGCCTATCGGCTGACAGTCGGTCGACATGTCGACCGATACGTCGGCCGACATTGCGTACAGCACACATGATCAGGGTTATAAATGTTCGCAGGTTTATACACAAGGCTCTTCTGGTTTCACTTCTGCTGGTAATCTTAATGCAACAGTAACATTTTTGATCAAAAAATAGATCAACTTGAAATATTTATATGAAATATAAATGGTAATGATAGGTTTTGGGTACCAGTTTGTGTTTCATCACTTCTGCTGATAGAGGGCTGATCTCTATGTGGTGATTTCTTGCTTTGACTGTCCTTTTCCCCCTTTTCTCTTAGCCCGTTTGTCAGCCACAGAATATCCATGCTTTGTTTTGGCTTTTCCATTAATTATGTGGCTTTCTTTAATTTCCAAGGCCCAACCAGGAATGCTACTTGAGCGAGCGGGAGTGCGTGCAATGTAAAAAAAAAACAGTCACGCTAAAAAAAAATAGGATTGTTGGTACAAAATATATTGCATTAATATAACTGAAAAAATATTTAGGTAAGTTCAGAAAAAAATATCGAAGCCGAGAAGGGTCATTTCCCTACCACGTTGTTGCGAGGCGACAACGTGGAAATGACAACGTGGTACCGCGTTGTTTAGCGACAATGCGGTACCGCGTTGTGACGCTCACAACGTGGAAACGACAACGTGGTACCGTGTTGTGAAGCGACAACGCGGTACCGCGTTGTGACGCTCACAACGTGGAAACGACAACGTGGTACCGTGTTGTGACGCTTCACAACGTGGAAACGACAACGTGGTACCGTGTTGTGAAGCGACAACGTGGTACCGTGTTGTGAAGCGACAACGCGGTACTGCGTTGTGAAGCGACAACGTGAAGGCGACAATTCAGCAGGACTTCCCTGAGTATTCGAATGAAATCGTTGGAAAAGGACACCGAATTGAGCCAAACTGGACTGAGATAACTGAACCGAGTGCACAGAATTGAGTAATTGAACCAAGTAAACTGAACTGAGTGTATGACAAGAAGAAATAGAACTGGAAACCGAACCGAATCGCCTAATGGAGCAGCCGTATGGACACAAAGAAATGGAGAAAACTGAACTGAGTAAATCGAAACCGAACTGAATATAGCTTACGGACATGAATCGAATATACAGAACTGAGTAAACTGCTCTTTCCCATTGTTTCCAGTTCATCTTATTGCTTTTCCAGCGAGAATTGCCTTTCCAATGAAAGTCACCCTTTGTTGATGTTCCCACAGGGGTCCGGTCAATTTTATAATTTCCTCCCAAGAGTTCAGTTTTCGCTCGTTTTTCTTGTTCTGTTTTAGTCTTGTTTCATACTTACTGAAATTAGGTGATTTCAAATTAAACAACAATCTTGTCATTATACCAAATTTAGATTTCAAATCAATATGTAAGATGGTTACCCGAAAAATAAAACAAATATATAAAGATAGATGGAATGAAGAGAGAGAGGAAATAATCCATGGTCATAAAAACTCGAAATTGGAACTACATGCAGAAGTCAAAAGTGATTACTTTTTTGAGAGTTATCTGAATAAAATACATGATTTTGAAACCCGTAGAGCTGTGACTAAATTGAGATTATCGGCTCATCATTGGGTTAGGGTTTCGATATCTCTGTATCCTAAATTTCTGGGAGTATAGCTCCCTGGGAAACAGGCCCATGCACGTCAGGTGTAAGCTGCCATAAGAAATACAATATTTATTTTAGTTCTTTTATAAATGAGGAGCCGAAAAATGTCAGTCAGACTGAGCTTGATATTCAGTAAAGCAACAGAAGCAATCAGGAATTAAGGCTGAGATGCCTCAGTCTGAACACACTGGCAAATCCAAAGGCGCCCGTTCTATTGACCCTTTTTATATATGGTGTATATTTAGGTTTATTTACAGACACTGGTCGATACAGTTGGGTAGCTGATATAAAAATCAACCGTGAGTTGAGTGTAGTTATAATTAAACTGAATAAGTGTCTAAAACAGTTAATGTATAGTGGCCAGTGTGTGAGGAGTAAAAGCAGGCCTCCACCAGCTGTAAGCTGTAATACTCAGCCTGCTATAACAAATACAACATTTAATTATTTATTTTATTTATATATCGATAAAGGACCCACTTTATAGGACCCTCTTTCTAGTCAAACTGTAACATTTACAGTTTGACTATAAAAAGGTCAAAAGCCACAATTATAATACTTCTATAAACAAGGACATTATGATCAGACTTCAGTCACAAATTGCTGTTATGGAACCTAAATTGTATATATAGCCGTGTCCATTTGTTTAAAAACACTAATACTATCCACGGAAGCCTCTAGCCGGAGATCGGAGCCGAAACCAAAGAATCTCAATAATCGAAGTATAAATAATAAGACAACTTCGGTCATAAAACATATAATTTTAAGCTTTGATATTTTTCGCTCGCTCAGCTCTAGATCTTAGTCCAATTAGCGACGATTTTCCTTCCTCGAATGCTTATGAGAATGTACTTTCGCTTTATAAAATGCCTTATTTATGGTAGTCTCCTTCGCCGTGCTCATGGAAGTGGATCACCTTTGCCGATACGTACGAGGAACCTCTGTTGAATATTAACGACCGCAACCAGTCACGTGGTGGTGAGGCAAGACATATACATACATACATAAACTTTATTTGAACTCGAATTTTCAGAGTAGCAAATACATGCTAATATCTTCGAGAAAACTACTGTTACTAATACTAATACTATTGTTATATTACTAATACTAAAAATATTTACAATGAAACCTAGAAATTATTAACAAATAGACATTACTGTAAAATTAGATTAGATTGTATTTACGGATTTCTCTCTTAAAATCAGTGATAGTTGTTAAAGATCGAAGATTATCAGGTAGGGAGTTCCAGAATTTTGCAGTCGAATATTTGAAAGAGTGCAGGCCATAAGTTGTTGTTTGAGGTTTAGGTAGGTTCAAAATATCAGTGCCTCTTAAGGAATAGATTACAGATCTTAGAGTAAACATATCTTTTAGGTAGCCTGGATAGTTTGAAAATTTCAGAGATTTAAAAAGTATAATTAGCATATTCTGTATTCTTCTATTATATAGTGAAGGTGTTTTAGCTTTATATAATAGCTGGTTGTAGTTAGAATTCCTGTCATCGAACATAAATCTCAGAATACGCTTATTTAAGGCTTCTAATTTATCAGTGTTTCTACAACTACAAAAATGCCAAACCGTGGAACAATAATGGAAGTGCGGTAGGATAAATGCCTTATATAGGCGAAGCAATGTACTTTTAGAAATAAGCTTGCGAAATCTAATCATCACATTAAATTGATTGATTAGATATGATATGTCCTGTATATGATGTGATGACAGGACACATATGATGTGTCCTGTATCACCATAAATACCATGGTAGAGATACAGAAGTTTGATATGTTTCTTAAGTGCCCTCGTGGAACCTGCCTCGTATCAAGAGAGCTTGGGAAGGTCATTGAGGCGCGCAAGGGAGCATGGGATTTCACAACAGGGTACCACGTTGTCGCTTCACAACACGGTACCACGTTGTCATTTCCACGTTGTCGCTTCACAACACGGTACCGCGTTGTCGCTTCCACGTTGTGAAGTGTCACAACACGGTACCGCGTTGTCATTTCCACGTTGTCGCTTCACAACACGGTACCACGTTGTCGTTTCCACGTTGTGAGCGTCACAACGCGTCACAACGCGGTACCACGTTGTCATTTCCACGTTGTGAAGTGTCACAACGCGGTACCGCGTTGTCATTTCCAAGTTGTCACTTCACAACACGGTACCGCGTTGTCGTTTCCACGTTGTCGCTTCACAACACGGTACCGCGTTGTCATTTCCACGTTGTCGCTTCACAACACGGTACCGCGTTGTCGTTTCCACGTTGTGAGCGTCACAACGCGGTACCACGTTGTCATTTCCACGTTGTCGCCTCGCAACAACGTGGTAGGGAAATGACCCTTCTCGGCTTCCGTATCTATTAGATATATTTAGCGAGAAAATAATCAGAATTATATATTATACTGATAGTAACGGAATAAGTAACGGCAGTTATTTCTTCCAAAAGTTGTAAACTTGTGCAAAAAAAATCGTCCACAATAAAATTAATCGTGTAGACGCTTTTTAAAATCATTTCCTTTCTGTTGTTGTTTATGGAAATACCCCTTGGGAGGTCGCCCAAACCATCTAAAGTGAATGGCATATCTTTCATCCATAAGTTGAGATACCTGGCATCATGACGTAAGTGTGGCTTCGTGGGCTCAACTGTCAGGGGAAGTAGTATGTGGGGCGGGGTCACTTTTCCCACTGTTCCAAGTAGCTGATCGCCCCAGTCTCCAAACGGTTCATTAAAGTCTGCTGGACAAACTCAACGAACGGTTTACATGATACATTATTTTGAAATTGTTTTAGCGGTGGATGATCCGAGTTGTAATTTTCACCTTTGAAGGTTCCCTTAAAACGCTGAAAATAAGGGAAAATCTATACTTTGTTATCAATCCAGTTTAAGACCTCTTCTTGTTTCACAGATTGTTTTTTTTCATATATTTCCTTCCAGACCGAGGCATGACTATGCAGCTCCCTAGCAATGCAGCTCCCACAATTTCACCACATTGTACTAGTTTTACCTTCTCTTGTAAATTATCTGCAGCAGCGGTCATCTCTCTACTAACTTCGACGGGGTTTCCAAGGGAATTCACCCACTTCACATCATCATTCCTCATATTTAGTGTAAACATCGATCTGTTCGTCGAGTGTTTCCTTCCTCTCCCAGGACCAGGTTATGTTCTGTCAGAATATGGAAGGTCTCATCAATGGAGGAAACTGAGAAAACCCATCGAAGTCAGCAGAGAAGATGACAGCTCTGACCCGTTAAAAACGAGGGGGTGATTTAGAAACCCCTTTTCAAAGCTATCAAATTCACTTAGTCTCCATAGAGTTAAGGAACACAAACAAGGGGAAAGACACCAGTAGAGAACAAATTTACCAGCAAATGTGTTTATTTTCACTAATAATCGATATCATTAATCAAATTATACCATCAACACTTAGACAATTATAGCTTCAAGAATCATCTCTTGTTTCTCTCTTGTTTTTATTTTCTATTTTCCAATAATAGCACCTCAGCGGGCGTGCATCCCCAAAAGAACTCCGACCTCCTCTTGCGTAGGGTGTCCACCCTGCTGTTGATCCCTGAGCCCTATCGAGAGACTCACGTCTGTATTGTTTCTCCACCTTAGTAACGATATCAAATACTCGCTCGTGATCCTTATCACCCAGTATACGCAAAAGCAGGGTTCGGAACTGTTCCTTTAATTGGGAGATCTATATTTCCTCTCAATGGTCTGGTATGCGAGACGGTAGTACCCTTCCTTTTCATTCTTTGTATCATGGGCTGTATGATACAGCGTCTCCATTGTCTCTAGGGCCTCGTGTTTACTAAACTCGGTAATTGGACGCGAGGCGTAGGCCAACATCTTCTTTACAACTGCCTCGACTGTGGCACTCGTTATAGATTCCATACTTTTCTTTAACTTGGCGAGTTCATCTTTCAGTTTGACAAATAATCAAATAGAAAGAGATCCCATCGTTAAACTTGGCGCCTTTGTCATCCCACATGGTCGAGGGAATCATTCCACAAATAGCCGGCCAAGTATTGCCCCAGTAAAAGGCTGTGCTATACCCGCGAAACCTGGCGCTTTTGTAGTCCTCCCACGTAGTCGAGGGAATCATCTCACAAATTGCCCCGGTGAAACCTCACCCCAGTATAATGTGATATCCCCGCCAAACCTGGCGCCTTTGTGGTCATCCCACGTGGTCGAGGGAATCATTCCACAACTGAATAATGTACAATTTAAGTTTGGTTTCTTTACAGTCAAGTGCACAAACAATAACAAAATCTATAAAATTGAGAGATATTCGTATTACTATGATAATTGTCATTAATTCCACTTTGACGAAGGAACGAACTCCCTCCGAATAATAACTCCCATCATAGGCATCAAAACATTAAAAATTGTCCACAGGATACCGTGAGAAAATCTATAGTAATTCGATAAAATAAGTACCAATACATAGTGGATTCAAATGTTAAGCTCAAGTTCGCTTTGGCCTGCCTGTTCGCGAGGAGCCGCTAGTTCACCTTCAGCTGCTTGTCCACCTTCAGCTGCTTGTTCAACTTCAACTGCCTGTTCGACTACTTGAATTGGTTGTGCCCCGGGGCTGCTTGACGAGGGTTTTCTGGTTCTGGAGCAGCATGAGCCGGATATTGAACTTCTGCCATGGCTGAATTCGTGTGGGTCGTAGGAAAAAAACAAAAACAAAGTTCCCTTTCTCTTCACTCCGCCAGGGTAAGAAAACTGAGCAAGAGAGTGAGCATGCTGCTTGCATTCAGTATTTATACTTGCCTATTTCATAATACACGTGCAAATGCGCAAAATATACATGCAGTTATTTGGAGTTATTTGGTGTTATATCATTACGAGTGTTATGAATAGGTGCAGAGTAATTTTGAAAGGTTTGAAGCACTCGCGTAACCTCTCCCAAAGCAATACGCAAAAAAGAAAAGCCGATATCGGTGAAAATGGCAAACTTTGAATACTAAATGGCCAGAGCTGTGAAAACACTATAAAAGCCGAGCAGCATTATAGGGCTGAGTGGAAGTATGACAAGAGACTCATTTTGCTCGCTACACCGTGCTGACGAGTTCCAATAAGAACGAAACAGCTGTCCACGGGAGCATTCTGGATTTGAGCGCTTCTCATGTCAGGTTTAGCTAACCGGTATTGAGTGCTGTGTGATGAAAGAGTTTGATCGGCTTTTATAGGGCTTTCACAGCTCTGGCCAAAAACTCGTACAAACTTTGGCGATGAAAAAATAGCCAGAATCATTTGGCCTTGTGTTTTGATAATAATACTAATAACATGACTTTTGTAGGTTCATATTGTGTTTTTTTCGCCCTTGTAGTGCTTGCTACGCTCTGGCCGCAAATGGTACCCGGCACGCCGGCTGGAAAGAACGATATTAGTATTAATGAGCAAAACTAACTCATATTGCCGCCAAAGAAAGGTTATTAGTTGCATTCAAATGTTCTGGTACCCGCTTCAATATTCACGGAGTGGAAACAACGTTGCCACCGGTTCTGATTCAACTGATACAAAACCAACGCGCCTGCGCGATAGAATCAAACAATCGATTTGTATCGTGTAGCCGAGTCAACAAAATCCCTGATGAAAAATCAAATGGTTATCGTAGAGAACATTTTATGACAGAGTAGCAAGAGCACGGTGTATCCGTACCGGTACTGTTCGAATTGTGAGGAATTTTAAAACGATTTGGGTTCGGCAAAACCGGAATAATGAGCTTTGGATTTTCCACAATTGGAAATTCAAGATGGAGGGAAAAAGAACTGAAGCCAAAAGAGGAGACAGTAAAAGTAGTCTCAAGATCCCACTTCGAGACGTTCTTGTTCTTTAGGGAGAGCAGAACTGCCAGAATTAGTGATTTATGGCATCTGGTAAGTATTTCCTATAACCGGAAGTGAAACTTAAATTGAACGTTAGAGACTGGGTCGAGTATGAGCAGAAACCAGAAGTCGTACTTAGTCTCCTCTTGTGTAAATCGACTCGGCAGCTGTTCAAAATGGCGGACAAGATCGAAGGAATTCCTCTATACTGAAGTTTTCAACGCTTAATTCACGCTTTAACAGGCTTGAAGATGGCATACAGAAGCTTAACAGATGTCTACTTTAATCTACGTACTGAAATTAGCCGCTTCAAGGCGTATTCTATGGCGGATACTGCCGTACGTAGCGCTAGTCCCGGGGTACTCACAATCACATCGCATTTTGGCAACCACCACTCGTAAACTAATTTAAAACGCACTATATATAAATAACTACACTGTTTGCTCTTTGTTTATGACTAATTCTTTGTAGTCATATGCACCCTTTTCACAGGATGATGATACTGTGGCTCTTGTACAGAGAGTGGACCCCGAATTGGGAAATCAAATGGCGTTCAGTTCTCTTCCTCCGCAATGGTGAGTGACCGACCGCCATGGCCAGATTATACTCGGCATGATCACTAAGTAACGGTATTTTAATGAAACTGTACTCCTGAACTGAGGTTAGATGCTGTATTTGTTAAGTTATTTTGAGTAGATGAATGAAATCACACCGTTTAAATTGCGATTCATCATCGATTTTCAATACCTTATCGGTTTCCTATAAAGAACTGCAGTCTTGCCTCTTGGGCAATTTGTTCTTTCATAAAAATGAAATCAATTCAAATTTGTCATGTATTAATTCAATTGTATCCGTAACCTTATTTTTTTAAATAATATTTGCCTTACAATTAGAATCACTATTAAAATGTTATGTATTGTGAGACCATACAACCAAGGAGGATTGCTAAAAGTAAAAGGTGGTGCAAACTTGATGATTTCCCCCACGGTCAGTATAATCTGCAGACCACAGACTGGGTATAAAATGAGGAATGAGTATAAAATGCAGACTGCAGACTGGGTATAAAATGCAGACTGCCATGTAAAGCTAGAAAAAAGTATTAAAGGAATGAAAACATATACATGTATTACCTCCATTCTTCCGGTTCAATGACTTGCTAAGGGACCGATCGTTTATTACGTCGCAGGGGGGGGCGGTGTTTTTAACGGGGGGGTAAAATTTGTAAAAGGGGAAAATGAAGGGGGTTAATTTTTGCTCTTAAGACAATTTGAGGGGGGTATAGTTTTGAGAAAGGTACGGAGCCCTATAAGGGCCACCCACAAACAAATTTTATGAAAGAATATCGCGCGATAAAGTGTTACTTTCGCGCGATACTGCTTTATTATCGCGCGATACTGCTTTATTATCGCGCGATACTGTTTTACTATCGCGCGATACTGTGTTACTATCGCGCGATACTGTGTTACTATCGCGCAATACTGCTTTATTTCGTGCGATACTGTTTTATTATCGCGCGATAAAATTTTATTTTAAAATACGTACATTACTTAGGCCCAGTTCAGACGCCGCTCTTACCATGAGCCGAACTTAATTGTAGCAATTAAATACATGGAAAGTTCGGCGTCTGAATCAATTGAGAGCTGCTTATACATTTGGATCGGCTCAGGCGTTCTTCCCGGCTGACCCAGCCGGATAAAACGGTTCTGGTGCGCCTTTTATTCAAACGCCGTGCTTACCATGAGCCATACCAAATGTAAACATTATGTTAAATGCATTTAAAAAGTATTATAATGATGTAAAATGGTTTTAATCAGTAATCAGCCGTGAAGTCCGGCTGAAATGCGACTGTTGATTCAGAAGCCGAGCTTTCCATGAGTCAAATGCGAGATTTGTTTTATTGAAATCATTCAAAATACATTTAATCAAAGCGGTTTCTATTACAAAAATTGTATAACGAAAACTTAAAAATAAACAATATAAAGTTAATCATGGTATTGTTTTCTCCTTCGTCAGTCCCTAAAATAATTTCTAAGGTATTTAATTTACTGAAAAGGGGCAATACACAAAGAGATGCATCATTATTTCTTCTTCCTTATGACAGAAGGAACAACGAGGGTTATCATTCAGTTTAAATTTGTACAAATCCTTATTAAGAAAAAGGCAATTATTTAATATTTTGTATTGAAAATTCCTAAGATAAGATTCAGTTGTCGTCTTATATATCCGATTATATACTGATTTCCAGTCTATTTCATTAACTTTTAAACCCTATTGTCGATGTAATGTATCTGAACACATATCATTGTCATTACTGGTTGGGTGGACTTCAGTAATGACTTCCAGTGTTGAGGAATTGCATGGATAATACCAAGCCAAGCAAAAAAATCGTTCTTAATAAGACCAACTGATTTAGCTTTTTCCCAAAATGATGGTTCCTTAACAAGTGGTGCATTTGCCTGTAGCCTAGACAGCTTCCACTTCCCTGGAGTTCCACTGATTTCTATGGCGTCATTACTGTAGTAGTTTCTCCTTCGTAAATTGTTACTTCTCAGAACACGTTCGCGTTTAAGCCGGCGAAGTCTCATCTTGATGGCGTGATAAATTAAAGAAAAGCAAGGATTTCCATATAATTCAGGCTTAGATTAAAGTATTTCTCGACTAATGCATCCCTGTTATTTTCAATATAATTTTGAATCGCCGGTAAGTATTCAAGTCAAGCCAAATTTGTTGTCGGAAGAGAAACATATAAAGAGAAAGAGCATTATCACGTAGCATGTTCGCCGCCATGTTGTCTAGCTAAGTAATGTACGTATTTTAAAATAACACATTATCGCGCGATATTCTTTCATAAAATTTGTGTTTGTGGGTGGCCCTTACAGGGCTCCGTAGAAATCAGAATAGGAGATTAATCAGTTTTCTCATGCAGTCATATAATTTCAAGAACTTCAAAACAGTAAAAACACAGAGAAGAAAAGCGAGCAGACAGGTAGCCCAAGCCCAAGCCGTATCAAACGGTCAACAGTTATTTCACTAGGTCAGAGCATCATCCTCATACTCATCTACGTTTTTCGACTTACCCGCGATATTGATGAAATTGTAACCTGGCAATAGTTTGGATGAGTGGGATTGGTGCTTAATTTTTTTCAAGGGGAGGGGTGGGGGTAAAAAAATTATATTCTCATGTCAGATGGGGGGTTGCTTTAGTAAAAAAAAGTTTTGAGGGGGGGTGCAAATTCTGTTAAACATTTTTTTCGGAAAAACACCGCCCCCCCCTGCGACGTAATAAACGATCGGTCCCTAAGTGTTTGGCATGAGACGGCATAAATTTTTAAGAAGAAAATTGAGTAAAATACTGACCTAAAGTAATACATGAATTATTTCATTTTCATTTCAGTTTTCCTGGTTAGTCAAATTGAAAACTGCTATACTAAAACACCTTATAAAATGCTCAAAAAAAATTCAGCATAATGACAGGCACAAAAACCTGTAATACAGACTTGATCATGCAATTTGATTTTTTTGGTATTTTAGGCCATCCCCATTTTTTTTTCCATTTCTCATCGTCCGACCGACCCATTTTTGTGGCTTTTTCTAAAAATATAAAAAAATTGGGGGAGAGGTGGGGGTGAAGAAACCCTAGAGTAAAGAAGACTCGGGAATTGTCTACTGCCTTTATTTGTAATTCCATGTTTGTAGCGTATACGGAAGACAACATCAATGGTTTTGTCGTCCATGTTGGTTTGCAACCTCGCCTGTTCAACCGTGCCTTATTAGTTCCAGTCTCTCCGTGCATTTTTTATTATTAATTTTTTTTCTCACCCAACCGACTGACCCAATTTTTGAAAACCCCACCGATGAGAAACAAAAAAAAATTGGAGATGGCCTTAGCATTTTCCTGGGAAACAGATCAAGGAAGGCATTAACATGTTTTCAGGATTTTTTTCTCTCATATTGTGCCATAGCCCAACCTCGTCCCCAGGGTCTTCTCGGTTAGATCCAAGATGGCGGCCACTCAGAGAGAAGACCCTGGTAAAGGCTGGATCACGTGATCAAATACTCCCAGATTTTGGTAATAAGTTCATGTCCTAGATACAACAATAGGTTAATTACGTTCTATTATGTTTCGGTCATAGAACGTCAGTAACATATTGGTGTATCTAGGACATGAACTTATTACCCAGATTTTGGGAGTATTTTGTCACGTGATTTGGCGATCTAAGATGGCGGCTAAGCTAAATATGGGAATAGTTCATGACGTGTACAAACAATAGGTATCCCAATCCGGAGTGAGCGAGAAGTGATTAACGGTATTTCCACGCGGCGAATGATGTAGTGAAAACAGGTCTACTAAGTGGCTCGAAATGGAGTTTACTTGGATAAAGAACCAGTGGAAAGGTATCACAAAGCTACCAGGATGTATCTAAGCTCGAAGAGAATCCTAAAAAGCCGTTTATTTTCCGTTAGTGTTGAAGCGAAGCAATCGATAGCACATGTTCAGGTTTAACGGCTTCTCCTGGCTTTCCCACTGATGAACCTTACCAGAAAACTACCCAGTAATGCACTTCATCTATTGCTCTATCTACACAACGTGTTTTAAGGTTATTTAAAATCGTTTTATCGATAAAATTTGAGCAATCTAAACTATATACAAGTTCATCTCTCTGGACTCAGTCCGTTTGGCCAATAAAAAGCATTGTTAGAACAACCCCTTGCGTCAAATCGAAGAGCCAATCAGAATACGTGACAGTTCAGCGTTTACCAGGGTCTTCTCTCTGAGTAGCCACCATCTTGGATCTGACCGAGAAGACCCTGGGGACGAGGTTGGCCATAGCCTTCCACAAAGTAATATTTATTTTGGGTTGCAGTTTTGTGAACGAAATAGCAATACTTACTGCCACATCATCCGTTGCCATTAATGTGCCAACCAGAGATCCATTGGTTCCTGAAACAAAACGGCCTTTTGAAATCATGGTTGGTACATTAGCATAACAATTGCAATGTTTATCAACACAAAGTATTGCTATATCGATTGACACTTTCATGCAGGTTTAAATAAATACTGGCATAAATTCATTGTTTACAACTCTGATGTTGCCTAGCACCTGCTCGCAGGCTATTTGGTTTTATTTTACTGGGTCTACAGGAAAACCGAAGAACCTCCAATGATGTTCAGTTGAATGCTTGAGCATGGGATCAATTCATATCGCATTTCACTCACAGAATTTTCCCATGAAAATGTCTGTGTCTCATGCAAAACACTTAGCCAGTCACTTAACACGAAGAATGGAGGTAATAATTTATATATTTTTCACTCCTTTAAATTTTCCTAGCTTTATATGACAGTCTGCATTTTATTCTCGGTCTGCATTTTATACCCAGTCTGCAGTTTGCAGATTATACTGACTGATTTTCACCAGGGGTGGGGGAATCTTACGAATCAAAGTCCCTTGGGTAACGTTTTCCTTAGCAGAAAATCCCTATCATATGAGATCACATTCATGCATTACAATCATGCCTACACACACAACGACATCAAATCCTACCACAAAAAGTAAACTGACTTTTCGGCAGTTGCCTGTCCATGATTGTATGTCTTTTGCTTTAATATGCTGTCTAATACCTGATCCCCAGGCCGATATAAAGTTGCAAATGCCCTGCTCCCTGGATCTCAAATTAGGTAAATGCTCCACCATGTCCTAGGGGGATGGGCATTGCTGGAATTGACTGATGAATAATTATGTTCCTTTTTTATATTCCAGGATCGATGCTGTTGAAGAGGTTGGTATTTTTGAAACACCTACTGTTATTGCATGAACTTTTTCAAATTTAAAACTATAAAATATAACAATGAAAACATTTCTACATCTCCATAATTCGTCGACCCTACACTTGCAAATACTACCTGTGAGCTAAAAAGACCATGTACTGTATATGTAAAGGCTGCAGTTTTCCATAATTATGAACATACAATGCATAACTCTCAGCCAGTTGCAAACATTGTGTGGTTCCAGAAAATATCCAAACCATGGAGTGTTTTGGATTGGACTCCCTACCCCTCTGGATTTCCCATTCCAGACTGTTTGGATCCCCCCAGACACCAGCCTGTGAACAGGCTCTCTTGGGGGAGAAGAGAAGAGGGGGACTGGGGAAGGGAAATGGGGAGAGCCTGTAGATCAGGTTGAGAAAATCTGGTATCACCTGTGATTGGTCAGATTCAATGTGCTGATTGACAGGTGTCAGGCATAGAAAAAATCAGCACACAGGGCCAACACACCAAAACAGAAAGGATCAAAGGATCTCAGAATATCGCAAAAAAAATGCACATTTGAACATGTGTAAACGGGCCTTAAGCCACTAGCTACATGTATATAGCCGGATGACAAGCAAGGGAGACTGTGCAGGATCAATGTGCAAACAGTGGGAAGACAAAGATAACAGTGAGGCATTATTAATTTGTTGGTATTAAAATATGCATGTTCTTCACAATATTTTGCGACACTGCTTTCCTATAACATTAAATAAAAACAGCTCCTGTGAACTGTATGCTATTGAGATCAAAACAATACAGAGTTTTTGGCATGCGTGTTGTTTCGGAACGAGCTGGCCATATTTCTGGCGATGTTTCAGCATGTTTTTAGCAGATCTTTGCCTTGAATCCATGGCAAAGAAGAAGGATATATGTCTTAACACAGTCATGTACTCAATTAAGGTATTTATTCTTCCTGCTGGATTTTTTTGGAATAAGTTTTAAAATAACTTTTTAAATAGAACAAACCATGCGGTGGTCATAACGGGACTTGTTTCCATTATGAAAGTCTGCCAGATTAGATTCAGAAACTTGTGGCTCCATGAGGAGGCTTTGTTGATTTTGCATTGTGTTTGCTTGCTGAAGCACCTCGTCGAAACAGAAAGGAAATAAAGTCTCAAATCATGTTGCTCCCTGATCGTTTCATTTGAGTTGAATCGAATTGAAAAGCCAAATTCTCCAAAGCAAATTGTTCTCTTATTTTAATGCTTTCTTTCCCAGGAACGATGAATAATATAAAGAAAGAAAACACTAAAAATCTACGGACCTTGTAATTAAATGCTGTGAGAGATTTGTTGCCAAAACAATAAAACAGTTTCCCATGCTGTCAAACTTGTGGAGGGGGTTAATCTAACAGCATGACCTCAAGCATACCAAATAAGATTAAGGGTGGAAGGTTTTTCCTGAAGCTGGTGTACAGGCTCTTCCCCCTCCCCGTTCCCCCCAAAGAGAGCTTGTTCATAGGCTACCCAGACACACACCACCACCTCCACCTGGAATTTCCAAGGTTTTTCATCTGAAGCTCCCCTACATTAATGTACCTCTCATAATTCCCAACCCTTTCTATACTCTTGAAAAAGGAATGACTTACTTATCCACCAGCAATGTAATGTAAAACATATTACCATTACCTGGGTCATGTAACAATCAGTTTGCGAACATGCCATTGCAAACTGTTTTGTGACTGTACTGTTTCAGAGCTATTGCATTCTTATGGAAAATAGCATTAAGAGATCAGCAATGCACAATACAACAACAACAATGTTCAACAAAAATTATTTGTACCAAGAAAATGAAAAAACTCCACAATAAATTGTTAATGGGAAAAAGAAATTAAAGTTAAGGCACAAATAGTGCATCAAGACAAATTATGCAATCTGTAATGATTTCAAGTAATAGCTCAAATACAGGTCAGACTCCACAAACATGCATTTTTGATTATCACTCTCTTAATGTACCACAGAGCAGACTGAAAATATTCCCGGTTACTAAGTGGTTGCTAAATGTTATTTGGCAGGGAGTTCAGTTGTCAACAAATTCTTCATCTATTAAATTTTATTACCCATAGTTGCACATACATACCCACCCATTTATTCAATGAGCTGAGCCTTCAAAGTGTCCTTCATTTTTGCTTGCCATTGAAAGTTGGCAATAAGGTTTATCAGGGCATTTGTATAGGTAATCATGGTTGTGAGTTCAAAGGTGTTTTCAAAGAGTATCAAACTTGTGTGAGCCCGTAGGGTGAATGTAATTTGATCTCTTTGAGAAATGTGTGAATTGCGTGAAAAAAAAGTTACATATACAATGTAAGCTTTACTTTTCCTTAGCTTATTCAGTCGTGTGTGGATACAAAAGTGACATATTGGTCAGTCTTTAGCATAATTATGCTTGTTGTTAGAAAATGGTGCAATAAACATTATTGGTGTCAGCAGTGAGCAATCTTTCACTTGAAATTGAACACTTTTCACTCAAATCACAGATAATTTTCTGTGGTTTTTCCTCCTTTTTCAATGCTAGGGTACATTTATGTTTACAAGAATCTCTGGAAAAGTGTAGATTTTTGGAGCTTGAAGAATGTACCATTTCTACTCAGCAGTTCTTTTCGTTGACATTTCAAGACTTCCTCTGAGAGTTTACTAAAACCTGTTTTTGAAATCAGTTTCTGTTGCTTATTTTCTAGGAGCAAGGCAAAAAAAGATTGTTTGCAGTCGTTAAACAGTTTGTCATGCTTGGACAAGTTGACCAATGAGAAGAAAAGAAAGTAATCCCATGCTAATTAGCATGCCGACTTACAAGTTTAATAATAAACTTCCACCAAAACACAACTTATTCATCGAGATGAAAATCTAAAAGGACACATGTAACTGAGAATCACTGTAATCCCTTCTTTTCCTAAATATTGCTGAATAATGCATGCTTTCAAATAACTGATCTACTTTTTCTTTTCTATAGATTCAGTATGACATAACAAAGATCAAACAACGAAGTAAGTGAGCAACTTAACCTGAAGAAATTATTGTGAACCAGTTGATACATGAGACAAAGAGCTGAGGGTACTTTGATTAACCAGTCCTTTTTGGGAAATCTCTCACCTTTATCATGTCACGCTGGTGGCCATCTTGGAATAAAACTATTGTTCATGGCTGCCCTGCCTTCTCCTAAACTGTGTTTAACTGAGGCTGGACGGACATGAACAATTTATGGTTTTATTCCAAGATACATGTAGGCATCTCGTGATAAAGGTCTACTGGATTCAGCCTTCGTATGATATAGAAAAACAAAACCAATGTGTTTTCTACTAGATAAAACAGATACAATGGATGAATAGTTCCTGTAGAAACAATAGCTTAGGTCTGCATGCATGCACTGATGGAAAAGAAGATAAACACTAGTATAAGCTTGACGAAGTGCTAATGCTCAAAAATGATGGCAGCTGCTACATTCTTCCCCCAATGGTTAGCATACCTTAATCGACTTTCAGTTGATTATACCAGTGATAAAATAGATGGTCTTGCACACAGAGTTGGTGTGCACAAGCTTAACATAAAGTTCTAACATTTTGTTATTTTTCTCAAAATGTAAACATTGTGTAACCCTAGGACTTCATAGAATAAATCTTCAGTGTATGTGCACAGAAGAACGAGCAAAAAACTTTTGAAAATTGTTTTATTTGAAGAAGAAAAAAAGAAGAACATTTATTTTTATTGTTTTAAGAAATAAAGGAGAAGAAAATTTACATATATACTTTCGCACTTAAAATTCACCACAAAACGTTGTGGTTTTCTGACTTTTACTTTACACTTTATTCAAAAGAAATATCAGTCAAAAACTAGTGTTAGAATTTAAAAAATCAATGTCGAAAAAAAAAAAAGTTCCAAGCTTTCATGGTGCCCTTTTGCCTTTGATGGTGCAAATCACACCTTTCATGCCAATCACACACTTTTTCCATCACGCCAATCATGCAAATCACGCCCTTCATGCCTGAGTTAGTAGATTGTATTCGTAGGCTGGTGTGTCTGTAAAAATACAAACAGGAAATACAAAATATTCACCTTAAAACATAGTGGTTTTTTTTGCATCTGTATTTTATAAACTTCCAAGTACAGCTTTTGCAAAATAAAGCAGGTGAAATAAACCCTCGTTTTGTATCAAAGGTTTCTCATTTGTGGTTTTCATCAGATCACTAAGATAGCAAAATTTGCATAAAGCAATACCGGTAATAAAAGTTCTGACAAAGCCGAAAGAGACCAGCTAAAACATTTGTTTGTTGAATATACATTTAAGTCATAATCTTGTCATTCAACACTCAGATTTAAGTGATACTATGAATTATTAGTTTCGCATCCATGTAAATATATTTCTTGGCAAAGTAATTGCAAAAAGTGCAAAAATACAAAAAGTACACAAAATGCAAAAGTGTGCGATTTGCATGGCAGAAGGCACGAGTGATGTGATGTGTGCAATGGAAATGCACTCTAAAATTGAGAGGTTTCGTTACACAGCTTTCACATTTTTTCTGTTGAGAACGTTTGATGTTTTTATTCTCAGTGCCATGTTCTTCCCTCTTTCAAAGATAAAGATCTACATTCGAGAAACTACACAAAACTAAGGTCAGAGTGGTGGTAATTGAATAACATGCAGTTAAATAACAACAAAGTTGTTCAATTCTAAAACAAATTTTGGTTTAAATTTTCTCTATTTTCGTCATGTACACCAATGTTGTGTGTGAGGCCAGATAGTTTGGTAGTTTTATTTTATTCCAAATGTTGTTTATTAGTCAAGACTTAAAGTGCCTATGAAGTGAAGAAATGAACCTGTTTTTATTTGATTTTATTTCTCTTAGTCATTTTGTGCAATTAAAAATAAATTTGGAGAGCGCGAACGCTATTTTTCTTTGTGTTGAAGTCAGGCATAATTGTCAAAATCGTGCAACAAATTTTATGCTGTTAATGACATGCTAATTACATGCGTGACATCAAGTGGTTTGCACATTTATATTCACAAAAGTGAAAATATGGCCAACGGCAAGGCTTCTTTGAGAAAAAATAGACTGATGTACAATGTATGGCAAGGCTCCTCAAGTAAGACAATTATTTAGAATGAGAATTAGACAAAAAAACGCACCATATTTTGTATTATTACGAAGAAAAATTTAGATGTGCAAACCACTTGATGTCACACATGTAATTAGCATATCATTAACAGCATAAAATTTGTCTCATGATTTTGACCATTATGCCTCACTTCAACACGAAGACAAATAGCAGTTGTGCTCTCCGAATTGTTCACAAAATGTCTAAGAGAAATCGAAAATTTAATAAAATCAAATAAAAACAGGGTCGATTTTTTCACTTCATAGGCACTTTAAGAACAAAAATATACAGTTGACTTGTAACATGCATTCTAATAACAATATAAGTGTTAAGCTATTATCAATGAAAATTGTGATTGATCCATTGTGTTTTAGGGACTGCTCATTAATTAGAGGGGAGGGGAGGGGAAGGAGACTGGTGCAAATGAAAAAAAAAGCACCATGTGCAATCATTGCCTACAAATTGACAAAGGAAGACTTGCCAAATCCTACTTAAACCCAGAAGATTGAACATCCAACATGAAATAAAGAAATGGAAGATGAAGTACACTTCCTACTATTTAATGTGTAAAAACTTTGAGGCAATCAGGGATGATTTCTTAGTCAATTTAGAATGTCTGTCAACTTTGATTGAGATTTGGTCCCCATTTTTGCTGCATCAATTTGGACCCCCTCCCCTCACATCTAACTAATGACAGACTCCTCCCCTCCCATCTAACTAATGACTACAGACCCCTCCTCCCCTCCCGTCTAACTAATGACTGCCCCCCTCCCATCTAACTAATGACAGACCCCCTCCCCTCCCATCTAACTAATGACCAGCCCTCTCCCCTCCCATCTAACTAATGACCAGCCCCCTGCCATCCCATCTAACTAATGACTGCCCCCCTCCTCCCCTCCCATCTAACTAATGACCAGCCCCCTGCCATCCCATCTAACTAATGACTGCCCCCCTCCTCCCCTCCCATCTAACTAATGACCAGCCCCCTGCCCTCCTATCTAACTAAAGACTGACCCGACCCTCCCATCTAACTAATGACCAGCCCTCTCCCTTCCCCTCCCCCCCATCTAACTAATGACCACCCCTAGTTAGTGTTATGTAAAGGATGGATTTACATGTAACTGTGTGAAATTCTCAGTTTTGCTACTAGTATTCTATGGTATTAACAAGTTAGGATTACATACAATGTAGTTACATATAATACATGTATTTCTCTTGTAATGAACAATGAATGTAATAAATTGGTAGTGCAAAGAGAAATAAGTTCCTATATGGATGAGAGGGCCTGGAGAGCGGTTATGATAATTGAAGGGCTGTGTGCAAAAAGAGTGTACATGTAAGTGTTTCCTGATCAGATTCTAATTTCTCCTTTAATTTCTTTGTTTTCTAAGGGAGAATTTAGAATGTGATCAAGAGTCACTTATGCCCTTTTTACACACAGCCCTTCAATTAGGGTTATACATAAACTATCAAGAGACAGAGTCAGTTCATTGTGGTTCTGGCTCACGACTTGCATACTACATTAATTTTTAATAGAGCAAGAAATGCTACATGAATGTTAAATAACTAAGCAAGTTCAAGAATTAATTAAGGCATGTTTATTCATCCCAAGTACAAACTGTATAATTATTGATATGTGTATCTCAATAATAAGGGACATCTAGATTCTATTGTGGATCTGGTCCCATCACCAGTATATCTCATTTTATAATACCAGACATGGTAACACATCAGATCATGTCCACTGTTACCTAGCCTGCTAGCAACACTTATGGTTTTTTTTTTTGCTGATGTGTTTTCGGTTTGGGCTTCCTGTGGCATGCAGTCAAAATGGGGCGAGGAGAAAAGAGAAGGAGGGGGGGGGGGGGGGGGGGGGTGAGGGGGGGGGGGGGGTGAGGGGTCAGAAATGAAATAAGAGCCTGCAGGCAAGGTATACCTTTTAGAGTAGAGTTCCGCCCCTGGTGAGATGAAAGGTCATCACTCGTCAGTGACTCGTCAACTGTCAGACAGTCAACCAATAGTAGCAAAGTTAAATGAAAATCGGTATCCGAACAACACAGATGGACTAAAATAAGAGTAGAAAGAAGTCTTGAAGCCAAACTATTGCACTGCAAACAATTTTTGTTGCCTGTGTAAGTCTTGTTTCAAATACAGTACAAGTAATTCTAGCTGTCCTACCAAAAATGTATTTAAAGTGTTGAATCGCAAGGGCAATCGTGGGATGAGTATTGGCTTCATTGTGCGAAGTTGTTGGCTTCTATGTCGCAAAATCATCCGGTTTGTTCAACCACATTTGTAATCCTTGTGGACAAAAAAATCAGAAACTTAATTGCATGAGCTGAACATTCTTTATGTAAGGAAATTGCTGAGAGAAGAAGAAGACAACCAGAATTGTGCTAGTCCAGCTGCGACTCGAAGCAAATGGCTGATTGGATTCTGTTCTCAAAAGGAACTCAACCCGGATTAAGATGTAAATAATTTGATACAAGATGTAAATAGTTATCAATGGTATAAATGCTTCCACCATTTCTAAGATCTGTCAAATTGCAGTCTAGAGGAGACTTGATCAGATCAATAGATCTTGCTTCTTTAGTCTTTGATAAAATACAAGGCCTGACAATGGGCTGATAACTAAAGCAGTTGTATTTATTTAGCATCTTACCCTCTTGAAATTTTGAACCGATCCTTGGCCAATGTTACAAATAGCTGAAATATTAGACTCCCGATCCCCGATCCTGTAGATAGAACAGCAAACTATAAACAGTTCACCGCTTCTTGTGATTTCAAGCTGATGTGAAAATTCTAGCATACACTTTATAACACCTCAAGCACTCTAGCTTGAAAAATCTGCCACTCAAAATCCGAATTTCAGCCATATCGGTCACTTGATTGATACTTGTCACTTTTAGCCAATAGGAGAGCTGCATTCATGGGTGAACATGGGGAACTCTAAAAGGGTATGCCTTGTTTGCAGGCTCTTATTTCTTTTCCTCCCATTCCCCACCCCCCCCTCCTTCCCTTTTCTCCTTGTCCCAGTTGACCGTGGGCCACAGGTATCCCAATGCAAAACAAATTAGCAAAAAACCACACATACAAAATGTAAGAGCCACTAGCAGGCAGACTGTTACCTTGCGAGCAGAGCCTTCTTCAACTTCATGAAAAGCAAGAAGAAAAGAAAGGCACTGCAGCATTCGTGTTGTTTTTGACCGAGATTCTAGGCTTCTCAAACCTGTTAAAATCGGTTTATCAGTGCACAGCTAAATTTTTAGTTTAAACTGATGACCAAATCTGAGCTGGCAGACAAAGGTGACTGGACTGAGTGACCAAGTAAGTCTGGTACGAGACAAAACCATTGGTGCATGCTTGATATAAAAACAACACAAATGCTGTAGAGCCTTCCGTTCTTCTCCTTTTTCGTGGAGTTGAAGAGGGCTCTGCTTGCAGGGTAGTCCACTGTACATTATATGATACACATACCCGTAATGTAAGTTAGTGTGTGAAAATAGCTCTAATAACACACTTTGCAGGCCTGGACCTGTCACCTTACAAATAAAATGTACATTGTTTCATCTCAGACATGTTACACATTAGATCATGCTCGTATATGCTAAGTCATAGTTTACATAATTGTGCTGATGTACAAATAATATACCGTGGGCCTGGACCAGTCACCGCAAAGTGTTGCTGTGTGTTTTAGGGACTCAAGGGAATATTGGAAATATATTTTATTTCAATCTAATTTTTGGTTCTTATTTTTTCATTTATATGTAAACAGTGACAGATTTATCAACACTTCATGACAGACACCTCAACAGACCCACACTAGATGACAGTATTGACGAGGAACAAATTATCGAAATTACCACAAAAGAAATCACACAGGTATTTGAAAATAATAAATATTATAATTTACTTTTGATGAATAGTTTTCTGATATAAAACAAGAGCTTGATGATTTTCCTCCAATGTCTCATTGAATGGGGCTATACAAGAATGTTGTACATGTACATTGTAATTGACTGTTGATCAGGTTCCAAATTCTCCCTTAGAAAGCAGAGAATATAAAGGAGAATTGAAGGGCTGTGTGCAACAAGGGAATAAGTGACTTCTGATCACATTATAAATTCTCCTTCAAATTCTTTGTTTTCTAAGGGAGAATTTAAAATGTAATCAGCAGTTACTTATGCTGTTTTTGCAAGGACCCCTTCAATTTCATGAGAAGTGAAGACTTTATTAATAGTTAATTTCACAAAACTTTGGCCGTGTGGATTGCCAAGTTCGTTTGGAACTTGGGAAGTACGTTCCGAAGTACGCAAATTACTTTTGTATCTGTCAATCAAATTGTGATCTTCCAACTGAACTTTGGAACTTAGGTCTGAACTTCACAATAAAGTTGCTCACGAAGTTGGGAAGTTGGCGGTGAAGTTTGATCCCATTTTATTATGGAATATTCTTTGCAACCCGGTCCACAAGCACTACTGTAGTACTGAGTGAGACAGACAAACTAAAAGACTGGATGGGGAATTAGACGATATATTTTGCTTAATTTATCAAATTGCAAGCGAAGTGTTCACCGAAGATCAAGTCAACTATATGTTCCAAAAGGAACTTCCACTTGGAGCAAAAGCTTTGCTGATATATCAGCTTCAATATTTATTGCTCATAGACGAATCCCCGCTGCTACCAAGAACTAGTCAACGAAATAATTATGTAGAGCAAGAGGCCGCAAATGCAACAAGCAGCCATCCTGTGGATATTGAAAGCCAAGGTGATGTCAGATTTAATTTGGCACCATTTTCAGACATACAAATTATTTTCAGAACCGAGCACTTTACCGATTAAGCAAAATGTATCATTGTCTAATTTCGCTTTGAAAGATATAACATCCAGCCTTTTAGTTTGTCTGTCTCACTCAGTACTACAGTAGTGCTTGTGAACCGGGTTGCAACGAATATGCCGTAATAAAATGGGATCGAACTTCACCGGCAACTTGCCAACTTCGCGAGCAACTTTGTTGTCAAGTTCAGACCTAAGTTCCAAAGTTCAGTTGGAAGATCACAATTTGATTGACAGATACAAAAGTAATTTGCGTACTTTGGAACATAGTTCCCAAGTTCCAAATGAACTTGGCAATCCGCGTGGCCAAAGTTTTGTGAAATTAACTGTAAACATACTTAAAACCTATAACTACGATCTTAGGTTCACAAAAGAAGTTCCTAACTAAAAGAACCATGATTGAAAATAATTGTACATGACTTGTATACTGTATTGAAAAATACATGTACATGTAGCTGTCTAATTCATTATCAACTCCTTCGTCCCCAACACCCTGTCCAACAACTTACAATGTACAGATGGGGTATATCTCCCTTGGGTAACATCAGCCTTCCAGTTTTTACCAGTTAAAAAAATGATCTGTACTGGAATAAACTGGGTCTTTTTTTTCATGTGGCTCTGTAGCAAACAAAACATTTTGTACTGGTACAGAGTACCAGAGTAGCAGCTGATAGAAGAGGTTAGCAGAATCTCTGCCTATTACGTTTAAGAATCAATGTGTGTACAAGAACTACACACTGTACATTGTAGGCAAATTCCAGCTGAATTTGCTGTTACCCTCGGTTAGGCCATCTTGGATTGAAAGCGAGGTTACTGGGTGTCCCACTAAGCCAGGTTACCTAGCACTTACTATAATTTGCTCTGTTGTTGGTCACAAGTTTGGATGAAAAAGCCACTTAATCACAACTTCTGTTATCCAAATTGTACAAATAATAGCCAGAAAAGAAGATCTAGGAATCCTTTTCACAGATATGCTTCCAATAAACAGCTCAGAAAGCGATGGAGTTTGAAAATACATGGAGATGTTGGCCCATACTTCAGGCCCTCGATAAATATCGAGAGGCAGAGTGACTGGGAGTAAAACACCTTCACATAAAAAATATTAATACTTTTTGCTTTAGTGTGACAGCAGGTCTCTACAGGTAAAGTAAAAATAGAGAACCTCACCAGTAGCATCAACTACTTGGTTTTCTGTCAAAGTATAGAGCTTAAATTTCCCAAAAATTGTTAACCGCCTCCCAGTTACAAAATGTAGCTCAGTGGTTAAGCTCTGCAGTCTGTTGTGAGGTTGCAGGTTCAAACCCCTGCCTGACCAACAGTCAGGGTCTTAAAATAACCGAGTAGACGGTGCTGCCTTTGTGATCGAACTGCATATGGTTAGTCCTTCATGTCTTCTCGGATAAGGACAATAAATCGTAGGCCCTCAGAGACCTCCATAGAGGGGTTTTTAAGCCGGTAGAGGTTCTCTGTCCACCTTCGAGTGGTAAACAGAACAAATCTAAATCAAATCAAGAATGTGTGTCCTTATATTTGAGGTTTTTTCAGTCACAAATGAACATTAATTTTCAAAATAGTTTGTTTTTCTTGAAGACAGAGTTGAACGAGCAATTGTAGCCTTCATTCTGTGAACTGGATTATGTGTTACTAATTTGGGTTCAGAGAAGTCACTGAAGAATATCAGTCCATGGTGTGAAGTAATAAAGTAATTGTGGTATTTCTTGAGCTGTGAGAGGTCCCTGAAAAAGAGCTACAATTCCACTTCCACTTGGCAGCCATATTGAATCACTTTTAATAAAGTGCCTAATGCATATGCACTACGTTTTTCCACTCTATCACTTTTCCCACGGCAGAATTTTCTGTTTCTCATACTGACAATGCATCAATCCTTTAAATTGTTATAATTGTTTTTCATTGAAGTATGACTCAGGAAGTTCCAAGTCTCGTTTGGAAAATTGCATGTAGCCGAACATCATACAAACATTGAAGGAGTCTGCACTCATACAAAGCTATTAAAGGCATACTTCCTAGACTTGATTAAATAACCAGCTAATTCAAAAACGGAACAATGACAACATGTTAAGCTTCTAAGATGGAAGTTCAGTGTCCAAGGCTGCAAACAGAGCTTGAGAGCAGTTCCTGGCAGCCGAACAGCCCAGCACACTGGGTCACACAAAAGTGGGACAAGGGAGGGAGGGTGGGAAAGCCGCGAGCGATCGCAGCGAGTTGAAACTGACAAGCCGAACTCCGTGCCACAAGTAATAACACAAAAGTATGGTCCCAGATGTAAGCAACCCCAGGGCCCACGCGAGCGTGCCACAGGGCCCCCAGTAGTCGCTGGATCTTTAACCATGCCTAAATTACATTTAGTCCCCGATTAAATCTAGGTTGTACTTGTTTGATTGACTGTCTGCTAAATGCAATATGCCAAACGAGACTTCAAACGTTCAGCATTGCACTTCAGCGAAAACTATAATTTTTTTTTTTTAAATTACATCCACTAAGACTATGTGTAAGTTTCCTTTTGTGTGAAAACATTTGGTCCAATCAGAAGAGTCCAAAAGAATAGACAAGAAACCTTTCATTTTTTAATGTTCCCAACTTGAATTTGCATCATATTAATTTTGTTGAGCATTGTCACTAGAGAGAAGATAATATTCTTCTAGTTTTGATAGATTTGGGTGGCTAAGCCAGAGAGGTGGGTGATTGAAACATTACCACAATTAACAGCTTTCTGCATTCCTTGCCATTGGACTGCCTAGTTCTTAGCTACTATTATTTATTTAAACAGATGTTACTGCAGTACTTACATGTACATTTTGTATCTTGGTAGAGACGGATACAGTAACCAGGAAACATTTTTTTTGTAGATGTTTCATCAATGTCAAAGTGCAGTACAACGTATGGGACGACAGAGTAGAGGAACTGGTAAACAGGAGCAGAGGCTACTCAAAAATGTTGTGTCGTCACTGGCTGTCAGTCTACAGGACCTGTCAACTAATTTTAGAAAAAGCCAATCAACGTACCTCAAACGTAAGGATGATATTAGTGCTGTTTGGAATGTGTATTGTAACACTGCCAATGGACATGATGATAGGAATTTTGTTGCAGCCTGAATTATTTCAATATTTAAAATGCCTCTAGTGTTTATTTTTTTATTATAAACATCAAGTGAATGGTTGAAAGTTGTTGTTCATTGTATATAAATTGTACATGTAAGCAAAAGTGATCCTCATTTTTGACTTTTTTGAATCAGTAGTTTCTTCTGTCTGTTGTTCAGTTTCAAATTATAGCATTTATGTCCATGTAGTGTATTATTTATGAACTCAAAATCCAGCTCAGGGTTGTCAGCAGCTTGCAGTTGGCAAAAATAACGTGCTACAATGTACTTCAGTCATTCTATCTGCCTACTTTCTTCAGACTTTAACTCTTTGTCGTCCGATCGTGTGTGAGCTCAATTGGTGAAATCCTGAGTGCTAACTCAACCCTCCCCCCCCCCCCCCCCCCCTCAGTTCAAGTTTGGCTAGCCCGGGGTAGTTAAATACTGCTGACTTTTTAAGCTGAGGGCTCAAACTTTCTCCACAATGCCATTCGGGTGAATTCTACGAACTGGTCGACGGTAGGTATTGCAACTTCTGTAGGGTTTCCAATGAAATGTGCACTAATTTTGGAGAAAAATGCCACTGTCAGAGAGCTTGAGGACATCATTAAGTCTGAGGACGGCTGAAAATTACTTGGTTTAAAGTAAAGTAAAGTAAAGCAACTTTATTTAACGTCGGTAACTCGTGACAGTCTGATGAGACTGATAAACTTGAGGCCGACGGGAGTCCTACGATTTTACGTCCTTATCCGAGAAGACGTGAAGGTCTAACCATTTGCAGTTGTTTCACAAAGGCAGCACCTTCTACTCAGTTATTTTAAGACCCTGAGTGTTGGTCCGGCCGGGGTTTGAACCTGCGACCTCCCGCTCAACAGACCGGAGCTTAACAACTGAGCTAACCGGGAGGCGGTAAGCAGGTTTGCAGGTTTGCTTTTATAAGGCCTTGTGAGGGGATTTCACAGGGTTTTTCCGTTGTGTTTGTGCTTTCAGACACAGGAAAAATTATTCAATGAAATCCTTGAAATCCTGCAGTTGGCAGTCTTTTCCCCCTGCTCAACCTATTAGGACGTGTTTTTGTCACTTTAAAGCAATGGCTTGAGTCCAAATCACCGCTCTTGGCTGTAGGGGTAAAAGACTTATACGAAAAAAAACTACCAGAGGGGGGGGACCCCTTGTGGAATTTTTGTCCATTACCCAGCATGCAATCGGAGGTGGGAGCAGGAAAATGTGGTCGAGTGAAATGCAGTGCAAACATCAGCGTGGTTCACCGTTGCTTGGTGTGTTTTGTGAAAACAAACCTGCTGGTTGGAAAGTTTAACAAGGTACTGTAACGACTGAGTGGTTATTTTGTGTTTGCTCTTGATTTCAAGTGCGAATGGGAAGGTTTTTTTGAGCCAATTTTCAGCTCCTCGAAATTCGTGAAAATCGAAGAAACGAAACAATCGCCAAAACAAATGGGCTTTTCCCCAAAGTGAAAGAGTCGAGCGATCCCTGTTATAGCTCTGACTTTGAAGCCATACATCCCTTCGCATAATATCGCAACATCGTCTTTCCAGCATGTCTAGACGTGATGCAATAATTTTTCTAGTAACGGACTCATGCATCTCCTATTTACAGGCTCGGACGGTAAATAATTAATAGTGAAAACATTTAGTGAGAACTTTATAATTCCTTATTCATGAAAAATTTATAGCTACAGATTTCTTCAGACAGTTTCAACTTGTGAGAAGACATTTATAAATAATTATTTACACTAACACCACAAAACCAGTAATAATAAATGATACAGGGCTCGAAATTAAGAAAAAAAAGGAGGCATAATTTTACGCCCAGCATAAAATTTTTAGCCGGAATTCTCCAAAATTTACGCGTAATGTAATGTAAACTATTTTCCCGCGCGAAACAAGTTGTTTTGCATGACAAAAGGCTATGTTTTGCATGCCAAAACCTATAGATAGGAGCTGTCAAACTTTGACATTTTGCGGTTTAAAGTTCAGACTTCACACGCCAAACGTCGCCGCGTAATTAGTAAACTATGCGTTTCAAACTTGAAACAACAGACAAAAAAGTTTACACTAAACGCTTGCTTGCAAATGGTATAATTTTTTTCCAAAAAAAAAAAAATAGTTTTAGAGATTTGGAAATAAGACCGATAAGAAGATCTAGGCGTAATTTTACGCCTAAGTGGAAAACGTTAGGCGTAAAACAAAAAAATCTAGGCGTATTTATGCCCGTATCGGGAGCAATTTCGAGCCCTGTGATAATAGTATAAATAATCTTTATACACACTGCCTACATGTACATCATCATAAGTGCTTTTCAGTAGGACTCTGTGAAAACTAAAATGAAATAAACAGGTAAATTGATAAATACAATCATACATAATTTATAAAGAAAATTAAAAATAATTATGTAAAATATTAAAATAGAAATAACAGCGAAGTTACACAAAAACAAATCTAATCAAAGCTACAATGTACATGTAATATAAAATAAACTAGTTATTTATCTTACTTAAATTTGTTAAAAATAGCTTTCTTAAAATGTGACAAAGTAGGCAGGTTCTTGATATCTTCAGATACACTGTAGGTTGTTCCAGTCTAGTAATAAAAAACAGTGATACGATCTACATGTAAGTAAACCAGGCTTAATTATTAGTAATAGATTTTAGTGCTCTGTCATGTTTGTGCCAGGTATTATAGTCGTAAATGTCTGACATGCAATTCTGTCCACTTCAATGTGTTATTTACTACTTTATACATGTACACATAAATACAGCATTGTATAGTCCTCCTGGTTTTAAGATCAAACCAGTTAAGGTTGCAAGGGCATCACTGGAAGATGAATACATTGGACGATCTAGGCCTATCTTTGTGGCCGTATTCTGTAACACTTGTAGTGACTTCATCATGACAAATACCATTATTATAGTCCTTGTCTCCCCATACTTGACTAGCATATTCTAGGATTGGCAAAATCAAAATCACATATTTTCCTAGTATGTACAGGGAGGTGTTTTATATATGTACATTTCTGATCATTGGTAATCCTAATCTTTGTGGAACTTTTGCTTGCAAATCATTGATGTGACCATGTCTAGAAAAATATGTTTTGTTAAATAATGATGCTAAGATATTTAAAGGTGGATACTCTACCAAGCTGATCACCCCCAGCTACAAGTTGGACATCGTTAAAGTTCTTTAGCCTTTGTTTGTTCCCGATTACCATAAACTTTAATTTCCCATTGTCTAAAGAACAGCTTGTTGTTATGCAGTCACTGTGATGTTTGGCAAGTCCATATTAAGCTTGAACACCATTTATATATACATATATATACATGTACTAGGAACAGCAACGGTCATGTTTCTGTTTGCCCAACTCAGTCAGATGAATTTTTGCATTGACTATTTGTAATATTTATGCTCCAATTTTTGACTCAGAGTGCAGATGTCATTTCAGAGAACCTAGAATTTCATAATATTCCTGGATCCCCCTAGAAACTTGGGCCTTTGGCATTAACTTATCACTGACTGGCTACTTTAAAACAAAATGCCATCTACTCCAGAATGTAGGGCAACCCTGCAAACTTATTCAAAGTACAAATGTATGTACATTGTTATTTGTAACTTATAGGATTAAAGAACAGAGAAGAACGTGAGCGGCAGTTCTTTGATACAGGCCTCCCATCCACAAGCAGTGCCTTAATGAATGAGGACATGGTCGAGGATGATGAACTGTATGACAGGGTAACATTATCAATGTGATAATTAATACTCATCGTATTTAGTCCCAAAATATACCAACAGGTGTTGATGTGTTGAAGTATTTGCTATTTGTTTGTTTTTTATTTGTAGGGGTTCACAACAGACCAAATGAGACTTGTTGAAGATAACACAGCAGTCCATGAACAACGAGAAAAAGAGATACAGTCTATTGTACAATCCATATCAGAGCTGAATGAAATATTCAGGGATTTAGCAACCATGATTGTTGAACAGGTATGTGATACAAGTTCAAGATGAAAGCCTTATGAAGGCTTGAATCAGCACTTTGTCAAAGAGTTAAGTCTGTGCATGTACATGTATTGTGATGGAGAAAGAGCATACAATACAATACAATACAATACAATCGACTTTATTTAGTGAGGGTTACACATGACAGTAAAATTAAACTGATAAACTAGTGGCCCTCTCTAAGCTATGTATAATATTAAACTATGATAATATATAATTTTATACAATACTATGATAACATACTAATACTAATAATCATACATAACTAGCAGAAATGGAACATAAAAAATTCTAAAATATAAATTTCTAAAATTCTTAAATTACACTAAAATGTTGTTAAAAATAGTAACAGACGTTCCTGGAGACTTAAAATTATTAATTAACTACAGAAGTACTTAGCATCATTTCTAAGTTGTGAATGGGCCAGGACCTCTTCTGTCACTTTAGCGTGGGCTTTATAAATGGATGTCTGGAGCCACCTATCATAGCTTCTTTGTAATATTGGACAACATTTGCTTGCCATTAATTGATTCCAATATGAAGCTATTAGGTTGAAATGGCCTGGTGCTAGGTAAGTTTAAGTGTTGGGAGACAGAAAGTGAAGTTAGTGCAAACTGGAAAGTCAATGTGAAAACATGCTTTTTTGTAAGAAAATTAGAATCTGAGGAGAAATAGTTTTTCTGTATGACTTTGTGTCATTTTAGTCTTTTATGCTGAAATTGAATAATGTTAACTGTAGTAAACTTTAATGCAAAGAAAGGAGGATTTAGATGACATTATTCGACATTATTAACATGCCTAATACAGCTCAATGTGATCATTTGTCAATAAGTTATAGAGCAGGTTTCAATAATTATTGACTGTAGTAAAATCAAGAACAAAGCAATTACAATGAACCAATCACGAACTAAAGTGATCAATACCGATTGGTTTCACTGACATGAGAAAGTAACCAAACAGGAGGAAACGTAAATGCAATTGTGGATTGATGGCGTGATGGACCAAAACCATGATTGGTTTTACTATGGAATTTGATTCGCTGACTGATTACAAAACATTTTCACAGCCAATAGAAAAACTAAGTAAATGCAAAACCAAAGCAATCACCAAAAACTTTTGGCACTCATTTAAAACCTGCTCTGCTGTGTAGGAATCTCGGGGCTTTGCTCTTTAAACTTTGTACAATGTAAGATTGAAACCCTCAAAGTAACTAACCATCAAAAAACGAGTATATTCGTCTTTAGCAGTACAAGAGTTAACACTGGACTATGAATCACTCAATAGACTTCAAACCCAACCCCTAACCAAAACTATAAAACTCACAATCAAGTTCCTGGGTAAACAACACGTAAACAAGAGTAGAGAGAAAAGTTGTGAAAGATTGTGATGCTTATATGGGCATAACCTTCTGTGAGTAAAGTAAATGTGATAACCACTATACCAAGCAAACATCCACTATCGAAGTGTGACAAATTTTCAGATCTATGCTTAATTAGTGTCCAGTCGTCTAGTGGCTAAGGGTAGTTTGGATATCTGTTGAAGCTAGTAAGGCAGCAAAGAGTATTCTAACTAAGTGTAATCAGTCACTGTACATCTGTTATATCAAAGATACTGAGTATGTAAAGGCATGAAAGAGAAGAATATAACACTATGTGAAAATGTGGATTGCTGGAAAGGGCTCGAATACTGGTGTCCCGCTTTCAAGGCGGACGTGATAACCACGTGCACTACACCATCGGAGAACCTACAGATTGTAGCAGATGGAATTGCCATACAATTCTCAATTATATCTGGGATCACAAGGTTTGTCAGTATGCACAATGGATCTGATTACACTTAGGATTGACTAACGATCAAAATAGTCTAAATATGTATTAAACTACTTAGGCAGTAAAGAGTAGTCAAACTAAGCGTAATCAGCCACATTTCACATACAATGTAGGATCACTGTATCTGTTAAACAGTTCCTGTCCTTAGGATCTCTATTTAGCATCAGTAAAAAGCTAGTAGAAATAATCCAGTTTATAAATATATATTTTTTACTTTTGTAGGGTACAATTTTGGATAGAATAGATTACAATGTTGAACAAGCATCAGTCAAAGTTGAACAAGGGCTGGAGCAGTTGAAAAAGGTATTTCTTGTTTCATTTAACTTTATTCGAGATTAAATATAATTTAGACATGGTTAAATATCCAGCAACTATTGAGAGCCCTGTGGTGCTTGCGGGGCCCTTGGTTTTCATCTGGGACTGTTAATGGTTGTTATTGCTTGTGGTTTGGAATTCGATGCCAGTTGCACATCGCTACGATTGCTTGCAGCTTTCCCTCCTTTCCCTTTTGTCCACTATCGTGTGACTCAGTGCTCTGGGTTGTTTGGTTGCCAGGGTTTCCTGGTGACGAAGCCCTCAAGCACTGCGTTCTGCGCAGTCCTGGGCACTGAACCTCCAACTTAGATTTGTCAACTTGGATCCCTCAACATTTGGTCAGTGCATGGTCTGCATATTAATTAGCTGGTTTATATAATCAAGAAATAGAAAACATCTTCTGTGTTTACATACATTAATCATTTATAGCAGTTTGCATATATAGCATTACATGTATGTAAACACGAAAGAGTTGAGTAAACACAAACCTCTTGCTGAGTATTTTTACAGCATACATGTAACATAAAAACAGAAGCTGTGTTTTATTTCTTTTATAAAATAGAAATGAGTAAAGTATGTAACCTTTGAAATCATACCCTTGTTTACATGAGTTATTAAAACATGGCTTTCAACCAATGAGAGCGTGCATACTATTGAATCTACTAATTTTTAACTCATGGATGCACGCATGTGCATAACGAGTTATTAGGTGGATGTAAGATAATTTATACAGTTCTTTTTCTGTGGATTGACGGCACGCCGTTGACTTGCTGAATGCTGTTGACTTTTCCATATGATGTTTGATTTTCCGAAGATATATTGATGGACGTTTGTGATTAGCTAGCTGTGAATGGTTATAATAATTTATGTAGTGTTTTGTATGTCAGAGAAATCTGAACGTAAAGATAAATATTGGTCCGAGTCAAGTACATGTACCTCTAATACCAACAATTCCATACACCGTATGCATAAAGGACATTTTGATTAAAACTGGATTTCTCCTGTCAGCAATGAATATTTGTGAAAACTAACACAGTCACGTAAAAGAACATGAAAAAATAAGTACATGTAATCCTGTGAAATTTGAGTGTCACAAGTTACATTGCTATAAGAGTAATAAACTTTTGAAATAAGAGATTTGTATGAAAATAGTCAACCATGGCCGTACCAGCCTCGCTTTCATGTTTTTCCTGAGCCTTAAATGGTAATAACTTTGGAGAAATTTGTGATAAAACTATTAAATTGCATATGATGAATAACTTGTACTTGCTCTTTCAGGTTACAGTGTCAATTTTTCTTCAAATGTTAAAATTCTGAATTTATGTAAATTAGGTTCCAACTTTATTCATAGGGTCTATACATAATTTCAAATTATATTTTATTTTTCTCTGCAGGCCGAACAGCACCAAAAGAGTTCAAGAAAAATGCTATGCATTATATTATTATCTGTTATACTAATCATCCTGCTTGTAGCTCTAGTCATTACTAAATCATAACACAGAGAAAACTATATTATAATTAATAACAATATTACTACATGTATAATGTCTTATGGTACTTCCCAGAAAGCAGTGTATTCGTGTTTTGGTGGAAGCAGGCTTAGGTATTTTTTAAATGTGAAAGTTAATTTCTGTACTAGCTGTCTCATGTAAATAATTAGTTTCTAATTTTTTTGTATTTCTCGTTTTCACTTGACGTCATGGCTGTCATCTTGGTTGACGTTTATAACAACTGAGATTGCTTGAGTTAGCTTCTATTGTTTGGTCAACCAAATCTCTGGGGATTGCGCGCGCGCGTGGATTGCAAATTATGAGTCTATCAGATTTACATTGGCTACATTAATTTTTTATTTAGTGAAAACAATATAAGTGACTGGCTCTTAGTTATTTTGGTAAACTTGTTTATTGGATTTGCTTTTTTCTGTGAATCTAAAAGAATGGTCAAAGGTGTGAAATGAAAGTAAAATGTAATTTGAGCTTTAGAATATTGGCAATAACCTGCTATTCAATACTCAAGGTCTTGAAAAGCTGCGATCAGTGGATGCCTAAGCATAACATGGGAGCATTCAGCAGCTTGTTACCCTGGGTACCAGAGGTTTTAATCTCCTGTCAGTGATATGAGATTCGAAGACAAGATTGGAACTCTGGTACCCAGGGTAACAGCTTGTGTGTATACATAAAGGATAGAAATCTATTAGTATTTGAATATTTTACATGCATGTCATTACATCAAATGGGTTTTCTAAATGGCTCATAAAACCAATGAGACGTTGTCTAGTCCAACCACGTCAGTCAAAAAGTGGTGAAAAATTGTTAAGTCGTATTACGGCTCCAAGGCTGGGATTTCTATACCTTAGTTTTTATTTATTTCTATTTCTTTTCTCGTTGTGTTTGTTCTGTGCTTCTTCATCATTGGTCAACATTGTATAAATTAATTCATGTGAGCCCCCACGATGAGCTTAGAGTTCTTGGGGCAAACGTAAAGCCCAAATATTGTTTATATAAAAAAATAAAAATGATCTAATAATTAAGAGTAGACTCTGCTTAATTGGCTTATTTGCTAGACATGCACAGAAAGAAATTTATGGTTTAACAACAAAGCAGTGTCTTTTCATTTTCAATGGAACAAATTCTCAAACTGTTTATAATTTTATGTACATTTATTGTATGATGGGCAAGCTTTTCAATAGGTAAAGAAAGATAAAGACTAAATGTACTATGTACATGTATATTTCTATTCAGACTAACAAAGCTCACTAACAGGACCATAAAGGGGTTGTGCATGATCCTTGTATTGGCCCAAATTGAGTTCATTTGTAAAAACAATTACATCATCCATACTGTAGCTGTGTGGTTTGTGAATTTTAGGTAAGCTGTGATGTTCTATCTGCTTATCCTCAGGGCCATTATTTGTGATTTCGAGAGAAAGTTATGCAAATATATAATATTGTCTTAAGGCGATTTTTCTGTTCATCTTGAGAAAAGGATTGACAGTAAAATCCCCTGGGTTTCTGAGGATGAAAATGAGACTCCCCTCCCTTAACACCCCTTTTTTTTTATTTAATTACCGGTAATTTTTTTTTATAACAATGGGTTGCCATCCACAAAGAAAGAAATAGCCTAATTTTAAACCTGAATTTCTTGTATTCCAGAATTTCCAGTCCTCTTTCGATGCCTTTTGAACTCCAAATTTGAAATACAAATAATACTATTGCAGAGCAGCAAAGAAAAGTAAGCACACTTCCTCTCCTGGTAGAATGCTAACTGTATAAGTGAAGAAATTCAATGTTATAGACCCATTCGAAAAATGGCGTCCAATTTAACTAACTATTGTTTAGGACTGACTAGCCTCGCTTACACGTTCAAAAGCTTTTGTGTGTACTGACTAGCCTCGTGTTCACGTTACCAGGACAATAGCTTTTTAAATTGGACGCCATTTTTCGAATGGGTCTATAACTCAATTCATTTTCAACTCATTAGCATAACATCCCTTAAATGACGTCATTTCAAGGATTTGTAATGATTTTTATTGCAATACTTCACTAGAATCGCCCAAAAATGGTTGAACAAGATTTAAAACACGTACTTTACTGCGTCCAAATAAATGATTTCTGGCTAGGGCTAATTAAGGCACTTTAACATTCATTTGTTAATAATGGACTAAAGTGAAGGGAAGGTACATTTAATATGGAATGGGGGGGGGAGGTGTATGAAGATGTTTAAATTGAAACTGAAAATTTTTCAGCACCCCCCCTACATACCCTAAAATATTTTCAGACTCCCCCCCCCCCTTTCCATATTAAATGTACCTTCCCTAAGTGGTCACCCAAGCACTTACAAGCCAACCACTACAATACAACCACTTAAAAAACCAACCACTACAACCGACCACTTATTAACCATGTATTTACGGTGCAACTTCTTCACTTTAGCCATTGATGTTTGATTTGAATTTTGCGAGAGATGAGCAGAGCATCACAGATGTTCACTCCACAAAGGCTGAGTTTCAACTGAGGGTGACATAACCCTGGGCTCACCTTTTTATACCAGAACTTCATGTTTACGAGTAGCCTTGGCTGTAGGATTCTGACTTACCAGGAGCCGACCAGAATGTCCCGTTGACCAGCTTGCCATAATTATGACAATTAAGTGATTGTTACATGCCTTTCTTTATTTGAGGGTACAGCAAAAGGTAAAATGTATGTAGGATATGCTAAAGCTGCCAGGGCACAAAGGCCATACCAAATACAGGGCATTTTATAATCATATATATGTCAAATAGAAGATGGAAATGCCTGACTAATAATACACCTCTTCAGCTTGGCTTAATGTTGTCCGATTGTATATGGTTCTTTTATTTCTGGTTAACGCATGAGGAGATATACATCGATATGGAAATACTTCTGACAAAGAATATTACTCCTGAAAGATTTGAAATGGGACCACATTGAGCCAAGCTAATTATAAAGAGATCTATTACCGGTAGTAGCTATAGACAGCTGTTTCAATCAACCTCTTCATGTTTCATCAGCATGGTGTAGCAAATACTCAGGCTGGGTTCCTACTAGAACACTAAGATGAGTGAAAGCTGTGAAGCATATGGGACATTGCCTTTAGCGTACTCAGTATATACATGTTGTATACAACAACATTTCCATATTCAGCCACATCCCACATTTCTTGGCTTTCACTCGTCATGCTGTACAAGGTAGCAAAAATAGTTTTTGCGTTTTCTTTTTCAAATCATGTTCTTAAAAAGTTTCTTAATCTTTTTTTTTTTTCACAAAATTATTTTTCTTTTTTATATCTATTTGTTTTCCTTACATATTTGAGTGAGTGGGGTTAGTTAGTGTACAATTCTACGGACAATGTTCATTAAAATGGTTGCAAACCTTATGGAAACCTGTAGGTATCATCTCCCTTAATCGTTCATACAAAGAAATAAATGTTTAAAGGTATGGATAATTGTATTGTATTTGTCTGAGCCAGAGTGCCATTTAAAAATAATGTGGAATTCTGGGTTATAGCAGGCTTGGACTGAGAATAATTTATCAATGAAAGTACTTCTTTTATTCTGGTCAAAATAATCTGGGCTACCATTTAATAGGCCCGAAGGATGTATATGACTGAATACCGAGGTTTGAGGTATTTAACTGGCTTATTTCATTGTTATTCAATAGCGATGTTTCATGTTGATAAACATTGCAATTGTCATGCCAATGTGCCAACCATGATTTGTAAAGCCCGCTTTGTGTTAGGAACCAATGGATCTCTGGTTGGCACATTAATGACAATAGATGACGACACACAAAACATCGCTATAACCTTTATTTCACTAATATTCCAGTGAATTTCAATATAAAGAGCCTTTATAATTAGCTCATTAGATATTCAATGTCAGTATATCATATAAAGACTTCCAAAAATATCTAAATATCTTGAATATCTAATGAGCAATAATTTATATTAAAATTCGCTGGCATCTTATTGAAATAAAGGTTGAATAACAACAGAAAATGTGTCCAAAATGAAATAAACAACATTAAATAGAGACAGCCCAGGATTCCTGCTCGAAAACAAGCTGGTACAAGCAACAACTGCCTATAAGCCCAATTTTTTAACATTAAAATTGATTTTCCATCAAATAAATAGTTGAACTGTAAAATGTGTCTTGATTTGAGTATTGCATCCGAGTTGTAGATGTTTCTATTTCCAATATGCTAATAATGTGATGTCATAGTTTTCCTCATTTATTATAAAAAACTCAAATCAAGAAACATTTTACAGTTCAACTATTTGTTTGATGGTGAATCTATTTTAATGTTGAACAATTAATTTGTTGTGCTTATTTGCACTTTAATAAGAGAAGCTGTATGTGGATGCATTAATTACTCTCTTTGGGACATAGCAGAGAGCAAAACAAAGCCAAAGATTCTCGCCGGCCAAAACTTTTCTTTCTTTATAAACTTTAGTTCTGTTAAAATTTGTGTACCGTGATACAAGCTCAGAAAGTGATTTTCTCCCGAAAGACGGACTGGGAAAGTTATGGTTTTCAAACCAATTATCGGACACGCTGAAAATATTTACTTTAAACAACAATAATAATTTCCGAGTACTCGAGAATAGGTTCTGTCAGATAATATGATCACTTATCTAAATGAACAGAACAGACTTTGAATGAGCACAAAACATTGTACTGTTCATTATTCCCATGAAAATGCAAGTCTGTCAATGAAAACATGCACCCATGATCATTGCATTCTAGTGAAACATCCCACTAATCTATTACCTAATGAATACAAGACTGTTTTCACTAATGCTGGTCATTCCCATGAAAATGCAGTCACATCAATTAAAACCAATGAATATTGCATTCTAGTTTATAAACATCCCAAGAAAAGTCTATAAATTGGTTAAGATATCAAGCCCATGAAATTAACCCCATTAATGGTCATGGGATTTTCTTCTCTTGATAATTAATTCAATTTTTAAAAAGGAGATTTCTCTAGAAGAGTCCTCTGCTAGCAGGAAAAGAAACACTGAACAGGAAGCAGGAAAGTGCCATTTTTCCATTTACCAAAAAGTCCTTCCAGATCACAATATTTTCAAGTTGGATCCCTTTGTTGTTCTATTTGATATTTAAAAAAAAGTGTTTTCAGTTGAGAAGTTGAAAATTTTAACAAATTAAATGACTTGAAATTTACCGACATGTACAGGTATTACTGAGCAAGGCATAAATTTATGGATTTCCACAGATGAAGGAAAGCATATATTTATTCCCAGACAGGCAAAGGAAAGCATAAATTGATGTGCTCCCTCAAGAAAGACCCAAATTTCTTAGTTTTTATTTAAAAAGTCTGCATTTTTCTTCAATTTCTTTATTCAGAAGTAGCCAAAATTTAAGGATGGTATTTTTTTAAATGCCACTTCAATGATAACCTTTTCCCTAAAATGGCAAAACAGCATTTATTCAAGCTAGCCTGTTCTGATCATAACAGACTTCCAATAGAGGTAATCGGCTAACGCTGTTGCCACCCAATTCGGATCATGTGATGTAAACACACTACTCTGGAGAATTGACCCTTTGAAAATTAATTTTATTCAGATAGGCATGACTGCATTATGATTAGAATGAAAAAAGAATAATTCCCCCGAGTAGCATCTATTTACATCACATGATCTGAATTGGGTGGTAACAGCATTAGCCAATTAATGTGTTTCTCTTGTAATGGACAAGGAATGCAATGAATTGGTAGTGCAAAGAGAAATAAGTTCCTATGTGGACGAGAGGGCCTGGAAGGCCAGTGTTATGATAATTAGGGTTATATAAACTGTCAAGAGACAGAGTCAGTTCATTGTGGTTCTGGCTCACAAACAGTTCAGTGTTTAATTTTATGACAATTTACTATATAAATACCTAGGCAAGTCCAGTTATGTATTCAAGTGTATTTATTCATCCCGGATGTATTTCACATCTGTTATATATACATGTACATGCATAACTATATTACTTTTGATGGATGTTGGGGGCTTGGTGCCTTACGTAAGTAGTTTAAGTAAGTACTTAAGTCAAGTGTGTAACTGAATATGATGGTGGTAATAATAATAATAATGGTGGAGGTTGTGGGCCTGGACCCGTCACCGCAAAGTGTTGTTGTGGTATATTTCAGGAACTTGAGGGAACTATAGGAACCTCTATCCTGACAAAGAAAATCTTTATCACATGACCTGTACGGCCACACACACTTTTCTTTCAAAACCATTTACAAAAGTCATGTGATGAGGGCTGGACGTGTATGGCGTGAGCAGGCTGGAAAAAGCCGTCCGGTCCTGCACAATTTTTTCTTTCTGTTTTGCGGTTTGTTCTACAAAAAAATATGGTCATATGATAAAAAACCTATTGACTGAGTTAGGTCAGGCTGGACAGGAAAATATTTGGCTCTGTCATTTTGTACGGACCTCGCTGCACTCAGTCCGTACGTCATGGCCTCAAGCCAAATATTTTCCCGTCCGGCCCTCCCACTCAGTCAATAAGTACCTAATATGATTTGATGGCACTGCAGGTATGTGGGAGAGTCATAAAAAAGCAACAGATCTGGTAACAAGAAAAGCAATATCACTAACATAAATTTTCTTCATCATTTATTTTAAAATAAGAACCTACTACATATACTTTATACTGTATATTAAGTATTTCAAAGCAGCCTACATGTACATGTAAGTATAAAAAGACGAAAATTCAACACATCAGTTTCTTATCAAACTCACTAACAATTCATGAAGGAAAAACAGAAAATCAATATGCAAAAGTGATCTGTAAATCTGAGAGAGATTTGTCCTGATTTGCATTAACTTTTGCTTTGATTTTCTCGACCAAAATAGGCTGTATTGCTAAAATAACTGAAAAACATGACTCTATACATGTTCATCTAGATGTCTATAAGCCATACTCTCGCTTCCGGCTCGAGTTTGTAAATCCTATAAAGCATGACTACTCATTCTGTGGCTATTACTTACATGTACAGGAGTATTCTAAAAACATGCAATTTTATTGGCTTGATTCTCTTATAATGCATGCTCAAGCATTTCTTTCCGTATATATGGATTGAATTATATATTATAAAATAAATTGAAGATGGTTCTCCTACATTGTATATATGCCCAATAACAAAATAATGCACTTTCAAGGTCTTGAAAAGCTGCTAAATGCACTTGCATTCCACTCGTGCATCCGCAGTTTTTCATGGAGAACCATCTTTTATTTGTTAAATAATCTTTTTGGCACACTTTTACAAACAGTTATGAAACAGTCAGTTGTAATGAATAATAAATTATTCTCAAGTCATTGCATCAGTTCAATCAGGGTTCTCAATAGAATTTGAAGTTAGTGGTACTGATTTAAAACATTGCTGGCAATTTCCTTAAAATATGTCCTTTTTGTTGTCTAAGACTTTGAGAAAAGTACAATGTATATGGCATTAATTCAAACTAAAAGGAAAGGCAATTAAATTCCATGTACCTTTGAATGTGAACACTTCCAGTCTGTCACCAGCTTCATCTGTGCTCCACAAAATGCACAATGTCTACATGGCTCATCCATACCATAAGCCTGAAAGACTTTGGTATCTTGTATTTGCAAAGTCCTTCAGTGTATAAGAACAACCCTGAAGCCTGTATGAAGGTGTCGTACAACAGATCGAGGTGAATAGAGCAGTTTTGTTTCTAGTAAATAAACTCTTATAGGATCTTACGATGATCTTGTCCTAATTAACTTTTCTTTGTCCTTATACATTTGTATGTAAAGCTGTAAATACCAATCAAGCATATCTGGTGTGGAGTATAATTCATAGTCATTGAGCTCATTTGGTGTCACTGGAATCAGTAAACTGGTTTGGGCTGCTGTGTTGGCAGTATTCCAAATCTCTTCTTCAATGTTACTCTGTGTCTTGAGTACTTGTCATCTGGAGAAAATCGGGCTGAAAAACACAACAAACTAATGACTTTCCAAGGTTTGCAAGGTGACTGAATGATTTAATAACAAACCCTGGCATTCTTTTTTTCTCCCTTGCACCATTACTCCCTACTATGGTGGCTGAGAGTGGCCAATGAAGTGGAAAGTTAAATTCCCAACTCAAAAATGCAAAGTTGGAACTAAAAGCAGACTTACATTTACGTTATTTGATATAATTTCATTTTTCACTTCTCACTTGCAGATTTCTTTCCTTTGCATTACTTCTTTCCACTTTCAAGTTATGGGTTTTGACTTTCCCACCCCCTGCTCCTCCCTCCCCAACATTCAAATGCCCCATCTCACGGTCATATACCCCTGGGACATAGTATTAGTTGTGACTGTCTGGAGTGAAAAAGCTGACAAAAATGCCTTGCTTTCGCAAACAAAGATTAAAATGGAGTTGCAGACTTCAAAGCTCGATGTTTCCCATCGCTGTACGTAATTTGTTTGAGATAAAGGGCAAAATTCAAAGTGTATACAGGTGTGGAAAGCTGATGCTTGTAACTTTAGTTCTTGTGAGACTCATGAGTAACTTGTGAATGAAATGGAAAACAACAGACTCTATACATCATCTGTATATTAAACATTTCCAGATCTTCATAAGCAATTTACATTAATTTTATATCTTAATACCTTCAAATGCAGCACAAAGCTTATGGAGTCCATTTTTGAAGCTTACAAATGCAGAGCCTTCCCTGCAAGCAGGTCTCTCTGTCCTGGTAAAATGGAAGGCGAGGGAGAGAGACCTCAGCCAACATCCTACGCTTTCTCTGTTGCGCATGCATTTAGTTTCCTTGGCAACAAGTGATGTGTATCCCACACAAACTATAAATGCCTGTTCTTGCACTGTCAATCAGTTTACGCGTGTGCGAAGGCTATTTTGAAAGTCTTCGGTACTTCATTGAAAATTATGCATTTGGTACTCTCAGAACATCAATTTATAAAATTATACAATTTAATTTGGTACAGAGACTAATGATTTTGGCATTCCCTATCAGTATTTGGGGATTTTATCGTTCTAAAATGTTTGATTTTCAAGTGATTCGCAAACCCCTGTGCACTTTTCTCCTGTAGTAATTTGTCACACTTGAGGAGTAATAAGAGGAAAGCAGTCCCACGGTCAATAGTATGCAAACAACGAGCTAAAACTGATAACACAGTGGACTCAATATTAGACCAGCGAGATGCAACTTGGAACATCTCTTTCACTGGTAAAACCTTTTTCCAAAATTTGTTTGACTCATCCATGATTGTGGAAGGCGGTTGATCAAAGAAAGGGTCGGATGTCGGCACAGGTCTCTCCCTCGCCTTCCATTTTACCAAGATAGAGAGAGACCTCTGCTAGCAGGGAAGCATGCAGAGCCATGTTGTCCTTTGAAGTTGTCTAAAGTGACCTCCCGCTCCAATTACTTCGACCGGCAGGACATAACATGAAATCGAGACATCAAATTCCCCACCCCAAGGACAAGGGGGGGGGGGGGAGGTTTGATCAGTGCATTATTGTGTTTACACCTCAAAATAACCATATGTAATAGACAAGGGGGGGGGGGGGGGGGGTGCACGGGTTTGAAATTGACTGATACATAATGTTCCAACCACGATTTCAAAAGGCCATTTTGTGTCAGGAACCAATGGATCTCTGGTTGGCACATTAATGACAATGGATGACGTGGCAGTAAGTATTGCTATAGACTGCACTCATGCAACTCAAGCTTTATTCTGTTAGAACTAGAAGCACTTAGAAAACTTATATATATTTTAGAGTCAATTTACATGCTTGGTTTTCCTGTGGAAAGTCCTCGTGGTTTTTAACGCGATTTCATTCCAATTCCAGCGAAGTTCAAGTATTTCAATCACACAGGAGACCATTGTTTTAACGAAATCTTTAGGCTTAGAAACGAGAGTAAGTTTGCGTTCTTACCTGGGTGAGCTGATACGGTGGGTTTCCCGCTAGTATCGATTTTCTGCGAAGTAACAAGACAAACGTAAATTTGGGCAATAGAAAATAGTTGTAATTCGAAACTACATCGAAAATTCTTACCTTTAAAGTGTAAATACGATGCCCGTTATTATCTAAGTGGTACATGAGATGCATTTTGAACAAAATCGACAGTTTCTCTGTGTTTTTAGAATTCAGTGCAGCGTGGCTCGAATCGAGAGGAGCACACTAAGCATAGAAACGAGGTCGAAAAACAGTCGCTAGGGACTGGGGACAAAACTGAGTTAGAATACATAATATAATACAAATATTCACCAACGACTTCCATGTGCTGCCCGGTTAGCTCAGATGGTAGAGCATCAGGCTTTTAACCTGAGGGTCAAGGGTTCGAGCCCCTTATCGGGCGCAAATTTTTTTTTTCTCTTCTTCTTTCTTGAGTTGCAATTCTTATTAACTCAGAGTCAACAGAAACAGGGATCCAATCATTCTTTTCGGAATAACGTCTCATATACATGTCATTGTAAATGTAAGTATCTTTATAACTTTGCCGTGTTCTCCCCAGTTAAATAGACCTTTCCACGGTTTTTATTTTTTTTGTTACATACGCATATTAAAACAGCAAAACCGTCGAAGTTAGTCAAAATCCCAAATTTGAGAGTTATATCTTGAATAGGAGCAAAGATACAGGCCCACAAACTCGAAAATTTTCGGGAAATTTTACAGACGTTTGTATGAAACTGGGGGGCACAAACTTGCCGGGTGTCTGGAAAACGAAGACCTAGAAAGCGAAGACCGAAGACCTGGAAAACGAAGACCCAAAAACGAAGATCCATAAATAATATAACATGATATGTTAAATGCTGCTGCTATTGTTAATTGGAAATTGAGAATCGCAGCTGAGCCGTAAAAGTGCGTTGGGGAAGAAATTATCTTTGTTTTACGGATCTGAAATATATCGAAAATATATATACGTCGGTTAGACACATGCAATTTAATCTAAATTGGATATAGGCACGAATAAAAACATTATCTGTCGGTTAGACAGAATTTAATCTCAATTGGATATAGGCACGAATAAAAACTTATACTAGTTGTAACCCCTGGTCATGAAGTGCGGGCTCGTACAGGCAGCTCGAATTTCATGAAAATAAGCGTTACTTAATGTTGGCTTTGATTTTAGTCCGGCACTGGTGTGGGCGAGATCTCAAATTTATATCCCTGTTTTATACAACCAAAGGTTATCCACCTTGAATAAAAGGCATAAACAGGAGTGTAGTACGTATTGGGGTACCCTTGCCCTCCTAGCAGAGCATTTCTACTATTAGGTATTTCCAAGAGTCGTTCGTGTGTGTGCGTGTGTCTCTTCGCGTAGCTGTTCTTATTTTCGTGTAGCTGGCCTGTTTTCTTCGTGACAGACGAAATCTAATGGCGAGAGAACACAAGAAGAGTCTCTGTTAGCAGGTTGGGGATCCTTGGTATATTTTGCTGCCATTTTTAATAGTAATTCTACCAAAAATTAATATCAAATTATTGGGGGTCCTCCGAAATCTCCCTGGTCCTTAGGCCATCCCTTTTTTATTTTCCGTTTCTCATCGTCCGACCGACCCATTTTTGTAGAAATAAAAAAAAAATTGGGGGGAGGGGTGGGGGTGAAGAAACCCTAGAGCAGCTCCTGGAAGCTCATGCTCGAGG
>JAOWCC010000019.1:60768429-60806955 GCA_030867875.1 Actinernus sp. WN-2022
TATACTGCTAAAACAACATTATGTTATAATATATAGTCCCGATATGAATCGCTTGAAACGATTGCCGCGCTGTTTCAGGCGCCTGCAAATCGCTGTCTCCTCTACTAACTATGCTGGCATTCAAGGCGTCTCTAGGTGTTCACCTTGGCTTTGTCCCTCGATGTCTTTTTGTCTTTCCCATTTTTCAAGTCACACAAGAGAACTAGAACAACCGGCTATATTAACATTTTCTCGATGCGGCTCGTAGCTTTGATCGGAAATCGACATTGGCGGGAAATCTTGACAGATAGTTGAACTGTGATGAGAAATGATTGGCCAAGAGCTCGCTAATTGTTAGCCTGCGTAGCAAGCGTTTCCGTAGGTCTTCTTGAAGCGTAGGAAGACTTTTTCGCTATTTGGCCGCGCGAAAAATGGGGCGAGACCCAAAAATGGAAGGAGGGGGGAGGGGAGGAGAGAAGAAGGTAACGCTTGCAGACAGACCCCGGGATTCTGAAAACCCCGTTCGTCCACGAACGGGATTTCTGATTGGCGCGGCTCGAGTTCTTTGATTGACATCCCATCAATCACGTTTTTACGCACGCAAGGCCAGGACTTCGAACAATATAATCAACTCATCATGTCAAATGGCCGACAAATCTTTCGACTTCATGTTATGGCACACCACGATTCCCTATACTTCAGGTGTATTTAGAGTCGTTCTAAAATGATTTGGAATCGAAAATGATTAGGGTTTGTTTGGGGGTTAGGTTTGCAACGAATCGTGGTGTGAACATAACATGATGTCTCTGCCCTTTCGAGGAACTGCTGACCCAGTGACCGTGAAATTTTAGGCTCTGAATTTCCTATCCGAGCGAGGATTTAGTCGTCTTTTACGGGATGAGCCTTCGGCATGACTCTAGGCTATCGTTCGCGTTTATTTGGAGTCTTGCCACACCAAATATCAAAGACTTTCGCAGCCGGCTTTCCCTATATAAACAACCGGAAAATTCACACGAACTGTCGACTTCGAACTGTCTTTCGACATGGGCTGCTGCCTTCCAGAGTTTCTAGCAAGCGTTTGGAATTCGGGTTTCTCGATTTGTGGGGAGTCTTATTTTAATTCCTATATTTGAGCCCTTTATGAGCCATTACAGAGTTCCAAGATTTCTTATTTTCCGGCCGCAAGGGTTGTATCGGAATATATCTCTCCATTTTTAGCTACCTCGATTCCCGCTCATATCTCAAATTCACTGAGGAAATATATCCATGTTTCCTGGCTGAAGCAAATTGCCAAATTTCACTTTAAAATCGCACTACAAACTCTACAGTTATCACTTGGATTCTTCAAATTGTTCGACATCACATCGCTTCAAGCTTTTTGCAAGTTTGTTTTGGGATTATTTTTTTCCCCGCTGTCTAACGCTTTCTTTCCATTGTCAACATTTGACAGCCCAACGTCATAGAGTGAATTCAGGCGTGAAAGGTCAAGTGGGCGGTTTTCAGAATCCCGGGGTCTGTCTGCAAGCGTTACCTTCTTCTCTCCTCCCCTCCCCCCCTCCTTCCATTTTTGGGTCTCGCCCCATTTTTCGCGCGGCCAAATAGCGAAAAAGTCTTCCTACGCTTCAAGAAGACCTACGGAAACGCTTGCTACGCAGGCTAGCTAATTGTTGGAGAGGCGGGGCTTCAGATTCACGCGATGGCTAAATTTTTGAAGTGCTATTTTCTACGCTTTCTATTTTCAACCAAAACGGGATAGCGGAAAATTCGAGATTTTCAAAGAACTCAAAATGTTTTATGTATTCTTGTAGCCAATTTTATAAGCTTTAAAATGATACATGGATGATTTATGTACGATGTTTTCTCGAGGCGCTACGTAATTTAGACTGGAAACGCACCCTGAAGGTATCCGGTAACCTTAAGCAAGTATTTTCTAATCTTAAGTTTCTATTATTCTTCACTAGGTTATTTTTTGGGGGGCGGGGGTGGGGCAGATACCCCGCTTGTCTCCCTGCTAGCTACGGCCAGGGGCCCCGTTTCTCGAAAGCCCCGATAACTTGATAACTTACCAGGCCCGGTAAGGAATACGTTTTTAGCATTTTTAACGGTATTATCGGTCCGGTAAGTTATCGGGGCTTTCGAGAAACGGGCCCCTGCAACCAGTTTTTAAAATGGATCAGTCATCTCATTTGTTCTGAAGAGCGCGCAAGCTTTATTTCAGCTCTGAAGTTTGGATGATATCTAGGTACATGAAAGTTGTCACATCATAAACAGTACATCTCATTGTTACACCAAATAGCATGAAAGTTAAATGCCAATATGAACTTCACTACTAACAACAAAGTTAAAGATTACATGGCTCCTGTTCATTCCAAGCATAATGGACCAGTGTTGTATATATACTTTTCAGATGAAGGCTTTTCTTAGCAATCCACTAACTTCGTCACTACATCCACGAGTTCACCATTGGGTGCCTATGTTTTATTTTCCGTTTCTCATCGTCCGACCGACCCATTTTTGTAGAAATAAAAAAAAAATTGGGGGGAGGGGTGGGGGTGAAGAAACCCTAGAGCAGCTCCTGGAAGCTCATGCTCGAGGGTAGGTTACGCAATAGTTTCGGCGGTGCATTTGTAATTCCATGTTTGTAGCGTATACGGACGACGACATCGATGGTTTCGTCGTCCATGTTGGTTTGTAACCTCGCCTGTGCAACCGCGCCTTATTAGTTCCAGTCTATCCGCGTATTTTTTATTACAATTTTTTTTTCTCACCCGACCGACCGACCCAATTTTTGAAAACCCCACCGATGAGAAACGGAAAAAATAAATAGGGATGGCCTTATAGCGGAAAAGGATCAATCGATGGTCAATCGATGGTCAATCGATGGTCAGTCACGCGATACAGCCATAAGACTATAGGAGCTTTAAAATAACCACAGCAGTAACGATAAATATAATTTAATGTTCAACAAAGGTTAATAACACAACAGTAGCAAACAAGTGAGTACGTCTGGTGGAAATAGGGTAGTCTGTTGTGAAGTCGGCATAAAAAGAAGTACCTACGGTGGCCCACAACTGTCACGGCAAAACCCAAAAGGCCACGGCAAGAGCAAGAAGCCCACAGCAAGAGCAAGAAGCCCACGGCAAGAGCAAGAAGCCCACGGCAAAACCCAAAAGGCCACGGCAAAACCCAAAAGGCCACGGCAAAACCCAAAAGGCCACGGCAAAACCCAAAAGGCCACGGCAAAACCCAAAAGGCCACGGCAAAACCCAAAAGGCCACGGCAACCGCAAAAAGCATCTCACGGCAAGAGCGAAATTCGTCAATTTTGGGGACTGGGTGCTACTAACGTCGCAGGGTATTATGGGGGGGAAATCCAACATGGCGACTGTGGCAGTGCCGTCATAAATCACTCGGGAGTATTAAAACTTATGTCTTACAGTATATTCGGAAAATGTTTTGTTCGAGTTGTGGTATCCAAACTCCTCGATCTGCAGCAAATTACTGCGAACATTGTGGACACGGTAAGTCTTTTGACTTCTTTTTTTATCGAGATTGCCTTGGACTATACAGTGTACTCACTACTGTCGTACTGAGTAGTGACAGTGTAGCCGTAGGTTCATTTTGGATTTTGGTGATAAAATGGCCGAATGAATGGGAAAGTGAATAATGAACGTAAAATTGAAAAAGAGGTAGTTTAGTTTCAGTGAATAGATGATGCATATTAAAGTAATTGATTAATTCTTATCACTTCCCAGTGTTACAGTGACATTTATATAGGGATGACCCTTCCCCCCCCCCCCCCCCCTCCAAAAGAAAAAGAAAAAATAGAGTTCCTCTTCAATATATTTTTAAGCGACCTTCCTGAGTTCCTTGATCAAACAAAAGGGGCAGATTTTGTGGAGCTAAAAAATAAGACAATTAGCTGTCTGGCATACGCGGACGATTTAGTTATACTCTCCAGGTCTGCTAAAGGGTTACAGCAGCTACTTTGTAGGCTTAAAGAATATACCATCAACTCCGAATTAGAGGTAAATATCGAAAAAACGAAAGCAATGATTTTCAACAACTCAGGTAGAAGAATGAACAATTATGCTTTCACTTATTCTAACCAACCAATAGAAAATATGCGAGTATTTAAATATCTAGGCCTCTGTTTCAGTACTTATGGTAACTTTACTACGGCAAAGATCGAGCTAAAAAAAGTCGCATTAAAAGCACTTTACAAATTACGGAAAACAATGGGTTGTCATTTTAGGACTGATGTTAAACTTACGCTCAAACTATTCGATAGTCTAATTAAACCCATACTTCTTTATATACGGTAGTGAAATATGGGGTATGGATAAAGTACCAAACAATGACCCAATAGAAAGTGTACAGTTAAAATTCTGTAAATGGTTACTGGGTGTAAGCAGGACCGCCACTAATAATGCTTGTCGGGCCGAATTAGGTAAATTACCAATAAGCATGGACTCCACCCTAAGAAGCCTAAAATACTGGCTAAAAAAAAACCAAAATCAAAATATCACTGAATTAGCGCAAGACGCTGTAGCTGAATCGAGACAGATAGGGAAGCCCACAATGTGGTGCCAAAGAGTAAAAAACCATCTGTTTCGACTAGGTTTCGGTGAACTCTGGTTTTTCCAGGAAGAAATCGAACACCCAAACACAATTATTAATAATTTAAAACAAAGACTAGTAGATATTCAAATCCAAAATTGGCATAGTGAGCTATTCAACGATAATAACCGAAAAAACAACCAAGGTAACAAATTAAGATTTTACCGAACATTCAAATATAAACACGAACTTGAAAATTATCTGTTAAATATTAAGAACGTGAAGCATCGAATTGCGCTAACGAAGTTGAGAATAAGTAATCATGAGCTACAAATTGAGAGGGGCAGATATGAGCGCCCATACAAACCACCCCAATGAGAGGCTTTGTCCTCTTTGTAAAGCCGAAGTTGAGGATGAACGGCACTTTATAATTAGATGCACATACTACCAAGTGCCGAGAAAGGAATTATATGCTTCATTGGAAAATACATTGAAAAGATCTCTAAAGAAAACAAATGATGACCAAATTTTAACCCTTATACTTAAGCCAGATACCAAAATTGCAAGAAGAGCAGCCAAATACATATCTGATTGCCTTACAATTAGATCCCACATTATAAGTAACTTGCCACCTGTTTCCACAATAAATTAATGTCATATATATTACCCTACAACAAGACTTAGTATTCATCTATTTAGTCATCTTATATTATTATTGGATTCAACACTGATGTAAACATTAATGTCTGCAAAGTGCCAATAAACCTCTTCTGTCTGTCTGTCTGTTCCTAAGGAGAGGAATCGCTCGTTAATTAATTCATGAAATGACAATATAAACTAACTAAAATCCTACCCTGAAAAATAAAAAAAAGCCTAACCGGTCAGTAAACAAGATCTTACCCACCTAGAGCTAGCTAGGTTCTAAAAAAAAACTTCTCAAGAAAATGGTGAGGCAAAAAAATTTTTTTTAGATTTTCTGGAACTCGAACCCCGCTGCTGCCTACTCGTAAGGCAAATGTTGCAACCACCACTAAACAACCATTGTCGCTCAAATGCTGTCAAATTTGTACATTTTTAAACCACTGCTAATTTATGTTAGTTTATATGGTCATTTCATGACGAGCGATTCCTCTCCTTAGGAACTCTATTTTTTCTTTTTCTTTTGGAGGGGGGGGGGGGGGGGGGAAGGGTCATCCCTATATAAATGTCACTGTAACACTGGGAAGTGATAAGAATTAATCCATTACTTTAATATGCATCATCTATTCACTGAAACTAAACTACCTCTTTTTCAATTTTACGTTCATTATTCACTTTCTCATTCATTTGGCCATTTTATCACCAAAATCCAAAATGAACCTACACTGTCACTACTCAGTACGACAGTAGTGAGTACACTGTATAGTCCAAGGCAATCTCGATAAAAAAAGAAGTCAAAAGACTTACCGTGTCCACAATGTTCGCAGTAATTTGCTGCAGATCGAGGAGTTTGGATACCACAACTCGAACAAAACATTTTCCGAATATACTGTAAGACATAAGTTTTAATACTCCCGAGTGATTTATGACGGCACTGCCACAGTCGCCATGTTGGATTTTCCCCCCATAATACCCTGCGACGTTAGTAGCACCCAGTCCCCAAAATTGACGAATTTCGCTCTTGCCGTGAGATGCTTTTTGCGGTTGCCGTGGGCTTTTGGGTTTTGCCGTGGCCTTTTGGGTTTTGCCGTGGCCTTTTGGGTTTTGCCGTGGCCTTTTGGGTTTTGCCGTGGCCTTTTGGGTTTTGCCGTGGGCTTCTTGCTCTTGCCGTGGGCTTCTTGCTCTTGCCGTGGCCTTTTGGGTTTTGCCGTGACAGTTGTGGGCCACCGTAAGTACCAGGTTGACAGCTCTCTTTGCGTCAAAACAGTTCAACCCCGTAATATTTTTCATGCTGACTTCGCAAAAGACGAACAGGCTACCTGAATGCTCTATTTCATTTACCTTGGTGATAATGGACACCATAAAGATTCAAACGTATTATGGGGTTATAACAAGCACTTTATAACAGTAACGATTTAACAATTCAGTTCCTGGGTAGGAATCTTGTAAAGAGCGATTCGCTTGGATTGAGCCAAGAAATGGTTCACTAATCTCTGTCAGAATCTCCACGCGTACGTGCCCTGTAGGATTCGATCAATTGGAGCCCTGCTTTGTAGCGAATTTATGACACGAAACATACCAGCACTGCAAAAATAAATCCTCCAAAATACAAAGCGATGTCTTATTTATGTGTCTATGCTAATACTGTTTATAATATTATGGAATAAACACGTTAACTTACCGAAAAAACGCAGTTCGCACGGCTCGGATCGTGAAGTAAAATTTCAGCACGTGATCAGCTGAAATGACAAGCTTCTAACCTGCGTGACTGCATTCCAATCATACCAATAGGCAGAACATTTTTTGTACAAATCGAGATCTGTTGTGCCTATTAGGATTGCGGGCTCCCTGCGGTCGCCCGCAATAATATGAACCAATCAAAAATCACTACCAGGTTTTCTGGTAGTGACGTCACTGGACGGCATTATCGGCTATTGGATTCAGACGTCTCTCTAGCTCGGGAGGAACGAACCCAGAGGAGAAGGCTGAAATTCAGGCTAGGGCCTATACAGCCAAAAGATCAACGATAAGAATGAAAAGTCCGACGACTAGAGCAAGGTATGGTTTCAACACATATTCGTTCACATTCATATACATTACATATACATTACATGTGTTAGATAAAGAATGAGCTGCCGATCTTTCATTATCCGATAAATCGAACGCGAATTATCAAACGTCTAGATGTAGAGAGTCATGTTTTCAGTTATTTTGGCGATACGACTTATTTTGGCCGAGAAAATCGAAGCAATAGTTTATGTAAATCAGGACGAAATCTGTATCAGATTTACAGATCCCTCCACGCTCATTGATTTCCTTTGTTTTTGCTTCATGAATTATTAATGAGTTTGATAAGTAGAATAAGAATAAGAAAAATCACGACTTTCATACATATAATACACGCCGTCAGCACAATCTACATTTACCATTCGCACGTAGGAATTGGGGACAGCAGAAGTTTACCTACCATGCACTATTAGACTGGAACTCTTTAGACTCTGAAGTTATACAATCAACTACACTATCAATTTTTAAATCTTACTGGCACATAACTTAATTTCGTAATAATCCTTGTTCTATTTCTATTTTATTTCAACCATTTATCCTTTCTGTTTTCCATATATTAGTGAAATATATATTTTTAATACAGGACCTCCCTGAAAATCACAAATTGTGAGTGGAGCTTTCCTGTCAAAATATTATTATTATTATTATTATTATTACAGGAGTACTGTATCTCGAACCGGAGGCGAGAGATTGTATAGGCTGATACAACACGAACGCAAATGTTTTAAGCTACTTATCAAATGAAACTATATAAAACAAGAGGCTGTACCAGCCTTTACTAGGGCCATATGGAATTTCAACAAGGAATAGTTGGTATTCTTTGCAGGTTTGATTAAAAAAGTATTTTACACTTCCAATTGTTTTAGCCTTTGGGAGAATAATAAATTATTTTGAATTCTTTTTACAAGAGTTACATATTTAAATTCTTTTTAAGAAGAATTGTGATTCTGTTTCCAGGGAAGCCATATAATAAAAATATTACATTAGTTATGTAAAAATAATCCTATTTTAGAGTGCCTGGGATGATAACTGCCATGGAAAACAGAAAGCAAATTGCAGCCATGTTTATAACAGTAGCTACATATGTTTGAGACAATATACATGTAGCAACACAAGACCAGTTATAATATAATAAACACGAATGGTTAATTCTGTCCTGCTCTGCTGAGACAAGTTTGATTTCACATGGTTTCGCATGGTTTTCAGGGAAGAATAGGCGAATCCTTGCTGACATCATTGTTTACATTTTTGCCTGATTAGCATAAATTAAACTTCAAGCTACAAACAAACAGAGTACATCAGTTGAAAGAGAATTTTAAACTTAGTAATCACCGAAAATGTACGATTGATATGTTAAATATTTACAGAGAAATTGACTTTTCAAAACTGTAAAATGGGCTGGGGGGCAAAAGTTGCTGACAGCCATACATTCTTTGTAAATTTTGCTATTTTTAAATACTTTTCCTCAAAATATATTTATTTTATCATTCTAAAATTTTCGGTGATTATCAAGTGTGTCAATCTCTTTCGATTTATGGACTCTGTTTGTCTATATGTACGTTGCGTGAAGTTTGATGTATGCTAATAAGGAAAAAACGTAAACGAGGCAGTTCGCCTATAACTTCCTTCCAGTGACGTTAGCATTCAGTTTTGCACTGTATCAGTAGCTTTGCATATTTACTGGCAGCTACTACACCAGGGGTCAACCCCTAGGTACCCTGGGGATTTGCACAAATATCCAATTAAACTCATTGTATCATATCCCCTGGTATGGGGCACAGCAATTAGTAAAAAATCATACAAGGTTCCTGATCTATGAACCAAAGTGAGCTTTTCCCCCTCACCGATGGGCAACAAACAATTAATTCTGACAGGTTCCCATGGATCCACCCCTGGGGGAAGCTGCTAATACAGTCATGCATTATTTACCCATCCATTTACTACAACAAAAGAATTTAAGGCAGCAGTCATGATTATGTATGTAATCTACTAGATTTAGCCTGTATATTAATATATAAAATATACATAGTGGCAACAAGGGAACTAGTACTACTACTACTAACAGAGGAGAATGTCAATGTATTTATAGCATCATGGTATTGCTAATTGGGGACAAACTCATTATTTTACTCTATGTATACAACTATATCCACTACACTGCATTCTCAGTGTCGGCCTACAATTTAACATTCTGATCCAAGAAGACATGAAGGTCTAACCATTTGCAGATGTCAGAGCAAAGGCAGTACCAGTTCTCCCACTTATTTGAAGGTCCCACCAGGATTTGAACCCACTATAACCTCCTGCACAAAAGACTGACACTTAACCACTGAGCTTACTGGAATGCAGTTTAAGCAAACTGGAGGCTACCATCTTTCTGTTATTGGCCCAAACTTAGTTCAGATAAAATTAATCCAATTGTAATGAAATTATAAATACATATAAATGATGTAACTTTCAAATTTAGAATAAATTATTAGTTCTCAAACAAATTATAGACTGTGATGAGTCCATTTTAGAAATAAACATGCTATTTCCACTCTGTTTTTGGATTATTGGAGTCATCTGTCTTCACACCAAATAATTAATTGCAGTTGTAGATCTTCCCGCTTGTTTAGCTAGAAGTGGATCCGTATTCGTATTTTACCGAAAGAACTGAAAAATTGGTCCAATTTCTGGAGCCCATTTTCTAGTCTTTTAGAAGCCATTTAAACTTTAAGAGGAAATAATAAATATCAACACTGCAACCTGGTATTAAACATTTGTGTTTACTTACCAAATATGTCAGATACATAAATTTGGACGCGGACGCAATCTCATTCTCAGACTCATTTAGTATATAAAAACGTGAGAATCTTCCATGCAAACGGCCCGTAAAACTCCTGTCGGCCCTAGAAAAACTGAACATCTTGGTATTTCAGTCCAAGAAGCCTTTGGTTTCAGCAAAAATGGCCCAAAAACTAGGTGATTTGCCATAACAAGGCATAAGTCCTTTGTAGCCGCCATCTTGGATTTTTCAGAGGCACACCTGTTTCGCGTGTTTATCCCGTGGGGAATCTATTCTGATTGGTTGACGGGCCAGGAAGTCGACACAGATAATAAAAATAATAAACACTTGCGAAACTTGACTCGGGCCCAGCCTACGCTGGCCCGAGTAATTAAAAATTATATGACATTTTGATGGAAAACGTAAAAAAGAGAGTTCAGCTCTGTAGTGTACTAATGGTCATGCGCAGTGTGCACAAAAACAGGTCCCACATTGATGAGACTGGTCTCTGTGCATTAAAGAGTAGAGTTTTCCAGGAAGTCAGCGATTGGTTGCGAGACCTCCCTCTAATGGACACTAGCATGGTGTTTGTCCAGCCTGCGTATCCGATACAACAGATTTGCGGCGAGAAGAAAGTGAATAAAAAAGAACGTGGCGGTGCAGATGTATATATATATATATTGGGGGGGGGGGAGAGAAACATCAGTGCCTGCGTATCCAATACAACAGATTTGCGGCGAGAAGAAAGTGAATAAAAAAGAACGTGGCGGTGCAGATGTATATATATATATATTGGGGGGGGGGAAGAGAAGATAATAAAAAATATATTAATACGGTTCACGGGTGGCGGTTAGCAGCGTGATCGGGGTTTGATGGGTGAACAAAGGTATTTTGCAATTGACAGGTGTGGTTGAAGAGGGAGAGTGTCTATTGAGGTTTAGGGAAGACAAAGGGTGGTCTGACGGTGGTGGTGGAAAAGAAAGGGTTACCTGATGAAAGCGATGCTTAATGTAAAATAATTCCTTCAATATCATTAAAGAAATACGGTGGTCTTTTGCTATTCCGCTGTAATCCAGAGTCTCGATCTGTCTGGCCTACCTAATGTTTACGTATCAGTACGTCCAACCCCCTATAGAGTCTAAAAACCAAGTTTGTCTCCAGATATTATGGAATAATAAATTCATTAAAATAAATAAAAAAACAATTTATTTACAAGCTGGCATAGATCTGGGTTAACATACGTTAAAGATCTTCTGGATGAGAATGGACTTATTCTTAGTTACAGTAAATTTTGTGCAAACTTTTCTATAAATTGTAATTTCTTAGATTTTTATGGAACTTTAGATGCAATTCCGCCACAATGAAAAAAACTAATAAAAAGTCAATGTAATTCCGCCTCAAAAGCGTTGAAGGTTAACGTTAACTTCGATAACTTCTTCCGCTGAACTGAAATTATTAAAAAAAAATCATAAAGACTTCCTGCATCACTATTGAAACTAAGCTTATTGTTTTCAGTTAAAAATCATTCATAATATCTTACCTTCTAAAAGCCTGTTAAAATTAAAGAAAATAAATTCCAGTGACCAATGCCATAGATGCAGTCAAAGACAAGACCTCGTACACCTCTTTATGTAGCCTGCTTGCCGGCTCTTCTGTAATTTTGTTCTCGGTCGTTTCTTTTCGGATTGGGTCACCTGTGGCACGCGGTCAAATTTTGTCCTCGCCCCATTTTGACCGCGTGCCACAGGTGACCCAATCCGAAAAGAAACGACCGAAAAAAAATACAGAAGAGCCGGTAAGCAGGTAGCCTGATTATCAGACGATACGAGGTCGTCCGCTCACTTCCTCCCCCTCCCCGTCTGATGGACTTCATAGGCTTTCGTGTTCCTGACGTCATAATGTCAACCAATCAGAGCGAACTTTACACTTTTGGCAAAGTCTGGAATTTAAGGAATGTGCTCGCATATTTTTCTGAATGGCGTTGAAGAAGAACTTGATCATTGTGTCGACCGAAGTTGTAAAGTTTTCAGGATTTCGAAGCTATATCCAGAGCAGAAGAAAGCATTGGAATCGTTCATTTATCGAAACGATGTGTTTGTGAATCTACGTACGGACTTTGGTAAATTACTATGATCTTCCTCCGCTTATAGATCTCATGCATTTAATAGATCTCAAACATTCTCCTAGGTTTTTGGCTTTTAGAAGACCAAATCTTTCATGGAATATTATGATTTTTCTGCAGGAGTGAACACACATACTGAGTATGTTATGGAAAAAGTTTCATGGCACTTGGGAGAATATTTTTGTTTTCAGAATTATGAACACACTTCCGTAATTTCATGTACGGCGGGCATCTAAACTTTGCACAAAAAGTCCGGTTAAAACAATCTCTGACACCAAAAAACCTACACTAGGACAACTTTAGGGTCTTGTGTGACTAATCGGCATACATATATCAAGCTTCAAAACGTTTTAAAAATAAAAGTAAAAGCGTAAAAGTTCTAAGTTTACAGTAACAAACTTTACGGCAGTGAATCGAGTCTGATATTTCTTGTACGTTAATGTATATTTTCTGTCCTGTCCTGCAAATACTGCACGCAAACTTCCGTTTAAAAAGTTCCTGCTCTACAAAGAACCACAGCAGCTCAAACAGGATACCATTCTGAGAAATCGAGAGACGTTTGAAGCTGTAGAATGTTTTTTCCAGTGCATGAAAGCTGATAGATCCAACTAGTAAAAGCCGCTACTGCGCACGACTGTTCTACACTTTACGCTTCAATTCTTACGCAGGTGGTGTGGGCGCTACGATCGCAAAGCACGTTGGTCCATTTCACAAAATCGGCTCATTTCGCACAAGCTGCCGTCGAGCGAACACCTCTGAGAGAGCTGTTTGAATCGGTTCGATCGGCGAAGAGCGTTTTGTTCGGGTATTAAAAAGAAAGTTGTTCCCTCACTGGGATGAATTACCTCCTACAGTTTATCAAAAATTGTGTGAAAAGCGCCACAGAGCAATTCAAAGGGAAAAAAGCGACAGTCTCCAGCTCCACGAAACGTCATTATGAATGAGAGTTGAATACTTTTGCCAGCTTTTAACAGGTGAGTTTAGTTTTTTCCTTCGCCCTTTTACTTGCATAAATCAAGGCTCAAAATATTGAGTCGAAGCTTGCAATTAGTTCGGTGTACATGTAGTACTGCTTGAAGTGGTACTAAATTAATAGGAGCGTTCATTTTGTCAGCCTTTGTTTATATTGCTTATAAATTTATTATAAACTTTTATATTTCGAAAGATAAGCCAACACTTCATCTTTGACTAGGAGATGAGACCCAGTTAATGCTCAGACTTCCCCTCCTAACTGATTTGATATTTCAAGGATAATCACACAAGTTTCTATTTCATCGGTACATAAGCAGTGTACAATGTCAATGGTTTCTGATGAGCCTACACTTTATAACATTTGGCTTTTGTTTCTTTCGATACAGGAACAGAAGAGAGTGACATTCCAGCTGCTTGTGCATAATTATATAGATGGGATACTAAACCAGCATATAATTCTACCGAGACAAATAATTATTACAGAATATATATATAGCCTGTGTAGCAGTGCAAGGGAGGGAGAGGGGGACAGTGGAGCTCCTTGTGCTGGCTAAGGACAAATTCACATTAGCTATAGTCCTGGGCCGGGTTGTTCAAAGCCCGATTAGTGTTAATCCTGGATTAACTCTGCACAGAACCTATTGGTTGTCATGGAAATTAACCCTGGATTAGCACTAATCGGGCTTTGAACAACCCGGCCCTGTTCAATAATACATTTAAGCAGTGGTGTTGGGAGGGAGAGGGGCAGTCCCCCCCCCCCCCCCCCCCCCTGCCCAGTTTCAGAAGAGAGACAAACATACATGTACATACATAGTTTTTATTTAAACACAGAGTCTCTTCATGTTACATGCTCTCCAAGGGAGCCATGTATAAAGGTAAAAATTACGATAATGAGTAAAAATATAAAAGCTAAAACTAAGATATTAAAATGTTCTAATCGCTAATTAATATAATCATTAAATTTATTTACAGTTGACCTAAATACCTCTTAAAATTGTATAGGTCTGGCTAGTTTTTGGCTGCAGCTGGTAAGCTATTCCAGAGAACGGCCCCCTGATACTGAAAGCTGTGTTTACCAGCTTCAGTCTGTGGATGTTTTATGAAAATATTATGCAACATGCTGAATTTCTTAAACTATGGGAGACAGTGTACAGTGTTTGAATTTGCAAATAGTTTATGCAAATAGTCTGGTGAAGTCCCATTTAATGTTTTAAACATTAAAGTTGCAAGTTGTTTGCATCTTCCGTTCTCAACATTGTCCCATTTAAGCTCATCCAGTAGCCCAGATGACGGTTCATCATAATTAGAAAAGGTAATCACTCTGGCAGCTCTATTTTGGAGCTTTTGAAGGTGCCCTTTACCACATGAGGTTCCCCATACTGCACTACAGTAATCGAGATATGGTAGTACGAGGGAATTGTACATAGTATTTAAAGTTTCAAATGGTACAAGGCTTCTAACTCGTTTTAAAGCTCCAATCCCTCCTAAAATTTTCTTAGAAATGTTATCCACCTGTTGTTTCCATGTTAGGGACTCATCAATCTAACTCCAAGATATTTGTAAGTTTGTTCTCTCTAAAGGTTTGTGATCAACTTTGATTATGAAATTATGTTCAAGGTGTCTTATTTTATGCCGACTTGCAACTTAGTATCATAAACTTAGTTTTTACTATATTTAAACTAAGTTTATTTGCCTTAAACCATATGTGCACCTTATTCAAGTCATGGTTCATTCGTTGCTCTAGAACATTTGGGTCTGCATCAGCTACTGTAAGGCTGGTATCATCAGCATACATTCTTCTGAGAATAGATCACAAGAGGGGAGATAATTAATATAAGTTATGAAGAGAAGACAGAAGTCGTCAATGAAAATGTCTCAGAATTCATCTCCCCCCCCCCCAGTTTTCCCCAATTTGAAGGGCCTCCCTATGCCCCAGCATTTAAGCATTAATTAGCTTTTCTATAATTCAGGTTGATTGGTCCTATGAAATAATTACGGTACATACATTGTACATGTAATTTTTTTTTTATTGTTGCCATTTATATTAAATTAGATAATTTAAATATTTCCACATGACTGTAATGTAGGTGCACATAATCAAATAATGCACTTATCAGCAGCTTCCCCCAGGAGTATATACCCAGGATGATCAAGAGGATTGCAAAAAGGGTGGAACAAACTTCATGATTTTCCCCAGGGGTGGGGAAATGTTATTAGTCATAGTCCCCTGGGTCCCATTTTCCTTAAACAGAAAATCCCTCTTATGTGAGATTATAATCTTACAAATTCCCCCTCTCTTATCTTGGAACTTCAAACAAAGTCAAGCATTTTCCCCTACCCAGGGGCAAAACTTACATTCAATCCCCTTTTATTCCCCAACTTATCCCCCTGATCGGCCTGGGAGGGCTTATTAGAGAGGGGGGCTTATGTCAATGGAAGAGCCAATGTTCAGTAGAGACCAGTGTAAAATTCCCTTTTATTCTCCACAAGGAACTGGGACACAAGGCGGGAAAACTAAAACATATGACATTTAACCGTCAAGGAGCGAAAGTTCAAGAATAAAATATTGTTTAAATAGTATGGTACCTTCATAAGGTTTAATTACATTCAAGAATGGAGTAACGCAACTACTGCAGTAATACTGCCTTTTTTTTTGGGGGGGGGGGCTTAATTAAATTTGTCTTCAAAAAGGGGGGCTTATTAGAAGAGAGGGGCTTAAAAGAGAGGGGGGGCTAAATAGAGGATTTACGGTAAGTGCATAAGAAAGGTATTTTGAAAATAAATTATTTGCTTAAAAAAGTTGTGAATACAATAGCTCTTGCTTTCCTCTCATTTGTTGCACTAGCCGACCTCAAGATTTTTGAGCTGGCTTTCCAGGGGTATCTCATGTAGCACCACCGTGACCTCTCTTGCTGGGCTGGTAATTATTTCGTCATCTGTTAAAATAATTAAATGAATAAAAAATGATGTAATAGCTGACATGTAGTGACAGTTGAATAACAGTACAATGCCACTTTGCTCAGTATAATTCCTTTTCTCAAATTTTCATACAAACCTAAACTGAACCCCCAAAATTAAAAATTAAAATATTTTTCCAACCCAAAATCATTCATAGAACGAGTCTAAATACACCTGAATTATAATGAAGAATTTAGGTAAGTTTTGAAGTATCTTTTTAAGTGGCACTGCAGCGGTGTTGTATTATGCAGTTTAGCCTAATCGCCAAAATTTTCCCAAATTCAAGTCAAAAATTCAGATCGAAGATAGGTGGCGCTTAGAGGCGCTTTTATACAGTTTTAATCATACACATTTGGGGAATGATTTCCCAACTTTAGAGGAAGATTCGTCGATGGGTTTTGTCAAAGTTTCCAAGTCTCTAATGCGTGCTTTTAAGAATCTCATTCACATTGAGAAGTAATAATTTCCACCGTAAAATATAGGGCTAAAAGTACTATAAACACCACCAAAATGACTCGATGATCAAGATAAATCGATAAACCGATACTTCTAATTTCTATTCATGTTAAAATATGTGACGAAACGTAGAAGAAAAACTCATGACCAGCGTTTGACTTACCGCCAAAATGACACTTTCACAGTTAATTCGCCGCCATCTTGAAAACTTGACTTTTTGGAAAAAATAATGCTTTGCGGTCGTAGCGCCCACACCACCTGATTCTTACGCGTGTTCGTATTGGCTTATTGTAAAAACAAAGGTTGATGACGTCAGGAACATGAAAGTCTATGAAGTCCATCAGACGGGGAGGGGGAGGCCGAGGAAGTGAGCGGACGACCTCGTACCGTCTGATAATCAGGCTAGTAAGCAGGCTACTCTTTATGTTATGCCCTACATGTCTTAGATTCTGGGAGCAATTTCGGAATTGGTATAGTACACACCGCGGCAAAACGTCACGCGCATGCGTATTCCCTATTTCTTGTCCGCGCGCGGCCGCCCCCAGTTTCCCGCGAAAACTGAAATGAAACAACAGGCACATGCCGTGATTTTAACGTTTCTGCGTAAAAGTATTCATTTGTGAACTGTTTTGTCAAAAACTAAGAAAATTACATAAAAGCTAAGCCTAAGACTTTAACAGGTTGAAGTTTTCTTAATTTGTAATTCATTGTGAGTTTACTAAGTTATAAAATTATTTACTAAAAAAGTTGAAACCCTCGGTAATTTGTATTTGAGAGCAGAGCCTTCGTTCTTTTGGCCAGCGGAGCATACCGTTTTGCCGCGGTTAGGGTATAGTAGCGCCTCTGGCTCCTTAATTTTGTTGAGCGAAGTCGATATATTGCATGGTTATAAACCTGAGAATTCGGATTACTTTTTCTTAAATTGCTTAATCCTCTTAGCGAAAATATATATTTACAGTTCCTCTGCATAACAAACCTCTGAAGTTTCTTTTGATATATTTATTAAGAAAGTGAAGTTCCAAAATGTTGTTGGTCTAAATTCTTTCCTCTCTACATCTTAGGTTCTCCATAGTATTTATTTAGTAAAATACTCATATAATTCTGTTTCTACTTAGCGTGTACCTTGTTGTAATTACTTTTCTGTTCTTTTTCTTGTCGCATGATGTGAAAAAACGTAAAATATGTACCCATGTCTGTTTGGTAGAAATAAAACTTGGTTGATCGGTAAAAAAAATCAACACGAGTCCAAGCACGCCCCGTAAGGAAAACATTCCTGCAGCGGATTCTTCCGTTCTTTCTTCTACAAATGCTAACGACGTTACTACTGTAGTTACCAGTCTCTACTTGTGCACCTAAGAAACACAATTACTGGTGACCCAGTAGTTTACATTGCGGCCCATTATAAAAACTAAAACTAGATAAGAATTACAATATAGAAACTAGATAAGTAATATTAATTATTAAAGATAATTTGTAAATTGCAATTTGTCCTAAAAGTAGACTAAATACGGAATTAAAATGTTCTTGTAATGTTAAAATGTTTATGTTCGAAGTTATTGGATAAAATGTTGTTGAATAAATGTTTCTTAAAATTACTTAGTTGGGAAATGTTTTTCACATCGCTACTACTGAATGGCATGCCGCTCGCATGAAATGTGCGAAGCCCTGAATTCGTTCGGCATTTAGGTACGACTAACCCAAGGTTAGACGAGGCTCTAGTGCAGTGATTGTGAGTGTCTTTTAAATAATTTACATAGGTATTAAAGTACTCTGGGCACTTTCCATTAACAATCTTAAACATCATGCACAGCTTCTTTCCCCCGGGGGGGGGGGGGGGGGGGGGGGTACTTACATGAAAAAGTAAGAGAGACTCAAACCCTGACCCTGTTTGACCCAATCCGAGCTCCAAAACCCTGATTGCCCCCTTTTTGTGGAAAAAAAACCTTATTGCCCCTTCTTTAAATTGTTTTCAAAACACGGTCGGATATATATCCCGGCCGGTATACCGCGTACCGGGATTGCATGCAAAATACGGAACATTTCAAGTCGGGACGTGGCATTGGGTAAACAAATCAGCAGATGGAGTACATAGATAAGTACTGAAGTACGAATTAGCGGCGTCACGATGTATGGGAACCTCAGTGCTTGCATGTGGACAGGCGATCAAAATGCGGCAACAGAATGTATTTTTTTTGACATAGTAGCTAAAAACAACTGAACCCTAACTGCCTAAAAAATACTGAACCCCGACCCTGACTGCACCCAAATTATACTCAAATCCTGACCCTGATCTGCCCAAATCAGGTCAAAACCCTGACCCTATAGCTACCTGCCCAAACTGAGCTCAAAACCCTGACCCACCCGGGCGGCACATACATAGGCTTCTTCACGCGCACGAGATTGTCAATAGGAATCCAGTGCAGCTTGTTAAAAAGTTCTACTGACCTATCATTAAAGCTTGCATCTAGAATCAGTCTAGCGCAACGTTTTTGCACCCTTAGTATTCTTAATAATTGTTCATTAGAGGTGTTGCCCCAAACTGTACAACAATATTCAAATACGGGCTTAACAGTTGCATTGAATAGCAATTTTCTGCAGGAGTGCGTAAGGTAGCCCTTTGCTCTACTCAGTAAAGAAATTCTAGAGTTCAACTTGTGAATTACATAGTCCGTATGATTGACCCAACTATCTTAACACCTAAGAGTTTTTCATCATCAACTTCCTCTGTTAGTTTGCCATTAAGGTACAGATCGAGATGGGATTTGTTTCAATATGTGCTGCAGTTTTTGTCTGGTAGCGATGAGTATTTGCTTTGTCTTCTTTGTGTTGGGGATCATCTTATTTAACGCAAACCAGCTGCTCGCGCTATCAAGGCTCACTTGTAAGTCACGTTGGATGATATCGGTGCTACCATCAGCCGTCCACAGTGTCGTGTCATCAGCGTATATCTCAACCTTAGTACTGGGTAGTTAAAAAAGTTTAAAAAGTTAAAAAGTTTTAAAAAAGTTTTTTGAATTTCTAACGAGACCTGAAACAACCATGGGGCTTGATCAAAGCAAGGTCCCGGCTAATCCACAGATTGAATTGGAATTTAACGTGTTGGCCGGTTTTTGCGGAGGGAGGAAAACCGGAGAACCCGGAGAAAAACCCTCGGAGCAAGGGCGAGATTCCAACAAACTCAACTCACATATGGCGCCGCGTCCGGGAATCGAACCTGGGCCACAGAAGTGAGATCGAGGCAAAGCGCTTAACCACTACAAAACCCTGGCTCCCCACAAGTACTTCTTATGTGAGCGTCATCACAGATTAGAGGACTGTGTAGATTTCAAAGCTAAGAACAGTTTTGAGAAGCTTTGTGCGCGAAAGAAAGCTGTGCGAAAATTGTCTTTCTTCTACCCATTTTGCTGGCGGATGCAAAGATCCCAAGGGTTGCAAGTCCTCGAATTATCAGTTGAACAGTAATTAAGCATCTTGAATGCCTTCATCAGGCACAGTCTGCAAACTTTGAAAGACTGCGGAAAACCCAGGAACAATGGAATGACATGAGTGCTGGCTCAAGCTCAGGCGCGAATCGCGAAGAAGCCACTGTTAGAGCTCAGAACGGATTTGTCGGAGTCTTCACTAAAAGAGATCAGACCGGGGCCGGGTACGAGTGCAGGGCGATGCCTATAGTTCTAGTCAAGGTTAAGGCTAGAGGCAAGAACAAGATCGTGAAGACCTACGCCTTACTTCACAGTGGATCCACTTCCACATGGTGCTCCGAGAAACTCATGAATGAACTTGGTGCCGAGGGATCGCAAGTTCACGTGTCCTTAACAACAATTGAAAAAGAAAACAGTCCAACACTGTCATCGAAGGTCAGCCTCGAGATCATGAAGTAACGATTGAGCTGCCTGAGGTGTTATCTAAGCACTCCCTGTACATTGCGCAAGATGGAATAGCCATGCAAAAAGACGCAGACAGGTGGCCTCACATTCGAGGTATCAAGCTTCCTGAACGAATCGCTGGAGGTGTTGAACTGCTGATTGGACAAGATGTTGCAGCAGCATTAGAGCCGGACGAGATACGGAATCAAGCCGCTGGTGGACCATATGCAGCGAGGACGAAGTTAGGTTGGACCCTCAATGCACCACTTAACCTGCGTTGCGGCTCTGGAGTATCGGAGCGCAACGAGCGGAGATTAAGGGGATTGGGGCGAGAAAAAAAGAGAGGGGGGAGGGGATGGGGAGGAGAGGAAGGGAGAGGCTGCCCGCAACCCATGGTTATTTTGATAACTCTCGGCCTCAAAAGGCCGCGTATTGCTATTGGCTAAAATGCGTGATTGACAGAAATCATTAAATTTAATTCATGCATGGCATGCGATAAGAGCAGAAACCAATTAATATGGCGACAAACATACCGAGAAATCCCTCAATGACGAATTTAAAGAAAGAACAGGAGCAAGGCTATTAGAGATCTTTTGTCTGGAAGAGATGTTCTAGCTGTAATCCCAACTGGGTTTGGAAAAGGTAGGATATATCCAAGCATTCACTAGTGTTAAAGACGTCGAAAATGATGACCGTTGGCTAGTATTTAGCCTGCTTGCCGGCTCCTGTAATTTTTTTCGGTAGTTTCTTTTCTGTAATTTTTTTCGGTCGTTTCTTTTCGGATTGGGTCACCTGTGGCACGCGGTCAAACCCAATCCGAAAAGAAACGACCTAAAAAAATTACAGGAGAGCCGGCAAGCAGGCTAGCTAGTATTGTGATAGATCAGTTGAACCAGTTAAGTTCCTTAGGTTATCCTGCTGCCGAACTTTCAGACCTAAAACCCGAGGAACTACAGAAGTGCAACTTCAAATTGCTGTTTAGTTCTGCAGAAGTAATGAGAGCAAATTTCGCGATGAGCTGAAGAACCCTGCATCGGAACTCCACAAGCGTCTTGCTTGTATTGTCGTCGACGAATCGCACACACCGGTGTGTTCGAGGAACAGGCTTGTGCTTCCGAAAATACGAGCTGCTTTGATGATTTCGTAACGCTGTGTGGGATGGTTTTTAGCGCTTCTTTTGGCAGACAGAACTTCGTTCCGGTGTTATTGTTCTTTTCTGATTTGGTGGCGACTTTATATTCAGCGGCAATGAGTTCTCTTTATCTTTCTCGAACAAAGGTGTAGTTCTCTACTGCATTTCGAATCTTCCTTCCTCAGGAACGACAGACTCGCTCTGATAGATTTCAGTATATGAAGACCGCTCTGATAGAGCGGCAGATTTCGGAATATGAAGACCAATATTTTTGCAGGCACCAGCTAGAATTGAGCCTTGGCTCTGTTTTCTTAGTTTTCTTAGTTTTCTTTCTTAAGGCTTGAACAGATTCTCGCCGTGGAAATATTTGAATTCCCAAACGCTACCTTAAAACATACATTATATATCCTGCAAAAGTCGTTGACATTTACAGGTTTGGGTTCTCAAGCATGTTAAGGCCTGGTTCATTTAACGGGAAATAGATTTACGTTAAAAAATGTTTTCTGACATAAATAACAGTTTAAACAAAATCTAATTACACCATAATACTAATATCAACTTCCTTAAATTTGTTGAGTGGATGGTTGTTGTATCACGTGATCGATGACGTCATAATTATATAAAATCGTTTAAAGGGATACCCGAGTGAAAAACACATTGGGGCTCAAAAGAATCTTCAACATGTTCTTTGTTCAGAAAATGTATTAAAATTTGATCAAAGGTTTTTAGTATTAAGAACGAGCACCTCAAAGTTGGCCCCACGAAGACATGGGCGCCGCCATCTTTGTTTGCATTTACGGAAGTGACGTCACTTCGTCCCACCAGCGTTCTCACTCTCTCACTTATTAGGTGTTTTTAGGATGATAAACGCCTTAACTGTACCTCACATACATTGTAGTTCTTATACTTATTCAGAAGTCACTCGAGTCTTTTAAGCCATGTTGTTTTGCTGTTATTAAATGGCAGTTACGAGACCTTGTCGTTCGTCTGATAATTTCTCGCCTTCCCAATGCTTTTCTTCCTCCTCCCAGTCTTCTTAACTTTTCTCATAATGTCGTCTTCATCATAATTCCGGTTTCTGTAAGAATTCCTCTGCAATCTCGATGAAAATATATCCACTTTAATTCCGAGCGTGTGAAAATGATACAAAGACAAGTAGCCGCGATACGCTGGTGGGACGAAGTGACGTCACTTCCGTAAATGCAAACAAAGATGGCGGCGCCCATGTCTTCGCGGGGCCAAATTTGAGGTGCTCGTTCTTAATACTAAAAACGTTTGATCAAATTTTAATACATTTTCTGAACAAAGAACATGTTGAAGATTCTTTTGAGCCCCAATGTGTTTTTCACTCGGGTATCCCTTTAAGTGAAATGCGGCTGCGACGATAACATATGAATGTAAACTAACCCTGCTAAAACATTACTCCTCCTGTAGTGTTTTAGACCACACTTAGAAAATATGACTATCTTGTAAAGATAAGGAGATATTAAGGGTACAAAACGTCACGTGACCTTTTTGCATATTTTCGCCTTAATTACTCGTTAACGAAACATGGTAGTCATCTTTTCTAAGCTGATTTAGGTAAAAGGCTTCAACCTTAACTAAACATATCCACTCATCATTCTAGCTGTTTTAAACTCGGAGCCGCGTTTTTGATTTACTGATTTCGTGTTCTAAGTCACGTGACAGACCACGTGACACGTTTTACTACACACAAACTACTTAAGGTAGTCAAGAATGGCGATACCTATTATCGTGAGAAACTTGGCGTACTTACCATATTCGACTGTGCTGAAATAAGGAAAACAGTTTTTACCCGAAATTTGACCGCTGAACCAGGCCTTAACATGCTTGAGTCTTCACATGTCTTCACATGTTTTTTTGGAGTTTCAGCTGACATTCTCCAAGTTCGTATATTTTTTGATTTGAATCAGTTACGCTCGAGTTGAGATTCCACGCGTGAGTTTGACAGATATTAAACATGGTTTTCACTTCCGCCGCATGATAATTGGATGAATCGGTCGAATGACTTACTAATTTTATGCACTCTAACTAGTGGGTGGATACCAAATAACCATGGCTTGCCGGCAGGCTCTCCCTTCCTCTTCTCCCCACCCCCTTCCCCACCTCTTTTTTTCTCGCCCCAATCCCCCTAATCTTCGATCGCTGCGCTCCGATACTCCAGAGCCGCAACGCAGGCTATGCACCACTCGGTAGATATGGAGGATTTCATAGTACTCGTGAACTTTGTACGCACTGACGATGTGTTGACAGAGCAGTTTAGCAAATACATGAACCTGGAGTTTAGCGAATCAATATCTGATAATGAAACTGCAATGTCTCGTAAACAGCAACGAGCACAGAGTATATACGAAAAGTCCGTCCGAGAAATGGACATTACGAGATTACAATCCCATGGGTCGACGACCCACACGGTGTATCCAACAATAGACCGTTAGCAGAACACCACTTAAGACTGCTGAGGAAGAAGTTGAGCAACAACTCGATCAGAAATGCAGCGAAAGTATGCCGATACAATCGGTGATCTCATTGACAAGTGCTACGCAAGAAAGGTACATGACGAACACGCAAAGCGAGATGACGGCAAAGTTTGGTATCTACTGCATCATGCTGTGATGCATCCTCAAAAACCGGAGAAGCTAAGACTGGTATTTGATTGCGCCGCTAAGTATCGAGGCACTTCATTGAACGACCGAGTATTACGGGGTCCTAGCCTGATCTCACCGGCCAACAAGCTTGTCGGTGTTTTGATTAGATTTAGTACCATCAAGTCAGAGTCAATCCCGAGGATGCTGATGCCCTCCGCTTTCTGTGGTTACCGAATAATGACCTAAATCGTCAGCCGCAGGATAGATAGATAGACACCTTTATTTCAACAGGGTAATTCTTTCAGTTACAAAATGTTACTGTTATCAATAGGAGCCCTGTTTTAAAATATTGAAATGGTAGATAAAACTAATGTTAATACTAAGATATAAATACAAACTATTAACTACTCATATATGCTAATTGATCACTAAATTGACTATATAAAACTAACATATCTAAAAATCATTTAAATCGTCAAAATCTATTAAAAATTAAGATCGAAATCCATTATAAACTATACATCCATGATAATAAAAACTGCGCTTCGCGATTTCTGTTCTTACTCTAGGCAAATGCAAGAGATGGCTTTGTCTAGTTTCGTGCTGTGAAACACTGCTATTAAATGTAAAATAATTCATAAAAAATTGCGGACAGCGACCACTTATACATTTCTTTACTAGGTTGAAAATGTGATGCTCACGCCTACGGGAAAGAGTTCCCCACTTCAAGGAGTCCATTGCACTGTCACTATCAAAACATTTACAGACTATGCGTGCCGCGCGTCTTTGTAGCCTTTCTAGATATTGACTATTCATCTCTCCACAACAGTGGTATACGGTGTCGCAATAATCCAGACTAGGACGAATAAATGCTATATAAGCAATATTTGAACAATGCGCTGTTAAGTTATGCCTAATACGCCCTAACATTCCTACCCTTTTTCCAGCCTTAGCCAGTATATACTTTACATGGGCATTCCAGCTAACATGTTGATCGAATACGACACCTAAATATCTAAATTCAAAGAGTACCAAATGGTAGCACATTTGTTTGGTGGAATATGGTCGCCTAGTTGTGCTAATTTCGGCTTGCTCGGTGAGAATTGCCGAAGATAATACTTGCTATTTCGATAAAGAGACGGTTGAAACAGTGAAGAACAATTTTTACGTCGACGACTTCCTAAAATCAGTGAAGACTGAAGAGGATGCAGTCAAGTTAGTCGATCAACTCTCACAGCTGTTGGCTTGTGGTGGCTCACAAAGTGGGTCTTAGAAACCGCAAGGTCTTAGAAACCATTCCGGTGTCAGAGCGAGCCATGGGAGTCTATGGGATCTCGATCTCGATGCTGATGCGTTGTCAACGGAAAGAGTACTCGGTGCTCGCTGGAACGTCGAAAGTGCCGCCTTGATCCCGGTATTGAACGTGAACTTGTCACTAGGCAACTACTAGGCAACTACTAGGCACAAACCTGCAACGCGGAGAGGGCTATTGAGCATTGTTTATTCGGTCTACGACCCTCTAGGCTTTGCTTAACCATTCATCCTACCCGCTAAGCTAGGTGCTCCTTCAAGAGTGCTTGGTTGAGATGATGATATTCCCGACGAATACCTGATCATGAACAGGTGGAATCACTGGCTGCATGGTCGACTTGAAGAAGTTGGAAGGACTCACCATCGAGAGATGTTACAAGCCATCCGATTTTGGAGAATTGATAAATGCGCAGCTGCATCACTTTGCTTACGCATCGGAACTGGGCTATGGTGCCGTGACCTATGTCAGGATGATCAACGCAGATGGCGGATTCATTGCTCTATTGTCATAGGGAAGTCGACTCACATGGCTCCTCTGAAGCAAATGACCATACTCTCTGCAGCGACAGTAGCAGTTAGGCTCGACAAGATGTGTCGCAGGGAGCTCGATATGCATATTGACGACTCATTCTTCTGGACGGATAGCACTGCACGGTGCTCCGTTATATAGAGAACGACAGCAAATGTTTCCACACTTTCGCCGCGAACAGACTTGGCATCATCCATGACCGTTCGTCGCTGGACAAATGGAGGCATGTAGATCCAAAACAGAACCCGGCCGATGACGCTTCCCGCGGGGGACTATCTACCGATGCATTGCTGACGAATGAGAGATGGCTTAAGGGTCCAGGGCTCTTGTGACTTGACGACCTTATGCCTTGGGAGAATTGTTCACTGATGATTCGAAGATCAAGCAAGAAGCAAGAGTTCACGTTGCAGTTATCGAGGAAGCGCCGGACACCATGGAAAGATTCATGTTCCGATATTCCTCCTGGGACAAGCTGAAGAAAGCTGTAGCGTGGATACTTAGGTACAAGTCATGGCTTTTGGCTAAAGTGCGACGGAATCGTGCAAGCAATAAGGTGCAGCTGTCACCCACAGGAAGGATCAAGCTAGAAGAGATAAGGAATGTAGAGCACTGGATATTGAAGCACACCAACACCATTCCTTCAGAATAGAAGTCGAGGACTTGGAAAATGTAAAGATTTGGACCCTGGCGGTTTGGACTCTGTTCTAGTTGATGGTCTACTGAGAGATGATGGAAGGCTGAAGTGTGCTCCGCTTGAAGACGACGCAAAGCATCCAGTCATTCTTCCTAAGCGACACCACGTCGTGGACTTGATTGTTAGACATTATATATTACCATCATGAATCCGGACACTCTGGACAAGAGTATGTATTGGCACAGTTACGTGAGAGATTTTGGATCATCAAAGCGAGAGTCAGCGGTTCGCCGAAACTGGAAGTGCTAGCGCTGTTTCAATTGCAGAAGACAGCAAAAACCGGGCCAACAGAAGATGGCGGATCTGCCGGTTGATCGTGTGACGCCAGACAAGCCTCCTTTCACCTTTGTGGGAGTCGATTGTTTTGAACCCTTTCAGATTAAGCGCCGCCGATCAGCTGCAGAAAATCGCCTCGAATTCCCACTGACAAAAATCCCGCACATCGCCAAAATTCCTTCAAATAACCGTTGCCCAAACTCCGCACTAACGAATTGAAAACTTATCTCCTTCAACGAGGTTATAACCGCACATTTCTTAACAGACAAATAAAGCGCGCTGCTGTCATTGCTCGTAACGACGCGTTACATACTAAACGTTCGCAAAACTCACAACGTATACCATTCATTACCACTTATAACCCAGCACTTCCTAACATTTCTCGTATAATTCACAAACATCTTAATATACTACTTTCATCCGATCGTTGCAAAAACGTTTTTGTTAGCTTTCCTCTCGTTTCCCACCGACGTTGTCCTAACCTTCGTGACCTCCTAGTTAAATCACAATTACCCAACAACACTACTAATCATTCCACACGCACACTCCCACTTGGCTCATTCCGTTGGGGGCAAAATTGTGCCACTTGCCCCTACATCGTCAACGGTCTTACAAAATACACTTTCCATTCCACAGGTGAAACCCGTTTAATCCATTCGCATATCACTTTTAACTCTAAAAAATTAATATACATGGTAGGTGAAACCAAACGACGCCTCAAAGACAGATTCAACGAACATAGACGATCAGTTGACAAACCTAACATTAAGTCTAAACCCTCCATGCACTGTTGCAGAACATTTTCTTTCTAACCCTAACCATTCTAAAACTAACATGCAACTCATTCCCTTAGAACTCATGCATTCCTCACGAGACTCGATTCGTAAAGCCAGAGAATCCCTAACACTTGAACCTCATGGCATCAATAGACGTGATGAAACCTAGCTCACTTTCACCTTATTTCCTACACATCTATTCACATACCGGTATGTTTTATTATCATCATTATTTCTATATAATTTTGTATTAGTTTTTTGCATGCCATGCATTAGTTTACCTTATCTACATCACTTTATTATTTCATCACTTTTTACCAGTATCATTCCATTGCGTCACTTCCTTTTCATATATTGTGAAATCCTATATATTGTGAAATCCTATATATTGTAACCCCCTATTTTAGAACTCTCTACTTACAACATCTAGTACCTGAAGAAGGCTAGTTTGGCTAGCCGAAATATAGTACGTTTAAAACTATACACGTTGTTTCAGCTTTGCTATAGTCCTTGGATTTCTCGCTTCTGCCCAAACACAGGTTCTTCACCACACTCAGCTTCCCTTTCACTGGTTTACTTTAACGGGAGAAAAATGCCACGTAGTTTGCAGTTTTCGAGTTTCGCGGATGTTCAATTCGATCTCGCCTGCAACGAGGCGACAAACAGTAGACCGTCCCCTACCATGTCAATTCGATCTCACCTGCAACGAGGCGACAAACAGTAGACCGTCCCCTACCCAGTGAATTTGACACTCCGCTGGCGCTGTGCCATTGTTTTATCTACCAATCGGAATCGATCATCGCAGATTCAAATCACTTCGTCGTTCGTTTAGTTCTTACTTTTTAAATATTAGAGCCTTTTATGTTTATATCTGTAAAAACGGCTTGTTACCCAAAAGTTCACGGGCTCAGACCTCATACATATATACCTTATTTTGAAATCGGTATTTCAACAAACGGTTCTATAGTAAAGTGCATGGTTTACATCATGAGCTTTTGATCCAACGACCGGAGTTCGCCTTCAGCCGTTGGGGTGTCGTTTCTCCAAAGCCTCCCCCAAGTCCCCATGGCTGGAAACCGAGCCTAGTCTACACCAGGCACGAATATATTTTTTTTACTTCTTTTTCTCCTTTCTCAGTTTTATTTTTACTCTTTTCCTCTATTTTAAGCTATTAGAGCCGCCTTCTATACGCTACTATAAAATCGAGGTTGTGACCGTGTTGGGTTGAGAGCCAATACACAACGATGTTTTATTTATTTTGGTGTAGAATTTTATTTTAGAGCAAACGGCCATTCGAACTAAAACACCATACATTTACTGTAATTTCAAATATCCGGGAAATAACCGTTTTACGCATAATGATCATGGGGTACCTGTGCTAAAACCATATAAGGGAAGCGTCACATATCGATTTTTCCACGAGAGTTTAGGGGTGGGGGGGGGGGGGGGGGGTTTGACTTGTGACGTTTCTCCGTGGAAAACTCGATAGTTTTCAGAAACATCACATCACATATCTATATATATATCTTTTTATAGTGATACTCTCGTAGGGAAAGCCGCATACCAGTGTATACAATCAAATTTTCAGGGTGTAATGTTCACAAATTATACCCTAAAATTATGTGGTTTGAAATCTCTTCAGGTTCTAAGCAAATTGGAACTTTGGCCAAATACTTAAAATCGAAATTGTATGATTATTATGATTACGTGTGGAAAGGTCAAGTTCAACAGGGTGGTTTACCACATTGTAGCGGCGGGAAATTACGCACATTTAAACAAGTTAAGTTTAATTTAGGTTTTGAAAAGTATCTCTCTCATATTTCAAACATTAAATATCGTCAGGCGGTGACTAAGCTAAGGATTTCTGCGCACAAATTGCCTGTTGAGTCTGGCCGATATAAAAAAAATCCACATGACGAACGTGTTTGTACAATGTGCGATTTGGGTGAAGTAGGAGACGAATTTCACTATTTAATGACTTGTAATAACAGGAATTTTATAACTCTTAGGGAAGATTTCATTAATAACCTGTTGGATGTAAACAGTTCATTTCGATATTTTAGTAAGCGGGCTTTGTTTTTATATATAATGTCAATGAAGGACGATTCGATTATGAAGTTTTCAGCCAAATATTGCTATGATATCATTGTCTTGTTCAATGCTTGTAATACTTCTTAGCTTTGTATTTAGGTGTTTATACAGTTGTACTGTTATTACCGTAATTCCAATGTACCGTTGTTGGTATACGGATTAAAGTTATTGATTATCTCTCAGCGACGATATGTAAAAACTCCTGAAGAGAAATGGCAGATTGCGGTTGTCCCAAATGCGTGTATCAAAAAGAAAAATGAAAGCACGCAGTTGAAAGAAATCAAATTTCATTTTCGAAAAAAATGAAAAATGAATCTTGGGACAGTCAATTTTCATTTTTCAAAAGCTATAAAATATATATGATAAACAAATATTGCGACAGTCAATGTTCATTAACAATAAATATTGCGAATGTCGATTTTCAAGTCTCACTGCGTGAGGACAATTTAGCTAATCATGTAGTCACATGAGGGTGTTTTCGAGGGAAACTCGATCGAAAATAGAGGAACATCGTGGGGACGCCGACTTCCTCATTCTGTCCAAAGGACAGCTGGGAGACTCAAGGGTTAACAGGAAGTTGAAAAAAGGCCAGATAAATGCAGAACGGCCGTCGCTTATGTTTGATGTAACGCAAGTTAATAAAACTTCTTGAGCAACAAACACGTGAATGGGCATTGACGTATTCCAACTTTGAAGAACAAAATACGTTAATGGAATACTTTTCAAATGTTGATCACTAGGTCGACATTCACCAAAGAGAACGATTTATTTCCGGGATGGTGATACAGCTGATTTATGATCGTTTGAATAGATATAGCTTAACTTACTTATAAGATTGAATTTTAACTTTCATACTCTTTAATATATAAGTCAGGTGAAGCTAGGTGATATGGAGCGGTCTTCCAAAGATGGACGATTTAACCTTTCTTCCTTCCAAGAAGGTCGTTCCTCTTTGATAGTACAGGGAAACAGCTATATGATAATGATGCTGCGGGTGCTTTTGGTAGTAAACAGTTCTTCCACAACGACCATTACAGTGGGCAGTAGTTCTTCCTAAACCCCAACCTAACCCCCATCGTTACGACCTCGAAGAGTACAATCTTTTTTGCGCATCCTTCGTTAAATGAAAACAAATGTATGGCCCTCCCCGATTGACTGTCCCAAAATTCGTTTTCCATATTTTTTCAACTGCTTTCATTTTTTCAAAAAGGCAGAAAAATTAATGACCCTGTTAGAACAACCACGGCCGCCAGGGTGACCAGCTAGCGATAGCTGTGGGACAATGTATCATATCTATTAAATTTCCTATGTTCGTAACTCACCGACATAGATAGCGGTGTTAAGTTGGAATAAAAAGGCGGACATGAATGGAAAGAGGTAGTGTATGACTTTTGAAAAAAAAATCGATAAATTTCTGACGTTTCTTAGGGGGGGTGGGGGGTGGGGAGGTGGGGAGGTTGAAAAAGAAACTTCGTTGGACGTGGAAATATCAATATGTGACGCTTCCCTAATGTCAATGTGTTTACAATTTTAGCAAAGGCAATACTTGCTCTATTGTATTTATATTGATCCTACAGTGGACTCAGGTCTTGCTGATGGTTTATATGTATTTAAACAACAGAACAAAGTAACATTAACAAAAATAAATTTTATATTCTGTAAGGTACAATATTATTTTACAGAGTTTAACCGAACAACTTAGCCATGCCGTGAATGTTTGTCTTTTGTCGCGTTGGTTTCTCCTAAACTATTTGTCCAAATGCCACAATGTTTTTTCTTCTGCATGTGCTGGATATGTGTTCTGTTGTGTGCGATCATGATATTTGGTAAAGGATTTCATTTCGAAAAATTCCGAAAACTAACTGATACCGACTTGTGCAAGAGCAGTCAAAGTGTATTTATGCAAAATAGCGCATTAGTAAACTGTTCGGTCTATCGGCTCTCACACATGCAGTGGATAATAACTTTCATAGCTTCAAACTTATGATAATTTTTCACAAGGCTATCCTCTCTCAGTTCAGTGGGATATTTTGGTTTCAGGAGTTACATTTTCCGAGATTTCGTTTAGTTTTCCCGAGTTTTCAGAACATGGTGCATAGCATTCTTTGCGTATAAATGACGAAAGATTGTGCAGTTTCTAGCGTTTTAGTAAACTATTCAGTTTATGGGCTCTGACACAGTGGAGCTTCAAACGTATGACAATTGTTCACAAGGGTATCCTCTCTCAGTTCAATGGGATATTTAGGCTTGAGGAGTTACATTCTAAGAGCAGCAGTCTCCTATAAACTCGATCAGCGAGTCCTTCGTCCATCACGTGAGGCGATCTAGCGAATCGCATTGCATGATAGCATGCTAATTTTAACTGACCAATCAGCTGCTACATTCAGGATTTAACATGGAAGTGAGATTGATAGGTCCTGCGGCCAGAGCTTCTCTCTCTCTCTCGTCGCTTCGCTCGTCGCTTCGCTCGTCGCTTCGCTCGTCGCTTCGCTCGTCGCTTTCCGAGAGAGAGATTAGAAGCCCAGGGTAGTGTCACAGCGATCCCCCCTCCCCCCCCCCCCCCCCCCCCCAGTGAATTCGCTCCCCAGGGCGAGATCGCTATTGAATTCTCCCTAAACTCTATATAAATCTTTAAAAGCTGCATAAATTCAAAGAGTTTTGAAGCGAAACCCAATGATTTTGATGGAAAATTAAGCTATATCAGGAGCTCATTATTTTCGTTCTATAGCTCCAAGAGCCCATAACCAAGAGCGAGAATCTCCCATACTACCTCTATGCTACGGCATTTTCATAAGTTAGGTTATTTTTAGAACGGTTTCCCGCTATTATTGGGTTGCAATCATTCCTAAGAGAATAAAATCACAAAAGCGTAGCAGAAGTCTTGTTGGAATAAAAAAATAAGCTAATCAGGCATATTTTGTTCCGCCACGGGTGTAACCCACTAATTGGCGGCAAAAATAATCTAAAAATAGCCCAACTTGTGAAAACGCCGTAGCATCTAAATAAGAGATTTGGACGCTCTTGGTTATGGCTGCTACACCGGCCAAAGGCTTGGCCCGAATAATTATGCCGGAACACCATCAACGACAGTGTAGCACAGACTACCCTGGTTCCAGAGGTTTTCTAGAGAGAATAGACGCGGAGCAAGAGTCGCGGCTCTTTGCCCTCATTCACTTGCTGTTCACAAGTGTGGAAAGAACTGAGTTATATGTACACATCGAGTTTTTGTATTAATAAACCGAGCACAGGAAGTGTGTGATTGACGTATTCAGGTACGTGTGCAAGGTATGTGACGTCACATCCGCTTGGTGCCAATCATTTCGGCTCTCGTAATATTTATTTGGGAGTCATGAGCATGAGGCGATCGAAGAAGAAGAGAAAGTAAAGCTGCTTGGGGCATATTGGTAATGACCGTGACAATTTAATTTCGCCACGAAGAGGAGTTTATTCTTACAGGGTGATGAATTTATTTCAGCTTACCTTAGAAAAATCCCGTGATTTCAAATAGTGAGTGTGAGTGAATCGAGAGATGGAATTTCCCAATTATGAAAGACATTGTCCGTGTTCATGCCCGAAAACACAAATAATTTCCCTCGTTAGTTGACGGCGTTCTTCCAAATGGACCAAGTGAGGAAATTACTCAGTGCTGCCGAGCACGGGAATGCCCCTCAGGTCTGCAGCATTCTAGACCAAGGCATCCACGTCGATACTACAGATGAAGAAGGAGTGAATGCTTTACATACAGCAGCTGCCAACGGACATGAAACTATGACCAGATTACTCCTCAGCAAAGGTGCGAGTTTAGACGCCAGAAACTGCTACGGATGGAGCCCTTTGATGCTTGCAGCATTATACGGTCACATAATGGTTGTAGGGATTTTACTGCAACACAAAGCAGATATTTTTGCTTCCAATGATCTTGGAGCGACGGCGCTCGATTGCGCTGCTCGCAGTGGCCATGATCAAGTCGTCTTGCTATTGATCGAAGCTAGTATTGACTTGAATCCAGGAACCTCTCAGAAAAGATTCCTAATCGATACGTGTTTGAACTCTCTGATGAATGCTGCTCAACATGGACACGAGCCTGTTGTGAAGCTTTTACTAGGGAAAGGAATTGGGGTCAACTATAATGAAGGGGTTACCGGTTGGAGCCCGTTGATGGTAGCTGCTCTCAATGGGTATATCGGTGTTGTGCAAGTTTTATCTGAACACGGAGCCGATGCGAACTCCACAAACGTTCTAGAACAAACCGCACTGGAAATAGCTGCGATCCGTCATAGAACTGATGTAGAGGCTTACCTTGACAGAAAAACATCAATTAGGCCAAAGACCAGAGGTAAATGTTTAGCCATTTGATCGCTTTGTATTTTTAATTTAGTAATAACAATTTTAATTTTCTTACAGTTTAGGACTAGGTTGTTCATGAGTTGTACTTGTATTTAGTTGTAGCATGCTTATTTAAACGTAATTGTTTTAATAGATCACGCTGGCCATTCGCGACTGGTTTCATATCTTTTCATCTATCTGCCCTTCACCTCTCGAGTATGTTTTGGTTTTGCTAAGAGCTCATTGTCTAGTAAGCTTAAATCATTCAGTGAGACTTCGCGCTCCGTATATTTTTGTGGTCGTTTTGTTCAGAGGACAAAGTGAGTAATTACAAATAACACTCTTTTGTTCTTAACAAAGGACTCGCTGGCTCAATCGTGTGATTTAATATCGTTATATTGGGATTTTATTGTTGCGTGTCCTCGACTTTGTTATGACAGCATGGAATGTCTAATTGTTATCACGATTTCTGCCGACCCAACCGGCCACCGCTTGTTTTCAAACCATGTTTCCTCCTAAACTCTAAAGTAAACGAGGGTACATCTTGTTTTCGTTGTACTTGCCCTTTGGGTTAAATGGAATGGTTTCAATTGAGGTTTTGAATTACAGTTATAATTCATCAAAATTACTGGATTTTTTTTGTCATGGGCAGTTCATGTTTAAGTAATTAATAAGCCATAAATTTCAACGGGCTATTAAGTACAATAGTATACCTAATAGGTAGTGAATGCTGCCGCTCAGTTAGGATTGTATTTAAGAAGAAAATCTACAGTAGCTCTTTGGCAGGAAAAGAATATTACAAGGTAACAAAAATGTCAAGGTGTGATGTGTGTGTGTTAGATGATTTATTGTATAGCTTTGGCCACGAGTTAAAAAGCTAAACAAGCTGAGTGCATGTTTTCTTAAAAGTTGTCCCGGTTTATTTTCAGTTTGTCCCGATATATCAATAATTTCCCGGTAAATTCCCTGAATCTACCAATTCTCAACATTTTTTAGGATTCCCAGCAAAAACAACTGCTGTTCCCTGGAAACAGGCATGCATATATTGGAGGCTGATGAAGCATAAACACTGGAAATCAACTTTTATTGAGATATGCTAATTTGTGTGTGTTGAACCCACTGTCTCTCTTCAATTTTGCTCTGACAAAGGCAAGCGCTCGAAACGTCAGCTGCTACTTGCTTTCCATGGCGGTTAGCATACCTCAATCGACTTTAGTTGATTATACCAGTGTGAAACTATATTGATTTGATATTATCGAGACTAATTGTAATTTAGGCAGCAACTATTGGGGGGCCTGTGGTATGCTCGCGTGGCCCTGGGGTTGTTTTTCTTCCTGGACTGTGCTTTAGTGTTATTGCTCGTGGCTCGGATTTCTGCTTGGTAGTTGCATGTCGCTGCAATCGCTTGCTGTTTACCCTCCCTCCATTCTTTCCTTGCCCACTTTTGTGTGACCCAGTAAGCTGGGCTACCTGGCAGCCAAGCTCTCAAGCACTGTTTCCAACTTTTTGAATTAGCTGGGTATTTAATCTAAGGTGATAGAGGAAATTTATTTGTTTCTAATCATGTTTATAAGAGGAGAGATCTTGCTCTTTGGAAAATAGTCATTATCTCCGCCCCAAACTTTCAAACTATATGACTAAACAACTCCAGTGAGGTGTGGAGTCATCAGCTTAGCATATAATCAAGTTACAAAACATATTTTGTGGGTGAGTAAACTTCACATCAAAACACAAGACTAAAGTAAGGAGCACTGAAGGAATTGTTGTAAAAATACAAACAAAGGCTGTTACAATTTATTTACACTCGCTGTAGGATGGCAATAACAACTGATTCTAAGTACGAATAAGGGCCATTAATTTACATGAAATACAAATAAAAGCAGTAAAAAATATACATATGTTCATGCCCAAACGAATAGAAAGCCACGTATAGAAGACTGTACACATTGTTTCTGTGTCCTTGCACATGACCGCAATATAATGCACTGCTCTAGCAATGTGGAAAAAACTCCACAACACATATTATTAGTACTGCTGCCTTACTCACTCGCTTTAGGCTCGCTTGCTGTGACTAAAGCAACTGGACCAGTTCACCATAGATATATAGGTGCTAGTGTTTTTTATCATACTCTCATTTTCATAACCAAGCTAAGGCCTGAGTGCGATCATAGAATACCCCACCACTTCTGAAGCTTTGTTAGTTAGTGTGGTCCGTGGTCCCAAAGTGAGTGAATAATAATATTGCTAAGGCATGAAACTTCCTATTTACTCCAAATTCAAACATTTTAGAACAACAAAATTATAACAATATTATTATTCACTGACTTCGGACCACAGTTCTATACTCCAGCCGTTTCAGTGGTGAATGTTTCATGCACCGAATTCAAAGCTAATGAGCTACATTTGTAAATCTATTGTTATGGCTCATTAGTATTTAATCAGATTTAATTCACCACATGAAAAGTTCATTATGTGAAATGGGCCAAATTAAAACTGAAATAGAAACTTGATCATCACTACATGTAAGTTCAGAGTTTGATTTTGATTTGTTTTGGAAGAGTGGCAAATATGTACATGTACCGGTATATAGTGTTTTGTAATAATATTGTATTATTTAATCATTGTTAACAGTGCTATATCTGCAGTGTTTTATGGAGAATTTGTACAAATGCAGATATTCAATGGCTTTAAATACACCCATACCAGGCATACCAGTGATGATGTTCTCATTAACTGCCAACATACCTGTAAAGTTAAATTCAGCTAAACTTCACAGGAATATCAGTGGTAGTCCCAGCTTGACGGCAGACAGACATCTCTGGTATGGCCTGTCAAAAATGCTGGCAAGGGGCCTGCGGCATATCAATGAGAACCAGCCCGAGTAATAACAGTCTCAGCCCATACAGTATGTAGTTATAAAAGGTAGTCACACTATAATGCATTGATTTAGGTATTTATCCCAGTGGAACACTTCAAATGTGAAATAATAACCGTGTAACTGTCAAAACATATAAATACCAATTCCTTGACCTTTCTGGTTAAAGAAAAAGTCAGAGCCCCCTATTTATTTACATGACTAATTTTGGGTTCAAGCTCATGTACATGTAACTTGTGCTAAGCATTCATGATCTTGTCAACCACATAAATGGTGCTTGCACAATAGAATGACAGAAAGGGAAAGAGCCCGGGGGGGGGGGGGGGGGGGGGGGGGGGGGTACTCTACCCAAAGTTGGTAGGAGGGTGTGCCGCTGGGGCTCTGAAACCCTTACCCTGTTTAAGACAAAAAAAATTCAATTTCCATACCCTGTTCAAGACAAAGTGCTAAAATGTTTGTATCCCTCTATAAGACAAATAACAAGTTATCTATACTTGGATGTCAGTGTTTGTGATCTTGTATAATGAGTGTCATAACTAAATAGTCTTCATCAAGCATTAGACTAAATAAAGCACTAGATAAATACCATAACCTGTTCAAGATCTGTCGATGTGAAATTGGATACCCTGTCTAAGACTAGAAACTCGAAAAACCATACCCTGTCCAGCAGATTATCCCTGTATAGTCCATATATGGGAGTACCCCCCGGGGAAAGAGTGAGCCAAAATTAGCAACAAAGGCAGTTTTAGGTTCTTATCTTTAAAACTGAAGCAAAAACATTTTTGAAATATCCAAATTAATAGAGTTTAAGGCTGGAGGGCAAGCTTCTAATCATTATTAATCAGGAAGATTCTAATCATTAAGAGCTGGGATGGTGTAGTGGTAAGCCATTGGCCTCTTACTGCTATGGACTGGGTTTGATTCTGGAATGTCATGGTGTATGTACATACATGTATATTGTACATGTATATTGTACATGTATGTGATTTGGGTTTGTTGTATCTCTCCTTGCTTTGAGCTATACACTTTAGGGGTCTGGTTTTCTTCCCTCCTCATAAACCAACGTCAATAGTCCAATTCAACCAAGGAATTTGTGTCCCTGATTAGTAGATGCCTTGTAGTAATTAGCTAGCTAGATTAAATGTTTTATTAAGGTAGGACTGGAGGCTATTTTTTGGAGAATTTGGAAACTTTTTGATGTAATTTTTCCATAATGGGAGAGACCATGTTTCTGTTTTATATTATTACTGCCATTATATTGCATGTTTCCTTTGCTGTAGTCATTTGCTTTACTTTTTTTAACTGAACCAATTCACACTTAGTTTTTAGATAAATACACCCATTTATACCAGAGTATGCACTCGTTTAACTGTTTATTGTTTTTTATGGTATTATTTTGTTCTTAAAATTGGAGAAATACATTATTCGTTCAAATTCAGTAACTTATGTCAGACTCTAGCGGACTCATGGCTGTTTTGTTTGTTGTTTAGTTTTGTGTAATCAGGTGAAATTTTGATTGTTT